>UESW01004042.1:406098-1005948 GCA_900491605.1 Calamus simplicifolius
CCTTGGAGCCGACACCCGCTTAAGCCGAGCTGACTCCAGCTCGGGCGCTAACAGTGTTAGCGACTTGGAGTCGACACCCGACTTTGCGGAAGTCGACACTTGGTGGCCCTAAATTGATTATATTAGGATAGATTTGACACCTTCTCATTCCCTATCTTCTCCAAACCCTCTCCAAACCTCCCAAAACCAAATATTCCTCAAATCAACCATTCCCTAAGATTCCTATGGCACCTAAGCGTAAGGGATCGGTTTTTGATGCTCCCGTAGCTACAAGGAAGCGTACGGCTTAGCGTCCTGTTCGTGAACCTACTCCGAGCGATGATTCCTCTTCAACTCACTCTGATAATCCTAGCCCCTCCTCTCCACAAGTAGATACCCTAGCTGGCCGAGTCATTACCATGGGAAGGAAGGTAGATTTTGATTTCTTTGAAGCCGAGGGTTTTGCATCGGTAGACAAATTAAAGAGCTCGGTTGGGATAAGGTTTGTTCTTTGGATGTTCCCACTTATCCGGCCCTAGTTAAGGAATTTTACCTTTAATTTATCAAGAGGAGATGGTGGAATAGTTAGTTCAGTAAGAGGAAAAGAATTCATCTCACATTTCAAATTTTAGGAAATCTTTTAGGCATTCCTGTCACTGGGCTTACTGCAAACATTCACAGTGAGAGATCAGATGCTTTATCAAGGATGTTAGGAAGGAATAACTGAGTTTGAGGAAGTTAGGGCAAATCAATTGCCACTTGAGCTTAGACTGTTGCATAACATTTGTGTAGGATCCTATTTCCCAAGACTGGTCGTTTTGAGTATGTCTCAGAGCGAGACATAGTGATTATGGATAGTATCTTGATGGGTCAGCCAATCAATCTTGCTGGAATAATGATATGGTATATGGCTGAGGCCGGGGGCAAGAGGAGATCTTCATTGCCTTATGGGATGATCCTAACCATGGTTTTTAGAAGTCAAGGAGTAGTTATTTCTGAGAATGAGCCATCGAAAACCTAAGGCACACTGACTATTACAGCTTGGCTACTGTGCACAGAATGGGGTTTGTGAAAGTGGATGGTAGATGGGAGAGAAAAGGTCATCTGGATGAGAGAGCAGCTGACATTAGGGCCACTGCACCATCTGAGGCAGGTCCATCAGTGAGACATCAGCTCACCAGAGCCCAGTCAGAATGTACCTCCAGCTCCACCTGTTCCTTCTACTTTTGATGTCATCTATTGGTTTTTTTGATATTCAGTTAGAACAGCTTAAAAGTCTATTTGCTACTCACAAGGAAGAAATGAAAACTGAAATTGACAATAGTTTGATGAATTTAGAGAAATCTATTCTTTGGATGAAAGAGTTGGCAAAATTGAATCCACACTTGGAGCCTCCGCTGAATCTTTGAAGAATGATCTCAAGAATATTTTTGAAGAACTTAAAGATATTGGAGGAGATTCAGAGACTTATTCCAAATGCAATGCTGAGCTTCAGGACAAAATTATGACTGCATGTGCATTTGTTGATAGAAGACTAAAGGAATTTGTAAGAACTCAAAGTGAAGGAATGGAAAAAATATTAGAAGATTTGCAAAGACTTTTAGAACTAATTTTGATTATATTGTAATGAAGTTTCTTTGATGTTATTGAAAGATGATGTTTAGTTAGTTTGATGTTGATTTACTTTTTTCTGAAGTTTGATGTAATGAAGTTTCTTTTTGTAATATGATGTAATGCTTGACTTATGAAGTGTAATGAACTTATTTGATACTTAATGAATATCATTTGATCTTTGAAGCATCTCTCAATTTTGTCATTTAACTTGAAACTTCTTAACCTTTTTGTTGATTACAAAAAAGGGGGAGAAGTTATTGATAGTTGTATATGCATTGAAAGTTATAAAAGGAAGAGTATTTAATATTTTGTATATGCATTGGAACAAATAAGCTTAATTAATTGGTATTGCATATATATGCATTGAAAGGAAGAAGCTAGCTAACTTTTATAAATTTGATATGATTGTTTAATTGGTATCAACATTAAAAGTTTACTGTTAAAAGGAAAGAATAGATGTTAAATTGAGTATCATAGGGGGAGCTACCTCATTCAGGGGAGCTTACCTGTGAGGAATAAATATTTGAGAAATTTGATTTGAAAATCTTATTGTTTAAATCATGCATATACTCAATGTTTTTATAATCATCAAAAAGGGGGAGATTGTTGACCCAATTATTGATTTTGATGATTAATAAAAGACATGAGTATATTCACTATGTTTCTAATAGATTTAATAAGTGTTTCAGGGATTAAAAATGTTTAATCAATCAAAAAAATAAAGAAACAAGTTTTGAATCAATGTTTTAAAAGAATTTTTCAAAGTTCAGAGCTTGGAGTCGACACCCAAATAGTCAGGAGCCGACCCCAAGGCGTATCAGAAGGTTTCTGGAATTTTGGCACGGTCTGAGTCGACACCCAGAGTTTCGGAGCCGACTCCAACCTGAGATACAGAGAAGTGTATTATGTTTCAGTTTGAGCCGACACTAGAATTCGGAGCCGACACCTGAGATTTCGGGAGCCGACACCTGAGTTTCTGGAGCCGACTCTAACCTGAGAATAGAGACCGTGTTTTATGGACTTTCCTGGAGCCGACACTTACAGTTTCCAGAGCCGACTCCGAAAGCGACGAGTCGACACTTTCCTTTCTCGGAGCCGACTCCCAACAACTTTTTCTTTACTATTTTTGAACACCCGACTTGGAGCCGACACCTAAAAGTTGGAGCCGACTCCAACCTGTCAGGAACGGATTTTTATCTATCAGAACGAACTTCAACGGTAAGATTTCTTTTACCTAACCTCTAACGGCTATTTTCTTTGTGTGTAGAAGAATCCAAACATCTCCAACAGCTATATTTCCCACCTAAAACTTGGATTAAGGAGATCTATAAAAGGGGGAAAATCGTCCATTTAAAAAGAGAAGGAATAGAGAGGAAAAATAGAAAAGGAAAAGGAATATTTTGTGAAAAATCCAAAAATCTTGAGAGAGAAATCAAAAGGAAAGACTCAGAGCTTACATCAACCAATCCAAGAGAGTCCAAAGAGAAATCCAAGGCTTCAAGTTCAAAATCGAAGGATTTTCCAAGTAAAGAAAAAGAAAGCAAAAGCCCTGATTTTCCCAACTTCTCAACTACAATCTTTGTGAAGAATCTGAGCTGAGGCCTGATTCAACATTTCAAAGGAGAAGAGGAAAAGAAGTAAAGCTCAAATCAAATTGCTTCAAACAGGCTTTTCTTACCCTTGTTTATTTATTGCATATTTGCTCACTTAAGGAGCTATCTTATATTGTAAACTCTATTTTTCATAGTTGTTGGCTAGTTCAATCAAGGGATTGAATTAGTGGAGGTGGTATTCCTTGGTACAAGCTAAGGATAGCTTGTGGTTGGGTTTTGTGCTGGTGAGCCCGGAAAACCAGCTGGGTTCGTTGTAATCCCGGGAGGAAAACAACAAGTTTTGAGTTGTGAGCTTATAAAACAACTCGGCTGTAATCAAATAGATTATAGTGTGGACCTAAGTAATACTTGGGAGTGGACGTAGGTGTTAGATACACCGAACCACTATAAAATCCTTGTGTTTGCCGTGTTTGACTCTCTCACTCTATCTCTTTATTTGTGCTTAATATTTATCCTGCACTTAATCTCATTTATTCCAAAGCACATAGTTTTTAAAAGATTAAATTTTTAAGAACCCAATTCACCCCCCTCTTGGGTTGCCATCTGGGCCAACAGAGGGATAGGAAAGAATATCTCTCAAAAAAAAATTGATTTAATTCTTAAACTTTCCTTACAATTTTTAATACAATAATTAATTTGAACCGTATGATTTTAGATCAAACATTCTAGATCAAACAAAAAAAGGAAAACAATGTTTTTGATTGGAAGTTGTAGACGCCGGGCTCATCGAAGACGAGGGCGATGGCCGTGGTCATTGGTTAGTGGCGGGAGGGCGACTCAGGTGATGAAGATGGTGATGGTACGTCTTGCCCTGCCAGACGATGATGGTGGCGGCCTAAAGGAAGAGGGTGAGTATGACCCAGAGGCAGTCAAAGCTGCGGAAGATGTTCCAGAAGGAGCTGCTCGACGAAGCCGGTCTTGCCGATGAGGTTCTTGTTGGGCGAGACAAGGAAGAAGTTACGGGAGGTGTCGAGGGGCTAGCGGAGCCAGTTGAAACAGTGACGGCTTCAAAAATACTCGTTGATGTCGTCGTAGTTGCGCCAGCAGAGTGGGGGGCAGTGCCGTTGTGGCTGGCTTCGACCTCGCCTTTTATGGTGTTGTAGAGTGGGGTCACGACACGAAGAAGGAAGGTTTTCTCGCCGGAGATGGCAGGCAGAGCGGGGCGGCCGATGTCCTGGTCGATGTAGTCCTCGAGGATGCGATTGAGATCCATGGCCATGTTGTGGAAGATGTAGGAGAGGCATTCCGGGATGAAGCGGAGGTTGGTGGCCTCGCCCCAAATGAGGAGATAGAGGGCGGTGTAGAGGAGATCACGGCAAGGGTCGGCGGGGTGGAGCAGCTGACGATGGAGTCCGAGATCCAGACGTTGGACTTGCGGCCCAGGTAGGCGCACCAGGCGCTGTAGTTGCAAAGGATCTTACGACGGAGGCGGCGGACGATGGAGGGGTCGAGGGTGCCGATGCTGTCCGGTGGGGGCTGGATGCGCATCTGGGCATTGGCGAGAAGGAGGACGAGGTGCTCGTGCTGGTTGCGGATGTTATCGTGCTGGAAGCCAAAGAAAACGCCGAGCCAGTCCAGGAGGTCGAGGCCGTCGTTCTAGTGGACAACGGGAGCAGGTAGGGAGGATGGAGACGAGAGTAGGAGATCGAATCAAGACGACGGCCGCTCAGGGGAAATAACTCTAGGACAAAATAATTTTTTTTAATTAACAAATCTGCCCTTAGGGGATAGCTGGAAGGATAACATGCTATTTCTGAATTTTTTAGGGAATAAGTTGATAACTCATGGTTAAACATGAGTCATCCCCTCTGATTAAACTTTTCAGATCTATCTCCTCTAGCTATAGAATTTGGGGATACCCATATCAAAAGTAAAATTAGCGAGGGATTAGCGACGCAAAATTGCGTCGTTAATCCCTAATATAACCTGAGTCGCGCCCGGCCCCCCAGCCTCTTCTTCTTCCTTTTCTTGCCCTAACCCGCCGTCCCCTCCTCCGGCTCCCCCCGCCCCCTCCCCCGGCGCTAGGAACCACCGGTGGTGCCCCCTCCCCTCCCCCCCCCCGGCGCAAGGAACCCCCGGCGGCGTCCCCGATTTAGCGAGGAAGCCCCCATTTTTTTTAAAAAAATTGTCGGGGTGGGGTTTTTCCCCCACCCCTAAGGCCACGGCCATGGTGGCGGCCGTGGCCGACGGTGGCCAGGCCACCGTTTTTCAAAAAAAAATGTCGGGGTGGGGTTTTCCCCCACCCCTGAGGCCACGACCACGGCCGTGGCCAGCGGTGGCCTGGCCACGGTGGTCAAGCCACCATTTTTTTTAAAAAAAATGTCGGGGTGGGGTTTTTCCCCACCCCTGAGGCAGCCACGGCCATGGCCGGCGGTGGCCTGGCCACGGTGGCCAGGCCACTATTTTTTTTTAAAAAAAATGTCGGGGTGGAGTTTTACCCCCACCCCTGAGGCCACGGCCACGGCGGCGGTCGTGGTCAGCGATGGCCTGGCCACGGTGGCCAGGCCACAATTTTTTTAAAAAAAAGGGCCGGGTGGGGTTTTTCCCCCACCCCTACCATTTCCGGCCATGGCCGCGGCCGTGACTGTGGTCTCAGGGGGTGGGGTTTTTTTCATTCATTATGAATTTTTTTATTTAATTTATTTATGTTTATGAACTCAATTTTACATGAAATATTAGAGAAATTTGTATGTAATCTATAATCTTGTAATGCATAATTTGATATTTGCATAATATTTGATATATTTAAAATTTATGTATTTAGATTTATAAATGTCTTGTGTTATCGAATCTGTTTATTTTTAAAATATTGTTCATGATATATTATTATTAGAATGCTTATCATGCAATTTATATGGTTTTGATAGTTTAGATGATTAAATTTTTAATAAATTTATATTTCTTTATTACCTGTTATATTTTGGCTTAGCAAATTTTAAATATTTAGTTTTTAAATATTATCACAATCATTTTCTTAGCAAATTAGAAAAAAATTTAGAATATTCATGTTCTTCAATTGAAAGAAATTGATATAGCAAACCATATTTGATATAATTCCTCAAATTCTAAACCAACCAATCAAAATAAATTCGATATCATGAAGGAAAAATGATATAGCTCATTTAGAACTAAATTTAATGCAAGAATATTAAATTTGATATAGTGAACTCAGATTCAAGTACTTAAAGAATATAACTCCTCCTAATAAAAAGAATTTGAGATAAGAGCATAGCTTTTATGTGATTTGAGTTATTAGATTGAATCGGATTTAGTTTAGGCCAGTTGAATCAATTTTTACTTATCTAAGTAAATCCATATGACATACATACTATGTCAAGTTCGTTCTTTGATTTTTCATATTATTTCTCACAGCACTATAACCTTTAGACCCGTTTGAGACTTTGTAAGACTTAGTCTTGCAAATTCTCAAATTGTCCTGGTGGACAGTTTGAGATTATTTTTTGCGATATGTTAGTCTGCTAGTCATCGTTAGTTGAGATTGCGGTTTGTATTTGCTCATACGTTCTCCTAGTGTGGCTTATATACCACACATTTAGGAGAACATATGGGGAAATGCTGCCGAAATTTCAACGTAAATCGATGATAATTAATAGCAGAATAACATATCACAAAAATATTCTTGAATGGGATAGGGCCTTACCTAAGTCCATGGAGTGAAGGTAGAATTATTTAGGACACTTGAATTCTTGTGAAGTCTAATGATTAAACGGACCCGGTCCTGGGCCTCGGTCCTTGCTAGCACCAAGGATCGTAGCCATGGCCCGGCCTTGATTTATCATATAATTAAAGAGGCACAATATTTGTTATTTAACCTTAATGTGTAAAAGAATTAATTATTGTATAATACTAATAAAATTTTATTTTGGTTCCTTTAATGGTTTACCAGACTTGTATAAGTCGGTCAAAAATGAGCGGGCTCGCTCGTGGATGTATGCAAGGATAAAAGATGGCTTGCTTAATCCAGATTTTCTGAATGGATTGGAAGAATTTATCGCATTTGCATGTAGCCAACCTGAATGGATGGATGGGCCTAGGATTAGGTGCCCATGCAACTTCACAGGTGTCAGAATAAAGCCTACAGAGATGTGGAAACTGTTAAGGTGCATTTGTGTAAGAAGGGTTTGTTCCTGATTACTATGTTTGGTACTGTCATGGTGAACCAGAGGATATTCCAGCAGCTGTTATAGCCAACAAGAGTCAATTCCCGTAGATGAACCATTTGTGAATTTAAACACATATGAACAAATGGTTATGAATGCATCGGGTAATGAATTCAATCAGAATACATTTATGGAAGAACCAAATCCAGATGCACAACAATTTTATGATATGTTGCGTGCTGCAAATCAAGAATTGTATCCTGGTTGTGAGGGTCATTCCCAGTTGTCTACAGCTGCTCGAATGTTGAATATTAAGGCAGAACATCGATTATCAGAAAAGGCGTTCAATTCTGTAGCTGGTTAATCAAAGAAATTTTGCCAAATGATAATGTTGCAGACAGTTTTTACGCAACAAAGAAGTTGTTGCGTGGGCTTGGGCTCCCAGTTAATAAGATCGATTGTTGCTTGAACAATTGTATGATATTTTGGGGTGAAGACTCAGAGCTGAGATGGTGTAAGATTTGTGGGCAATCGAGGTACAAAAACACGAAGGAGGAGCCGTACAAGTAGGAGGAAAAGTGTGCCTTACAAGAGGATGCATTACTTTCCTCTTACCCCACGCCTGCAGAGATTATACAGATCTGAGGCAACAGCTGCTGATATGAGATGGCATGCCGAACATGAATCTAAAGAGGATGAAATGCGGCATCCATCAGATTCAAAGGCTTGGAAGCATTTCAATGAAAATCATCCTGATTTCGCTGAAGATATAAGGAATGTGAGATTAGGTCTTTGTACCGATGGCTTCCAACCATTTGGTCAAGCGGGGCAACAGTATTCATGTTGGCCTGTGATACTGACTGTATATAACCTTCCTCCATGGAAGTGCATGAAAGATACTGCAATGTTTTTAACCGTTTTGGTTCCAGGACCATCAAATCCAAAGGAAAAGATTGATGTCTTTCTGCAACCGTTGGTGGCCGAATTGAAAATGTTGTGGGAAACAGGAGTCGTAGCCTACGACATTTCTATGAAACAAAATTTCATCATGAGAGCTGCTTTGATGTGGACAATAAGTGATTTCCGGCATATGCAATGTTGTCTGGTTGGAGCACTGCTGGACGTCTGGCATGCCCTCATTGCATGTATGATTCGGATGCATTTACATTGCAGAAGAGTGGTAAGCAGTCATGGTTTGATAACCATAGGAAGTTCTTGCCCCCAAATCATCCTTACAGGCGTAACTTGATCGCCTTCCGGAAGAACAAAGCAGTCACAAAATTTGCCGAACCGGTTAGGTCCGGCACGGATATATTTGATACTATAGAGCATTTGGGGTTGATGTATGCATGGGAACCAGATGCAGATAGAATAAATGGCCGTATATGTAAAGAACATAACTGGAAGAAGCGAGTATATTTTGGGATTTGCCTATTGGATGTTATGCATATCGAGAAAAATTTCTTTGATAACATATTTAACACGGTGCTAAACATCCCGGGAAAAACAAAAGATACTGCAAAGTCAGAGAAGAACTTAATCAGTATTGCAGAAGAGGTGATTTGAGAAGGAGTGCCGACGGGACCTATCCTAAAGCCTGTTACACTCTTGACAGAAATTCACGAGAAGTTTTATGTAACTGGCTTAGAGGGTTAAAATTTCCAGATGGTTATGCCTCAAATATCGGTAGGTGTGTGGACATGCATAAGCTCAAGTTGTTCGGCATGAAGAGTCATGACTGCATGTTTTCATGCAACGGTTATTGCCTATAGCTTTTCGTGAGTTGCTTCCGCAACATGTCTGGAAGGCATTACAGAGCTCAGCTTGTTCTTCAAGGAGTTATCTGCCGCAGTCATTACTTCTGCATCCATGGCAAGGCTTGAGGAGGAAATTCCAATTATTTTATGCAAGCTTGAGCGAATATTTCCTCCAAGTTTTTTTGACTCAATGGAGCATTTACCGGTTCACTTGCCATACGAAGCGAGCATAGCTGGTCCCGTGCAGTATCGCTGGATGTATCCTTTCGAGAGGTAAATATAACATCATTAAGACATGTTGACATTTCAAATATTATTTCATTGCTTGAAAAATTGGTTAATTTTTTTTCAACTTTACATATAGGTATCTTAAGAAGTTAAAAAATAATGTGCGTAATAAGGCAAGGGTTGAAGGTTCTATATGCAATGCACACTTGGTCGAAGAAGTTTCAGCTTTTGCCTCGCATTACTTTGAGGGTCACGTCCACACGAGGAGCCGAAATCTTGGTCGTAACGATGACGTATGTGTGGACGAAGAGAACCTAATGACGGTAGAATATCAATTTTTAAAGTATCGGCCGTTCATTTGGGGCAGAAGTCAAGAAATCTTAGCGATATGGAGTATAATGCAGCATTATTACATCCTAATGAACTGTAGAGAAGTCGATCCATATATTGAGTAAGTGTATACTTCAATGCTTAATTGAACTTCTAATTTAAATTAAAATACCATAATATTTAATTGCTAACAGAAGTTTTAATCCTTTATAATATGTTTGTGATAGACAACGATGATGAATCCCGACATCAGTCAAGTTGCAATTGGGCAGAAGTTAGAAACGGAGTTCGCTTACTGGTTTTATGAATTTGTGAGTAGTATCACTCAATCAATTTCAATAATGGCTTTTATTTTTTGAATTGGATTGTGAATAGCTTATTAATTTATAGGTAAACGGTCCATGGTCACAACCGACAATATTTTCATTAAATGTCTATCGCAATGGCCATTGAAGACCGTAACAACCTCTACTGGCTATTTTGTTAATGGGTACAAATTTCAGATTGAACGATTAGCAGCTTCAAGAGGCACGCAGAACTGGGGCGTGTGTGTTAAAGGAGAAAGTGTTGGAGCAAATATGCAGGATTATTATGGAAAGTTAGTAGAGGTGGTTGAAGTTGAATATCCCGGTTGGCCTATGAAACGAACCGTATTGTTTCGTTGTGATTGGTTCGATCCGACAGTTCCTGTGGGCAAAAGGGTTCATAACGACTACAATTTGGTTGAAGTGAACCATCGACGAAGATTGCAGAAATATGACCCATTCATCCTTGCATCCCAAGCTCAGCAAGTGTTTTACTGCGGATATCCAAGTTTGCGCAACGACAAGCGAGATTGGTGGGCTGTTTCTAAAATCGTCCCACGTTCAACAATCGTATTAGAGGAGAGTTCATCAAGTCAATCAACCGAGTGCCCTGCATTTCAAGAGGATGAGATGGAAATGCATGCAATTGAGGACGACACAAGGGCTCCTGAAACATCACTTAGAGATCCAAATGGTGATGTCCAAGAAATTGCGGATGCAAATGTTCGGTTTCCTTCCGATGATAATGAAACTGAATCGCAGTCCGATACGGCATCGGATGTTGAACCAACATTTCACGAAACAAATGACACCGATTAAACATAAGGTTTTTTAAATTTATTTATTTTTATAAGTGTTAAATTTTTACATAGTCAATCATTAATCGTAATTTATTGTTGCATGAATCTTTAGTATTTTCAGTATGACGGGCAGAGGTAGATCTACCCCTGATGGACATAGCCCTGCTGCATCACATCCCACTATCAGCCCTGACGCACGGACTTTTGGATCTCCAGCATCGACCTTCATCCTGTATTTTCCATCTACCCGATCGGCACAGACCTCCGAGAGTTCTTCCGGGATCGCACCGTACTTCGACTTGATGCTCATGGGCTGTAAGTATATATAATTTAAATATATGTTTATGTTTTTAAGTCAATTACTTATAATTAGTTTTTTTAACAGATTTATTGAGCAGCATCATGTATCCAGCCACATCAGCTCTATATTTCAGAGGCGTGCAGATCCCAGTGGCTACGATTGGCGCCACGTATCTGCGGCCACGAGGGAGTTTTATTTTTCAGAGTTTCAGGTAAACTTATTAAATACAATTTATCACTGATATAAAATTTTTAATCTTAATAAATTCTGAAACTAACTGTTTATTTTAATGCAGAAAAAGTTTACGTGGGACCCTACCATCCATGATGCCATTAGGGCAGCATGGGAGCTCTTGCGCCACGCCGATACTCCGACATGCTTTATCGTTGGAGGAGTTCGGGTGACCATCCAGGGCATGTGCCAGAGGGTATTTGGCCAGTGGCAGCAGGCCTGGCAGTCCGATGGCTGGATCAGGAGGTCCGCATCAGCCAGCACGAACCGCCGATCTGAGAAGGGCGGTCGTGGCACGGGCCTCTCCTGTCACACTGCGGGTTCCATTAAATACTAATTTAGTCATTTACAAATACTTGCATTTATATTCTTTTTTTTTTGTAGTCTGAGCAGGAGGGCGGAGATCCTGGTGAGTTTCGTCTATTCAGGGCGACACACACCAGGAGGACGGTTCCTGGGTCGATACGCGATCACGGGAGGTTGCGGTAAGAAATTAGATTTATGTAGTATCTGTTTAATTTCTAAATTTTATTCAGCTTTATTATTAATTCATTTATCATTGATTTTATAATCAAGGCACGAGTCGAGGAGCTTCGTCTCAGGCATCGCAGGTCGACTCCACTGATGGGGAGCGCCCGTCGAACTCTCAGCAGAGGAGAGTCGACGTGTTTTTGGAGGCTGTTGGTGCCCAGCCGCGAGACCGTAGGGTCTATGGTTTGGGCACTAGAGCTTCCAGATATTTTTCCCCATCAGGGCTCCAGTTCGCGAGGTTCTGACGATATTCCTCCCGAGCAGATAGACGATCCGGAGATCTATCAAGGAGGAAGTTCGCCAGGAGGTTCGAAAGGAGCTTGCAGAGATGAGAGACCAGATGCATCAGATGCAGGATTTAGTTCGTCTCCTATCGCAGGGTTCAGTCCAGCCTCCGCAGCCTCCACAACCGCCTGCAGATACATTATGTATTTTTTTCAGTACTTGATGTATTTTTTTTTTTATATATGAAAATTTTAAATAATTAATAAAATAAATTTTTATCTATTTTTGAAAATTTTGTAATGATTGTTTTGCTCAATTGTATTAGCAATTACATTGTATTAGCAAATTTATTTTATATTATTTTATTTTTTAAAATAAATAAATTAATTTACTTTAAAAATTAAAATTAATTTACTTTATTTTTTAAAAAAATAAATTAATTAATTAGCGACGCTATTTTCCATCGCAATTAATTTTTTTTAAAAAATTAAAAATTATGTTATTTTAATTTTTTAAAAAAAATTAATTAATTAATTAGCGACGCAATTGCGACAAGATTTTCATCGCAAATATTTTTAAAAAATTTATTTTTAAAGTAGCGACACATTTAGGGGCGTCGCAATTATTTTTAAAAAATTAAAAATTAAAAATTATTTTATTTTATTTTTTAAATAAATAAATAAATAATTAGCGACGCTATTTTTCATCACAATTAATTTAAAAAAATTAAAATTATTTTATTTAACTTTTTTAAAAAATAAATAAATTAATTAGCGACGCAATTGCAACGATATTTTCTGTCGTAAATATTTTTAAAAAAATTTTTTTAAAGTAGCAACGCATTAAGGCTGCGTCGCAATATTGCGACGTATTTATGGGCGTCGCAATATATTGCGACACATTTAGGGCGTTACAGAGAGTCGCTGTTAAGCGACGCAATTGCGACAAATTAAAATTGCGACGAACATTTTAGCGACGCCTTTATTGCGTCGCTAATGCATCGTTATAGCTTGTTTAGCGATGCATTTGGGCGTCGCTATATTTAATTTTCTTGTAGTGCCAAGAGGTCGAGGCCATCGTTCCAGTGGACAACGGGAGCAAGTAGGGAGGATGGAGACGGGAGCAGAAGATTGAATCAAAACGACGGCCGCTCGGGGGAAATAACTCTAGGGCAAAATAACTTTTTTTTAATTAACAAATCTGCCCTTAGGGGAGAGCTAGAGGGATAACCTGCTATTTTGGATTTTTAGGTAGTGTTTGAAATAGGGATAAGAGGGGATATCCCCTCTTATTCCCAAAAGTCATAACTATAAGGGATAGCTGGGAATAAAGTTAACTAAAGGGATAATCCATGGTTAACCATGGTTAACCATGGGATATCCCCTCAATTTATTTCTAAAAAATGTAGGAATAGCTGGTTATCCCTCCAAATAAGAGTAAAAAAAAGTTATCCTATGGATTTACCTTTTTGCATTTGATATGATCAATGGGATAACCAAGGGATATCCCTAGACATAGCCAGGGGATAAACTCTATCCCATACACTTATCCATAGATAATATTTTTTCTATCAAACACTACCTTAGGGAATAAGTTTAGGAGATAACTTAAATATGGATTATTCCCTCTGGTTAAACTTTTTCAGATCTATCCCCTCTAGATATAGCATTTAGGGATACCCGTATCAAACACAGCCTTATTCTCTGATCCTATTACACTGCCGTAAATGCACATGGGCTGTGTAGCGTGCGGTAGTGGCCAGTTCTGTGCAAGCCTGGGCTAGAAATTAATTTAATGGACTTCTGGCCAGAATTAGGATTTTAGATCGATATCCATTGACCGCTTTAATATCATCTCAGCATCTCAATTATCATGAACTATGCTGTCATTTAGTATCAAGATAAAACCTTCGGCAGCGAACCGTCGTACGGTATTCATTTCCTGGGAGCCCCCCTCCAGGGTTTGTCAAAATCAACTTTGATGGGAGTGTCCGCGGCAGACTAGCTGGTTCGGCCTTCATCATTTGCAGTCCACAGGGCGATATGCTGGCGGCTGGCGGATTTGGTTCTCTGGACTCCTCTGTCCCCATGTCCGAGCTTTACGCTGCATGGGCTGGTATTTCTTATGCTTTTCAGACTCTTCGAGCTCAGAGGCTTGTGATTAAGGGAGACTCTATGATTGTCATACAGTGGATGCGAAAAGAGAGTGCTCCTGATGTATCCACCAATCCGATTCTTAGAGATATTTGGACCATGCTTCAGGAGGTGGATACTGCCCAGATTCGTCATGTATTCCGTGAAGTCAATACGGCAGTTGACTGGACAGCGATGGCCGTGGCTCAGCATGTAGGCTATAGGATATGGACGATGGGTGATCCATATCCCCTGTGTTGTTACAAATTTTGCATTCGGATGTATCTGGACTGACCCACACTAGATTAGTGTGATCGTCCGTCTGTATCAAAAAAAAAAAAAAATCAAGATAAACCAACAGCAGTATGTTCTATAAATTAATAAAATCAATACGTTCTCATTGCGTAAGATTTAGAACCTCGCCTAGGATAGCTAAAGCTTGTCTTTGCTGTCAGCAGTTTGTCACCGAAGGTTCTCGTAAAATGCACTACATTAGCTCGCGTGAATGTAATTTTGGAGGTCTGTGGATCCAACTCATGAGTTGTCAATTCAATGAACATACATGTACAGATAACACCTACAATTGGAGGTGGTGGGATAGCTGGTGCCCCCCCCCCTTCAAAATGCTTCTGGACATTATTCAATAGGTTTGGTCCTTGATTAGATCGGCCACTAGAGCAATGCATTTGGACAGTGATCGAGTTCAAAGAGTTGGCATATATATACTTTCTTTTCTCAATATAAAAGTGAAATAAAAATTTTCTCTTATTGCCAATGAAGCCAGCTTGCAACTACTCTTCGTTCATTCTCAATGTGTTCATACATGTCTCTGTTCATCGATTAGTTTCTCTCGATTCTATCGCTATCATAAAAGTTTTCTCTCTAACTTTTCTTCTTCTTCTTCTTTTTTTGTTTCATGTTGGTCTCACCCAGCTCCCTAACCTCTCTTCTTTTTCTATTTATTTCTTTCGATTTGTCGTTTTCGATCAGTTTGCTTATCTTCGCTGTTTCTGGCTCGGAGAGGTGGGGGCCTGATATTTATGCAGCCGAACCAGTTAACATGTAACAGAGAGGTGACAGCCGAATCCACCGGTGAAACGTTTGGTAGCATTTGTTGCACCGCATTCGTAATGGCACATGACCATTTCACTTCTAGTGGTTGTCATCCCTTCTGCTTGCGAAAGCTCATGCAGGATGCCGTGGTTCTCCGTTTGGATGAGGATAAAAATTAACTGCTAATATTAATGCATATAATGAATGTGATGGGTTGATTAATCTTCATCAATTGTTTTGATGAAGCTTATAAAATGCACTCAACGCAAGCCATAGACAATGAACGATCTCACGTCTGAAACGACAAACGAAAGAAGGTAAAAAAAAAAAAAGGTCAGATCAAATCAAGCTTCCAAAGATTGTCCCACTGTTGGCAGCACCTAGTCTTCTTTCCAAGGAGAAGTAGAACTGTCATATTCCTTTGTTCTCTGCTCATTTAGGCTATAGTCATCATGACACGCATGGAACTCCTTATAAGCTGCTCTAAGTTCTTCTAGACCCTTATTTCTAGCTACAAGTCTCATAAAGAAGCCGAGCTCGGAGGCCAACTCTCCACTTGGAGAATATTCTAAGAACCCCCTTACTTATAACTTAAAATATGAATTGAAGGAAAATGTTTACACACTAGTAGAAAAAACATTTTTAGCGACCGCCACAGGCGGTCGCTAAAAGTTAAAAAGCAGTCACTAATAGTTTTTAGCGACCGCTTAGCGACCGCCACATGCTGGCCGCCAGAAACTCGTCGCTAAAGACTTTTAGCGACCGCCAATGGTGGTCGCTATAGTATTAGCGACCGCCCAAGCGACCGCTTGGTGGAGGGCAGAATTTGACTATTAGCGACCGCCTGAAGGGCCTTTAGCGACCGCCTAGGCGGCGCTAATACTATATATTTATTATTTTTTATTTTCTATTTTCTGACTATTAGCGACCGCCTGAAGGGCCTTTAACGACCGCCTAGGCGGTTGCTAATACTATATATATTTTATTTTATTATTTTCTTTTTCTGTTCTGAAGGAGCATTGGCGATGTCCTTTTAAGCCATTTGTGACCGCCTAGGCGGTCGCTAATACTGGATTTTGTTATTTTTCTAATTCGTTTTATTTTTGGTTATTGAATTTTTTTGTTTGGGTACCTATACCTGTTTTACAAAATTATATAAACTAAATATTAAAATTAAATTATACACACACATAAAAGTATAAGCTAATAAAAAAATAATTTATCTATATTAATAAATCTGCAACGTCTTTGATTACAATCCAAAAAAAAAAAGATCTAATACAATTTTCAAGAAAAAAACATAAAGAAAACAGTTGTCCCAATGCAGCACCAGTCAATCAACCTGAAACAAAAAATTAAATTTATTAGTCAATAAATATAAATATAATTAAAGAAGAAAAATTGTAATTATCTTCACAAAGGCATTTCCAAGAAACAAGTTTCAGCATTTTAGAGAGCTACTTGGAGTTCAAGAACAGCATATTAAAACATATTCATAAACTCATACCCGATTCTGTTCATTTAAGCCTACTGGATCAGGCATGCCCTCACCAACTGACTCATGTCTCGCCTGGTGACCACTGCCAGCGTCTAGGGCCTACAATATTACAGTATATGATTAACAACAAAAATAAATAATATATTTTAAAAGTAATTAAATTAAATTTAAATACAGATGTCTTCAATATGAACCTGAGTATGAATCGGTGGACTGAATCATCAGCTATAGGGACACTACTCTGAGCTAGTCGATGATGTAGCTCCGCCTTAAATGCCTGCACCTGCTCCTGTACCTGAGCCTGCACCTCGGCCTGCATCGCAACCTGCATCCTTACCCGAAGATCCTCGACACGCGCGTCCATCTGCTGGTGAAGAGACTGGATCAGCTCAGCCACCTCCTCGTCAGTTCGCATGCGTGAGCCCTGGGATGAACTACATCCGGATGACTCCGCTCGCATGATAGTCGAACGTGGTATGCCCGTGCCGTATGTAAGTGTGTATCCGTGCCCATCCTGCCTATGATGGTGTGGAATATCTCATCCCGCCTAGCAACTACCTGTCGCTCCTCCTCTGGCAGCTCGGCCAATCGAGCCTCAAACTGGGCCTGTGTGCAAGAAAGCAACCAAATTAGAATAGTAAATCAATAAATCTCATAATAGGTTAAAAAAAGTATTGCGTAAAGGTAAATACTTACTACAAGAGCTGCAACCTCAGGATGGTCGAGACTGCGACTCGCCATCCATATAGACATCCGGTCGGTGGGTGCACCCCACTCACGTAACTGTCGAAGGATAAATCATGTCATCTACATATATGAATACAAACTACGTCAACAATCAAAATACGTATGGTCTAACGTGACAGTTTACCTCGTGCCGGATCTGCGTAACGTGTCGAGTCCCAAGCTTGTGAGTAGGGCCCTGCATCGAGCGATTTTGAGAATTTCGCTCTGCCTCTTCCTGCATTCATTTTGGGTCGTGTTTATAAGTTTACACCGAATGTTTCATATGAATTTAACAAAAAATAGGTTGAACTACTCACCCTTGCCTTCTCACTCGACCAGTACCGGACCAACTCAGGCCACTATGCGGGGAGAATGCCCCTTAGGACTCGCTGAAGAAGGTCTGGGTCGTCCACATTCTTCCCCCAATGTTCTTTCTTTACCTTGTTCTTGTGGTCTTTCCATAACTTTCGACACTTTGCCAAGCAAACTGGACGAAAATCATCAAGACATGACCTCAAATTGTCCTGCATAGGACAAGAAATTTTAGTAGTCAAGGTGTACTAAATTGACACATCGTATAATAACGTTGAAGCTAAGATAGAACTCAGCGGCTTACCTTAACCTCCCCCCATAGTCGATCTATCGTATCCTGAGGAAAAGCAGTCCAATCAAGCATAGTCAGGGGAAATCTATGTGGGTCTCGAACCATATGCCCCAACTGGCTGATAAACGGGCGAGCCCCTTCTCCAACTGGATGAAATGTCGTCAAATTGTACATCATAACGGGTACCAACATTCCATGAAGGAATCCCTCTAGCTGGGCCCCTACCCCTACTGGAAGATGAACTCGTCGTAGTAGAAGCTATAAACAATAAACTTATTAGTTAAATAAAACTAAAATTATTTTATATAATTGTTAAACATAAAAATAAATTATACCAGTATGTGTGGAGGTCGATGCACCAACTGTAGATGGAAAAGGCCCTACTGGCATGGACTGGGGAGATCTAAATCATGCCGGTGCAGGTGTCTGTGGATCATGGTCCGTAGGCATCCGTCGACTAGGGTCCCTCGTCGGCGAACGAGCCTGGCTATGATGTAAAAACTCGTCCATCGTGTGTGGACGCTCTCTCCTCTTACGTCCGGACATATCTTTTTAACGTATCATAAGATAAATAAATTGCAAGTAATAACTAAAACCATTCGTAAACAAAAAGTCAAACATATTCTTAAGCAAAATTGAGAAGAAAAAAAGGAGAACAGTTCACTGGTCATGCAAGTCGATAGTATCTCCTTCAACGGTCTCTCTAACCCAGTTGACATCCTCATCACGTTGAAATATTACATTTTGGTCAAGAACTTGCTTAGCAAATGCATCAATATCTGGCTCATTATCTTCAATTTGATACACCCCCCTCCTTGACATTTTAACTGCAACTTGCCAGTTAGGATCCATGGGATCCATTACATAGTAAACTTGCTCAGCTTGCCTGGCCAATATGTAGGGTTCATTACTTACTCGCTCATCTCGATATAACAAATTGTTGAAATTTACCAACGTAAATTGATACTTGTCAACTTTAGTCCCACGGATTGGATCGACCAGTCACACTTGAATAACAAAAATTTTAATCCGTGACTGTATATAACTTCAATGATATCTTTCAACTGGCCATAATAATAACCTGCATCGACAGAAGGACACCCTAGACCACTATTTTGTGTTGCTCGTTTCTCATCTACTTCTTTGACGCGAAATCGAAACCCATTGACATCACAAGTTGTGTAACGTCGTGCCGTTATAAACGGACCATCAGCCAGTTGGTTCATTTCATCAGTCAAAGTACCTTCACTCGCTCGTCGTAAATTGTACACCTACAGAATTAAAGTAATCATTGAATAAAGCTATGTAAAACTAATATGATAAGAACAAATTGAAGCACATACAACCATATGTACACATACAACCATATCTATACATACATAATTCTTGAACCAATCGTGAAATGATTGAAAATGGGACTGCCGAATTTGATTATCTGTCGCACGAGGCATGTCCCGTTTGAGCTCATCAATGTGTGTCCTATAATGCAGAACAACATGTGTTAATGACAAGCTTGATTGAGTTAGACATAACACGAACAAGTTAAATATATGAATGAGCATTCACTTACTGAATCAACACCACAACTGATGGAGTGTTAAACAACACGTATCGATGAGCTTGAATCCAGTCGATGTTATCTAGATCAAATGTTGTTCCCTCCCCAATAGACCATCATTAATCTGCAAGGGCCTATCAAGTTTGGTTTCAACATAATTAAGATATGCAGCACAAAAATTAGTACACTCTTCCATTAAATAACCTTTGGCTATTGATGCCTTACGCACATACCTTTTTAACGTATTCAGGTACCTCTCAATAGGATACATCCATCGAAATTGTACAGGGCCACCAAGCAATGCTTCACCTGTTAAATTATGGTCAAGTGAACCATTACATCGAAGAATGAAGGTGGAAAGAGTTTCTCCAGATGACACAGTGTTAGCGCAATCCTATCTGGAGACTTTTCAAATCATTTGTGCGATGGACTCTTGAACACAGTTGTCTGAAGAAGTTACTCACCTCAATCAAGGGCTCAACAACATTCTTAGGTAAACAATTTCGGATTGCAATAGGAATTAATTGTTGAATGAGAATGTGATTGTCATGACTCTTCAAACCTTGTAAAGTCCTTTCTTTCATATTCACACGCTTAGAAATATTAGAACAATAGCCGTCAGGCACCTTGACCCCTTTCAAAATGGAAAGAAATGCCTCCTTCTCATCTTTACTCATCGTGTACTGTGCAGGAGGCATGTATGCCTTGTTAGACTCTCAACTGTAAGTGTAGTGGTTTCCGCAAGCCCATTTCCTGCAAATCACGACGTGTATTGGCACTTTCTTTGGACTTTCCCTTAACACCGAGAAGGGTCCATAATATATTATCACACACATTTTTCTCAATGTGCATAACATATAAGTTGTGCCTCAGTAAATTATCTTTCTAGTACGGTAACTCGTAAAAAATACTTTTCTTCTTCCAGTTATGACTGCGCCTTCTATTCGCACCAGGAATAGCAGGCAATGGAGGGGCTAACAGATCTTGGAAATCATATACTGTGTGTATTTGCTCTTATTCAAGTTGTGATAACAAATCAACCCCAGTCATTATTTATGGTGTTGGACCATATTCTCGAGTTCCATCGAATGACACTTTATCCCTTCTGAACCTATGCAATGGAGGTAAAAAACGTCTGTGACCTGTGTAAGCCCACTTTTGCCATGTTTTAGCCAGTTGACTTTTTACTCTGATTGCAACAAGGACAGGCAAATTCCCCCTTCGTGCTCCAACCTGACAAATTCGCATATGCCGGGAAGTCATTGATTGTCCATAATAATGCAGCGCGAAGTTTGAACATTTCATTTCCTTCAGAATCAAAAGTCATCACACCTTCGGCCCATAATTCATTCAACTCGTCAATTAAAGGCTGCATATACACATCAATTTTATCCCCAGGGCCCCTTGGTCCGTCAATAAGAGTGGATAGGATTAGAAAAGGTTGCTTCATACATAACCAAGGAGGAAGATTGTACGGAACCAACACCACTGGCCATGTACTATGAGTTGCCCCGGTCATGGACCTGAAAGGGCTAAAACCATCTGCAGCCAACCCAAGCCGCACACTACGACTATCCAAGGCAAAGTCGGGGTGTTTCTTGTCGAAATCCTTCCATGCCGGGGAGTCCACTGGGTGGGTTAACTTTTCATCCGTCCTACCATGCTCTGCATGCCATCGCATCAATTTAGAAATTTTAGATGACATAAAAAGCCTCTATAGCCTTGGCTTGAGTGGAAAATATCGCACTTGCTTTACAGCAACAAGCTTCCCACGATTCGAAACACTTCGCGAATTACTCTGACATTTCTGACCAACCCCATCGTCCTTCCACCTTGAAGTTTTACACACAATACATGTATCGAGGTCGGCATTCTCATTTCTAAACAATATACAATTGTTTGGGCATGCATCGAAAGTCTCATATGTGAAGCCTAAGTTTTCAGTTAACTTGCGAGCATGGTAGTAGGACTCAACTAGCTTTGCACTGAATGGGAGCACTTTGTGCAATAGCTAGAGCAGCATGTCGAAGGACGTGTCCGTCCACTGATTCAAAGCCTTCAAGTGTAACAACTCGACAATAAAAGATAATTTACTGAAATTCGTACATCCAGGATACAATTCGGTCTGCGCATCATCCAGAATTTCAAAATACCTTAATGCTTCTTCATCTGCACCCGAGCGAGGATTACTCCCACCCACCCTATCAGTCTCACAACAACTGTCTTCGGCTGCTAACCCGCATGCAATATCATTTAGCATCACGATCATCGGATCAACTATCGTAACATCGACCTCCATCTCAACTCTTTCCTCTCTGCAATAAGGAACATAATCTTCCCCATGTCTAGTCCAATTCTTGTAATTCTTCAAAAACCCATTTAGAATCAAATGCTCTCGTACAATATCTCGTGTGTAGTAATAACGGTTCGCACATTTTCTACAGGGACAACTGATGTGCTCACTATCAAATCCATTGGTGAAGGCAATGAACTGCTTAATCCCCTCTATATATTCCGTAGACATCCTATTTGGCAAATCAATCCAACTCTTATCCATGTCGCTAAGTATTTCTGTGAAAGTATGAATAACTTGCTAGGCAATGCACGGACAAATAACTTGCTAGGCAATGCACGGACAAATAAATTAAAAAAAATAAAGATTAGTTTAAAAGAAAAAAGAGTAAAAACTTTCACCGGTTAGAGTCTGCCTCACTAGCTTCACTTGACCTCCTGTGTTCTGAAAAAAGAGGGATTAAATTCAAAATTAAAATCAACAAATAAAAGAGAATGAGTTTTTACAACATGAAGAACTTATCAATTATGGTATAATATCAGACATGGATTTAAAATGCAGAAACAACACTGTATGCAGTAACAAAACATGATTGACATGAAAACCATAACCTTCATTTTCAGATTAGGACCTTAAAGTTTTCAAGAATTCAACATGAGACATCATAACATGACCTCTCAGCCTCTTTGGCTTCCTTAAAAGAAATATGATCTTTAGTATGTTGGATGTCTCTTGAGCAATGTGTTTTCAACATGTTGCACTTATCGCGATTCATGGTTGTTTACTTCAGAACTAAAGAATAAGAATTTCCAAAAATAAGGATGCTAATTTCTCCTGCCTATTTGTCAAACATTGTTCCACATGAAATTCTGTGAGGTAAATAAGAAAATCATATTGCCATGACATTAAGCTAGCTAGCAAGAAACATGGTTGCTGATTAGAGAAAAATATTTGCACAATAGAGCAACCTAGAGAGACATGTCTCAAACATAACATGATTTGTCTTAGTTAGAACATCACCCCCTCAATAACCAATCCGTCCACTGCTAATTTCTCAAAACAATTATAAAGAAACACAAAACCTAGATCTAGATCTGTGCAACAGTCATAAAAGAGAACTTTCCTGAATCATATAAACCAAAGTATACATTGAACATGAAGTCTAATCTAAGTTCAGAAAGCCAAGTTCAACCACATCAAGATTTTACTGGACTCAATTTTTTGTAACAAACACAACCTAATTTGCTGCATGTCAATGGGATCTTTTTTACTGAAGTACAATACAGGGCCCCATAAATGCATGTATTCTCCATGTAATGTTTTCAAAGTCGTTTTTAACATACTAAATGAATACAGATCCTATTTTAAGGTAAAAGAAAGATTGATGGTCGATGCACCATCCAGACCTAAAACAAAAGTTTCCCATTAAGTGAATTCTCACTGTTTATCAAATGGTGGCCCCAGAAATCGACAAACAACACACACCATGAGCTTGATCATAAACAAGTGCAGAAACATCCAATCTTACCGTCCAACATAACAATGGGATAGGAAATAGAGTTGTCATACACTCACTCCCTTGATGTCTGACTGATAGAAGTATCAATGCCCCAGTTCTAAGCAGCCACAAACTTAATGGCTGTCCTCTATTCTTTAGAAAAGAAATATACTTTTTTCCTTCTATAGCGCACAGAATAATTAATCAAGAACAATACCAACATTTAACTATGATATTTTAAAAAACAGTTCTGGTTCATAAGAGGTGATTACCATAGAAACATTCTTCAGGGAAAAATAAGAGGTGATTTGATCTTGCTTGTTGATAAAATTCAAATATGCAGCAACTTATTGCAATCAATTATGAAATAAGAAAGACTACCAACTGAAGTAAACAAAATAGCAAAAAAGTCTCACTTACTGAGAGAAGGTGCCTATCTCTATTGATTTTATTTATCCACCAAATTACATGTGCATGTACAAAGGATCGTGCAGACTTCTTTTGCAATCCATATATTATAAAATGTGAGGAAACTTCACTTTCACTAACAGGCGAATAATGGTAACAAGAAAATTGTGCCCATTTGCACAGTTCATCTCAAATGGCTTTGACATTCTCCCAATTTTTTTGTCCTAAAATAAAAGGTCTAATGGCCTACAGTAGAACATATCCCCTGTGGGAGTCAAAATTTCTAATAAACTTGTTATTTTGTTTATAGTTGGCTATACCTGCACATCAAATAGGACACATCAACACGGCATACATGATAGGCCATTTCATTACACTATGATGTTGACTTTTTTGCCCATATGGCAACATGCATTCTATTGGTTGATTATTATAATTTCTGAAAGCATGGATAATTAGACAGTTATAGAAAATGATTTCACATCCATCATGCTTGATCCATTTATTTGCAAGCAAGATGCTATGGAACATGGGTCACTTGATCAAGTAACAACATACATGCCATATGATGTTTCTAGTAAGATTTGACCTGAACTGCAGGTTAGATCTTTGGCATCAGTTCAATTACAACACAAAATCTCAACAAGATTTTTGGATCGAACACAGGCATGACACGCGAAAGCTTCGTCGGAACGCAAGGTACCTCAAAACAAAGCGGAACCAAGCAAGAGAAATCAAAAGAAATCAAAACACCGGCGGGACGAGGGAGAGAGAGAAGAAGAGGGTCGCACCTGGAATCGGTGATTCGAAGAACAAGGTGTCCAAGAGCCCAAGCAGCGAGATCCCGAGCAAGACGATGGAGGCTAGGGTTTATCTCGGACGAAAGCGAGAACCAAAGCCAGGGAGAGTGCTAGGGCGATAAAACATTTATAATGGGCATTTGCGACCGCCACGGCGACTGCCTTAAGCGGTCGCTAAAGGTCCCTTCCGCGACCGCCCTCCCGCGGTCGCACGATTTCTTCTGCGCTAATAGTAATGGCATTTGCGACCGCCCTCAAGCGGTCGCTAAAAGTGCCTTCCGCCCGATTTTTTATACCTTCTGCGACCGCCCTCAAGCGGTCGCTCGATTTCTTCTGCGCCAAAACTCTAGCCCCTAGTAGTGACAGTCATAGCTAACATATTAAACCACCAAGACTCCTGAGAAATATTATTCGACAAAACCCTTGTTTCAAAAAAAGCTGAGCTGCCGTGTCTCACTTCAGAGAAGGCTAATTTGCTCGTTACTACCTACCTATATAGAATGATGGTCACCGACAGCGCTACATTGCTTTAAGTTACAATTCAACTCAACTCATCTAAGCCTTTTTCCAACTGCATGAAGTTGGCTACATAAATATGCTTCCTTTACTCTACACTATTCAGAACTAAGTCGATATTAAAATTACAAATAATTATATCTTTTTTAATTATTTATATTCATATTAATTTAGGTCTATATCTATTTTTATCCTTACCATGGATTGTTAAAAGATCACTCTTCGTTGTATATGTTCAAAATACCATAATCCAATTTTCTCTCATTTTATCTTTAATTGGAGCTATTCCTATATCATTTCTCTTATATGTTTATTTCTAATTCTATATTTTAATATTTTACCACATATCTATCTTAATATACGTATTTTTATGATACTTAATTTATTCACATATTATTTCAGTATTACTCAATACTCTATTCCATATAATATAGCTGGTCTAATAACGGTTTTATAGAATTTTTTTTTAATTTTAATGGGATGCGTGGATCATACAATACTTCCGAAGCACTTCTTCACTTAACCCATCTTGCTTTAACTCTATGATTTACATCTTCACATATTTCACCTTTTTGCTAAATAATTGATCCCAAATACCTAAAATTTTCACTTCTTGATATTTTTTGGCTTGCAATCTTTACTGTTTTATTTAGTAGATTTATATTTTAGAGGATCTGATGAAGTTTTATGCTGCTTTTTGGCTACCTAATGTAACCCCTTTTCTTTATTTGGGCTAGATATATAAAAAAAATAGCTGAAAGCCAAACGAGAATCTCTTATAATGTTATTAGCAAGAGATGGACCGATGATTGGTTCACTAAATTATATTTTGCCCGTGGAACTTAGCAACGCGAGGTCATCCCATATGGAGTGAACTAAATATCCACTTTTACGATCTCGTACCCTAAAACATGAAATTTCAATTATTGTGGTCGGTGCAACTTGAAAAACAAGTTTGTTGGATCCTCATGCCATGGCAAGATGAGATAGGGGGTGGTCTTCAACCCACCCAGTATACAGTTTCCAGGTGGCTATCAATTATAAACTCATTTAATTTGCTCTTAAGACCTGAACCAGATATTGGTAGTGCATTCCACTTTTTCCTCCATGAGCATCGAGTGTTTTAGAGAATACAAACTAAGCACGAAGATAATTTGCATCGTGATTTCAAACAAGATTGAATTACCATGAGAATAGATTAATTAATTTTCGTGGATAATCAAAAGGAATTGTACGTTGTGCTTTCATTTTCTAATAAATCTTCAGTCTTGCATGTCCAATTTCATCAGCCTTCAGTAGTCCTTCAATAGTTCAATTCCAACCTTACAGCAAATTTTTTTTTTTTGGCTTCAACTTGATTGAAGTTGTACAGTCCTTGCGTTATGGATCTCTTGAATGCCCTTGCATGGCACAAGAAAGAGGAATTTAAGAACTCTTAGATTTGTTGAATTCAATTGTGTATTTCAAATGATAATAGCAGATGGTTTATTTATAGGTGTAGGAATTTTGAACTCCCAGGACTCCTTGCCTCGTTAATACATGATTCAATTATAATGAGAAACAAGTCTGATTTAATTTCCATGTTTCTTTCTGGCCCCACAGCTGAAGCTCCTACCAAGCGTATTTGTTCTGGGCCTTGGCAGAGCTAGGCTTCACTTGGTAGTGCCCTCACACGGGGTGGCCCAGCTACAGTACTCCAATAGAACAGGCTTTGCGCATCGCACACGGTGTAGGACGGGCGCACCGCAGTGATTCATCCATGCGCAAGAGACCTAGCATGCAGTGGGCTCCGCACCATAAAAAAAAAAATTGTTAGATCTTTCGTGCACATGAACAAATCATTGCGCATGATTCTGCAGCGCGTGCGGTGCACAAGGCATTTTCCTTCTCCAATTCATGAATGCTACTATGTTACAGCTCCTATGCAACGTGATTGGTAGCAATAATACTTGGATGAAAGGATAGAAGATGTTTGAGAATTGAAGGTCCATGAGAACATATTATTGGATGACAACGCTTCTGCATGCATGTAATCTGTCCATGTACGTAGTAGCACGACGAGCCTGACATAGCAGAATTGATGAATACTTCATAAGGATTCAAGAAGAGAAAAAGTGAGCCAATATTATACATCAAAATCCAAGGAAAATCTTATACTCTATCTATACATCTATATGAATGATCTAACCTTCAGAAGAACAATGAGGAGATGATATAAGAGATCAAAACAGATATAATGAAGACATTTGAGATGGGTAAGTCAAAAGAAAGAACCTATAGAATATTTATATCTCAGAAAAAAAAAAGTACACCAATAATCTATTGAAGAAGTTCAAGTTACAATTAAGGTTGAAGTCTATGGTGCAAACATGAAACTATGGAACACGATGGGTTTGAACAAGCGAATGCCTCTTGCTACAGAAATCTGATAATAAGCTTGCTCTATCCAACAACTACTAGACTAGGTAAAACGTATACAACCAGCCTACTATCACAATTTATACAGATTCTGAGCAAGTTTCACTATGGAACAACAAGGAGAATATTCAGATTATAGTATTCGGTACAAATTCACTGCCAACTAAAGGCTACTTGGATACACAGATGGTAGTTGGGCTAGTTCAGTGGATAACATGAAGAGTACTTAATTATAGCTTGGATTTACATTGAGTTTTGGATTTGCTCTTGCAAAAGCTAAGTATATACCAATAGCAGGTTCTGTAAACCAAGCTATAAGATTTACGAGGATTCTTAAAACATAGGCAAACAAGAAAAAGATCCCTTTGAATTATTCTAGGACAATACATCAGTTATCGCAATGACGAAGAATGATCATGTCGTCCGTACTCCGTAGCAAGACGAAACATATTGCAATAAAACATCATGCAATGCGAGAGGCTACAACAAATAAAGAAATTGGGCTAAGTATCGCACGATGGAGGAATAAATTGTAAACGTCTTCAAGAAGGCACTGCTAGGGGACGAAGCCTTGAGTTACTGCAAGAAATGCTCAGAGTATCAAGAAAGTATGTTACAAAGGGTTTTAATTAATTATAAGCCTTCTCCTTTTGAGTAACCTGGAAACTATGGATGCTTGTTAAAGGATTCGAAGGTTAGCTGATAATAAGGGTTATTATCAGGAGAACATCCACTCTATTCGGACTCAGCTTCTTCATTTCTTTCAGTCTAGATGGTTTGAGTCCACTGGTGATGGGTCTCCGGTCTTTCAGGTTTCTGATTCCAGGACGGTTTCTTCCTCGGATAATAATATGCTTGTCAGGCCGATCACTGCGAAGGAGATTCGCCTGGCCCTTTGGAAGCTTGGTCCGGATAAGGTCCTAGGGCTTGATGGGTTTTCGCCTTTCTTTTTTCATCACTATTGGGACATTATTGGGCAGGAGGTGGTTCAGGCTATTTAGATTGTCTTCCAATCTAAACATATTCCTTTGGAATGGAACCGGACTCTTATTACTCTTGTGCCCAAGCGCTCCGATGCTTCTCTCCCTCAACATTTTAGGCCCATCAGTCTGTGCACTACTTTGTACAAGGTATATGCCCGTCTTTTAGCTGGCCGCCTTCGTGTGGTGATTCTCCGTCTTATTTCAGTGGAACAGGGGGGACGTTCATCAGAAGGCGTTCTATCTCGGATAATATCCTCATCACTCAGGAGTTTATGCATGATCTCCAGAGTGCCCCTGCCAGATGGTGTCTTATGGCAGTTAAGCTCGATATAGAGAGAGCTTATGACAACTGAGCTAGGCCTTTTTGCACCGTTCTCTTCAGGAGTTTGGGTTTGACGGCCTGTTTATTGAGTGGGTTATGGCATATATTCAAAGGCCTTCTTTCTTTCTGATCATCAATGGGAGCCCGACTGAGTTTTTTCACTCTTCTATGGGGTTACGTCAGGGGTGCCCTTTATCTCCCTTATTGTTCATTCTGGCTGCGAATGATCTGTCTCGTGCTTTCTATCAGGCTCAACAAAATCGGAGGATTGTCCCTTTTATGGCTGGGCTCGGGGGCCCTTCTGTCTCTCAGCTTTTGTTTGCCGATGACTGCATTCTTCTGGGTCAGGCTTCTATTGATAATGCGACTTCCTTTGATTCTATTATTCAGCGTTATTGTTAGGCTTCGGGTCAGAAGGTCAATTTTCTTAAATCTTCTATCTGTTTTAGCCCGAAGACTACCAGATCCACCAGGGAAACCATTATCAATTTGTTGGGTATCTCTACTCATATTGACCGGTTTATGTATTTGGGGATCCCCATGACCGGTAGACGACCCCGTTGTTCTGACTACGCGGATCTTGAGAGGCGAGTTCGCCAGCGTATTGAAAGTTGGCAGGTCACTAGCTTATCTATGATGGCTAGGGTTACCATTATTCGGTCGGTTCTTTCCTCTCTTTCTCTGTATCTTCTTTCGAACGCTGTCATCCCAATTACTTGTCTTAGAAGGATTGAGAGATGCTTCAGAGATTTTCTATGGGCCTCTATGCAATATGGGCACGGTATTTACCTTTTATCTTGGGACACGATCTGTATGCAAATCTAAGAAGGTGGCCTCGGGATCCAGTCTCTAATGGTTAGGCGAGAAGCTCTATTGATCAGACATGCATCGTGTTTCCTCCTGCAGCCGCAATGTCTATGGAGCTCTTTGATGCGTGCGACGTATGACGATTGGACATCCGGGATGCACATTCTGCCATCCCGAGGTGTTCCTCCTTTTGGAAGGAGGTGTATCGGTACGGTGAGTCTATCCTAAAGAATATCTCATGGATGATTGAAGATAGTTATTCGATTGATGTTATTCAGGATTCTTGGATTTCTGAGCTCCCTCTCTCTAGGTGGCCCTCTTTTATTAATATTGATGTCCCTACCAGTTTGAGGGTTAAAGATTTGATTTCTTTATATCTCCCTCCTAGCATATCTCCATGGTGACACGTTTCTTCGGTAAGGAGCTCTCTCGGCGGATTCTCTTGATTCCTCTTATCTCTGGCCGCTCAGCTAATGTCAGGCTATGGCAGAGATCTTGTCTCTCTAATGCCCTTCTAGGGACCTTATGAAGATTTTCAGGCCTTAGCCCCAGCGCATGGAGGATGCTGCTTGGATCTGGACGCTTCCCATCCTTCCCAGGGTTCAGCTATTTATTTGGAAGCTTTTGTGGGGCTGCCTTCCAACGTGTGCCCTGCTCTCTCGAAGGAGTCTGCCAGTCCAACCGACCTGTCCTCTGTGTGGTTTGGAGGAGGAGTCTACCGACCATGCTATCTTCATATGCCCCAGAGCTAGACGGATATGACACCTGATGAGTTATTCATGCAGATTGGATGTTTCTGGCTCCCCGCGTTCCCTCTTCTTTCATGATCTTCGGAGGGCATCTCAGCACAAGCGTGGTCTTTGGGCAGTCATGGCATATCATATTTGGATGTCGAGGAACCAGCTCATCTTCTCGGAGGACTTTATTTCTTCACACCGGCAGTGTGGAAGATTAGATCTTTGTCGGCGGACTATGCCCGTGTTATTCAAGCAGTTGGTTCTGACTTCTCTAGCCTCTAGGGATCCCCTGCTGCTTCAGCAGCAAACCAACATATGGTTTTTATTTCCTGGGAGCCCCCTTCAGGGTTTGTCAAAATCAACTTTGATGGGAGTGTCCGTGAAAGATTTGGTGGTCCTACCTTCATCATCTGTGGGCCTAAGGGTGATATGTTGGCGGTGGAAGGATTTGGTACCCTCGATTCCTCTGTCCCTATGATCGAGCTTTATGTTGCTTGGGCAGATATTACTTATGCCTCACGGATTCTTCATGCTCATAGGCTCATGATCGAGGGTGATTCTATGACGGTCATTCGATGGCTGCGAAAGAAGAATTGTTCCGAAGCTCCCATGATTCCGGTTCTTAGGGACATATGGTCTATCCTGCGGGAGGTTGATACTGTTCAGATTCGTCATATATACCGTGAAGCCAATTCGGCGGCTGACTAGGCAGCGACTTTAATGGCTCAGCACGCTGGTTATTGGACGTAGAGGCTGAGTGACTTCTGTTCTTTTATTTTGCAGTAATTTTTGTATTCTGATCTATCTGAGTTAATTTGTACTAGACTTATACGATCATTTCCTTGTAAAAAAAAAAAAAAGCCAGCAAATTGATGTTCTAGAATTTGTGATAAAGTTAAGTATCTTGAAAACTATCAAGCGGTAAAAATTTATGGCGGAGAAGGCTTTATAACCGTTAAAGTTGGTTCACCAACTTTATATATTGGCTTGAATCGCTTTGTGGCAAAGAAAAAGTTTTGTACAATACCGTTTTAATGTAGTATGATTTTTTATGTACGAATTTATGCATCAGTGATGCAAAATTTACAAACAAATATTTTATTGCAAGCATGAATGAATTATTGCGTTGAATGCCAATCAAGCTGAATTGGGGACTGCAAAGACTTTTCCTGGTGTCAGGTAACCCAAATGCCCATGACAGCTGTTAGGCCTCGGAGAACGGTTATACTATTGTTCTCGCTGAAGAGAGGGACCACAAGTACATGACACCAGGAATTTATTTTCTTCCGACGCTTGTTTTGAGCTGTAACCTGCCACTGCACTATCGGAAATTAATTTTTAAAATAAATTTTTTTGGCAAAAAATTTCTTAATTTTTTTAAAAAAATATTTTTAAAATATATGATATTAATAAAAGTCAAAAAAATTCATTAACCAAAATGTACTAAATTATTTGTAAGAAATTTGATTAGCATGGTATTTCGATTCCATTGTTTTTGAAAACAAAAAGTGTAAGCACATGATTTTAATAAGATTTGAACGAGTTTAAAAAAATTAATTTAATTAACAATATTAAAAATTAATATATAATATTAATTTTACTTATGATTTTTTTTATGATAACAAAAAAAATTTAAATAATATATGCTTGATATAAGATTTTAAAATTACTAATAAATTTTTAAGAAAAAATCTTTTTTTGATATTATTTTTTAATTTTTAAAATATTTTATCAGTACTAAAGGATTTATTCCTTAATAAATCTTTAAGATACCAAATTTTTTTATAAATTTCTTGCTAATAATTATTTAAATAATCAGTCATCGGTCCCTTACCGTTTATCAAGAAATTTTTAAGGAATTTATTAAGAAAAATATATTTCTAGTAAATTTTTTAAAAATTTTTTACTGAAATTAAATTTTGAATATAATTTAAATTTTTTTAAAAAATCTTTTTTTAATCTCTTAATAATTTTTTGAGAGATATTTTTTTGACGATGTTGCTTGATAAAAGATTGATTTCTAATAATGCTACGCAAATAGAGAGAAGAAAAAGAAAAAAAAAAATCCTTTGGTCGCAAAAGTTGGTCATGCTTGTACCCTCAATTTCACACGTCTTACGGTTATTCATTAAATATTACTTAGCTTCTCGCCATGCATCATGAGATTTTTCCACCTTAAAAAAGCGGACCTAGCTTCTCGCCATGCATCATGAAATTTTTCCACGTAAAAAAGCGGACCGATCCAATCATCCAAAAGAAAAACTGGACCATGTGGAAGGTTTGAAATGGCTCAGCTACAGAAGGACGCATGCTCTAACTCTTTCGCCAATTTTGTTGAGAATTAATTGCAGCTTCGATCTGCTATGGATAGTAAATTTACGTTTCCTCTTTTTAAAGCACATGCCCTTACTAAACTAGAAGACCACATAGTAAATTTTTCTGCTCTTTGTTTTCTAGCTAGTTGTGATTAATATATTGGAGAAGTAGTATCTATTCTTTCCCCCATATTATAAAAAAAAAAATTAGAGAAAATAAAATTTGATCTTAAAAGAGATCTAGCTAGCATCCCTCAATAGTTTCAAGATCGTGAAATTTTGGCCCCGGCCGCAGGTATCTCATTGCTTCTGCTCAGGTATCCAAACAGGTCTTTGATATGTTGGCCATTCGAAGTGCAGAAAAATACTGTCCACAAACCATGCAATGATCATGTAATTAGTACTGGAAAAGAGGGATAACTTAAAAACAATTACATGGGCGTCGTTAATTTCGTGTATTAGAAACTGCAGCTGAACCCATCCTTCATGAACGAGGAGTTTATGCCATCAGGAAGAAAAAAAAAAAAAAACATGCACAGCGTCTCTGACAAACATGCAATCTCCAAAGAAAAGGCTTAATTTGTTTGCTCAAGAAGGCAAAGAAGAAATTCAAAAGGCCGAAAGATGGAGTAGAGAAGTAAAAGAAACAGATTAAATTGTGACTTTTGACCATTTTAAAAAAAGAAAAAAGTTAAAAAATAAAAGGGGAAACATTAAAGGTGTGGGACGTTGGAGACGTTGCGGAGCGTTCCACGAGAATTCTATTATTGCGCTAACGTTCTGATTTAAATGGTAACAAAGCCTAACGATAAAAAATATTATATATATATATATATATGCTAAGGAAAAAAAGAGGATAGAGAAGGCAGGAAACAAAAATCAAATCCTAAAAGATCTATTCGATTATTGAAGATCATGTTGCTTAAGAATCTGTCTCAACAAGGAATCTATCTCAACAAGGAAGTTTGTCTCAACAAGGAAGCCTGTCTCAACAAAGAAGTCTGTCTTGGAGTTAGGAATCTATCTCAACAAGAAAGTCTGTCTCAACAAGCTACTGGTGGTAAAAAATTTATTTACCCTTTTTATTATTATATTTTATTTAGGCATCTGAAGTATCATTGGGTTTGTACCTCCACCCGATCGTGCTCGCGGTAGGAGGATCGGATCGAACGGATCGTTGTACCTTGGAGATAAATCGCCAACAACCCGCATGAGGAGACGAAAACTTGTCCTTAGGGCAGTGTCTAACATGCCTCGACCAGTTTGATTCCTTTTAACTTTAATTTAGATTTTGAATTTAAATTTTAGATTAATTATTCTAGCATTTTCTAAAAAGGTTTTTTCAAAATTCAAAACAATTTTTCTAACAGCTAAGGACAAGTTTTTCCTATCATTAGAAATTGCTAGATTTTATTATAAGTAATTTCATTAAAAAAAAGGAGTTTTGAATTTAAATTTTAAAATTCAAAATTCAAATTTGAAACTCAAATTCAAAATTGACTTATTTGAGTTAATTTTTGTTTAGTGGTTTTATTATAATTGCAAGTAGTTTCTAGATTTAATTCTTTTGAATTTAAATTTAAAATCTAGAAATATCTAAAAAAATTATTAATTTAAAAAATTCAAATACTTTTTGATTGTGCAGAATGAATTAAGAAACTAACCTTTTCAAAATGGGTTCTAATGATCTTAGTGCAATTAAACCTGAAAAATTCAATGGATTATTCTTTAGGAGGTGGCAAAGTCAAGTAAATACTGGCTTACCACTTTAGGTTTATTTTCTGCCATAGAATTATCAGATCCCAAATCTAACACTCAACAAGGTTCTTCTAGTATAGTTGATACCTCATCTTCATCAAAACACCCCAAGAAATAGATTTTCATTGTAGACATAGAATTTTAAGTGCCATATCTGATAATCTGTATGATGTCTACCTTCCTACTAAAACTGCTAAGGAACTATGGGATGCTCTTGAGGCTGAATATGGGATGGTTGATGCTGGTCTAGATAGGTTCACTATCTCAAAATTTAGAAAGTACATAATGGTAGATTCCAAACCCATTAGTATTCAAATTCATGAATTCAAGATTTTCTTAGAAAGTCAGAATTAACTGGTTGTAGTTTTTCTGAAAACTATAAGGTCCAAGCCTTAGTAGATGCCCTTCCATCATCTTGGTCATCCTTTGCTCGAGAGCTAAGTCATAAGCAAGGTAGCTTGACCCTAACAGAAGTGATTAACTCTATTAGGATTGAAGAAGAACACCGGCTTAAGCTCAATCAAAATCAAAAGACCGACTTTGGACCTAAAATCCATTTGACCGAGTCAAATCCAACTCCAAATCAATTCAAACCTAAGGGAAAGAATTTTAAGAAAAATAAATTTCAATCTAGATCCAACCAATCATACAAACCTCCTCAGAACCGATCAAACCAGAACTGATCGAATCAGAAGTCAAAGAATTATAAAGGCACATTCTGCTTTGTGTGCGGAAGGACAAATCATGTGGTGAAGGACTGCTACCACCGAAAGACTGAACCATTGAAGAAATCATCTAAACCACAAGTTAACGTGGTTGAGAGTGGTGCTGAGCCTTCTTTCAGATCGGTAAATTCAAAATTCTTAATTAACTCAACCCAATCTTCTTGTGATTGGTGGCTTGATTCAGGAGCTAATGTTCATGTTTGTTTTGATCGCTCCTGGTTCTCCACCTTTCAGGAATCAAGTAGAGGAGGTGTGACACTTGGGAATAACTCTTTAGCACAAGTGCTTGGGAAAGGTCAAGTGGATCTAAAGATGACATCTGGGAAGATCCTAGTCCTTCATGAAGTGTTGTTAGCTCCTAGTGTTAGAAGAAATTTGATTAGTGGATCTCTTCTTATATCTAGAGGATATAAAATTGTTCTAGAGTCAAATAAAGTTGTAATTACTCGTAATAATGAGTTTGTTGGTAAAGGTTTTGTATGTGAAGGTCTTTTTAAATTAAATGTATCCTCTAAGTTATCTAATAAAAGTTCTCTTCTTTTTAATGTTGAATCTTCAAATGTTTGGCATAGTAGACTTGGTCATGTGAATTTTGATTGTATTCATTACATGACAAATCTTAATCTAATTCCTAAGTTCATATTGATAGAAAGTTTAAATGTGAGATTTGTATTCAAGCTAAGATGCCTATAAAACCTTTTAAATCAGTAAATAGGAGTTCAATACTTCTTGAATTAGTCCATAGCGATGTATGTGACTCTATCAAGTTTCCTACACGGGGAGGAAGTCGTTACTTTGTAACATTCATAGATGACTTCTCTCGATATTGTTACATATATTTGATAATATCTAAGGATGAAGTATTAGATAAGTTTAAGATTTATAAGGTAGAAGCTGAAACCCAAACTGAGGAAAAGCTTAAGAAATTTAGGTCAGATCGCGGTGGTGAATATACCTCAAATGAAATGACTCTATTTTGTCAAGAATATGGGATTATTCATGAAGTTACACCACCATACTCTCCTCAGTCCAATGGTGTAGCTGAACGAAAAAATTGTACGTTAATGGATATGGTTAATTCAATGTTAATAAGTTCAGGTGTACCCGAGAACTTGTGGGGGAAGCTCTTTTAGCTGCATGTTATATTTTAAATAGGATACCCTTTAAGGATAGTCCTAAAACACCTTTTGAGCTTTGGAAAGGTAGAACACCCAGGCTAGATTATCAAGTGTGGGGATGCTTAGCTAAGGTAGGAATACCTGAACCTAAGAGAAGAAAAATAGGACCTAAAACTGTAGATGCTATCTTTATAGGTTATTCTTAGAAAGAAGTACAAATAGGTTCCTAGTGATAAACTCTGATATAAGTGGCATCTCAAATAATACTCTTATCGAATCAAGAGATGCTACTTATTTTGAAAATGTTTTTCCTTTCAAGAATCAAGTACCAAATCAACTCTCTTCTAATCATTACTTGGTTCATGATTCTTTTAAAGCTGGGTCTTCTAATGAGTCAAAGAAAAGGAAAAGATCTAATTCTGAAGGTGAACCTTCTGAACTTAGGAAAAGTTCAAGGATAAGGAAAGAAAAAGATCTTGGTAAAGGTTTCTTTACTTTCCTAGTCGAAGGCGAACCTTCTTCTTTTTCAGAGGCGATGTCTTCTCCTGATGCTCCTTTTTGGAAGGAAGCTATTCTTTCTGAATTTAATTCAATCTTACAAAATGAAACTTGGATCTTATCTGATTTACCCCCTGGATGCAAACCTTTAGGGTGTAAGTGGGTATTTAAGAAGAAATTCAGACCTGATGGTTCAATAGAAAAGTATAAGGCTAGATTAGTAGCCAAAGGGTATAACCAAAAGAAAGGGTTAGATTTCTTTGATACATATTCTCCTGTAGCTAGAATAACAACCCTTAGATCACTTCTTGCCATTGCTTCCATTCATAAGTTAATCATTCATCAAATGGATTTGAAGACTGCATTCCTAAATGGAGATCTTGAGGAGGAGATCTATATGGAACAGCCTGAAGGTTTTGTTGTAAAGGGACAAAAAGACAAGGTTTGTAAACTTATCAAGTCCCTTTATGGTCTTAAACAGGCTCCTAAACAATGGCATGAGAAATTTGATCAAATTATTCTATCTTTTGGATTTCAAATCAATAATCATGATAAGTGTGTTTATTCTAAAATCATCGACAATGATTGTGTAATCCTTTGCTTATATGTAGATGATATTTTAATTTTTGGAACATCTCTTGAAATTATTTCAAGTGTTAAATCTTTCCTCTCTTCTAAGTTTGACATGAAAGATTTAGGTGAAGCGGATATAATCCTAGGGATGAAGCTTATCAAGTCCCATGAAGGGATAGCTCTCTCTATTTCTCATTCTATAGAAAAAATGATCAAGAAGTTTGGTTATTCTAATCTTAAATCAATATCTACCTTTTGATCCTAGCTTTCACCTGAAGAAAATTTAGGTGACCCAATTAATCAATTAAAATATTCTCAAATTATAGGATCTCTCCTGTATGTAGCAAACAGGACAAGACCTGATATAGCCTATGCTGTAGGAAGGCTCAGTAGATATAATCAAAATCCTGATCAATCTCATTGGGTAGCCTTAGAAAGAGTGTTTCGATATTTAAAGGGAATACTTAATCTCTCTTTGATGTTCACTGAATACCCTGAGGTAGTTGAGGGTTACAGTGATGCTAATTGGGTCACTGATTCTCATGATTTAAAATCAACCACCGGATATGTTTTTCTTCTTGGCGGTGCTACTATTGCTTGGGGATCCACTAGGCAAACTATTATTTCTAGAAGTACCATGGAGGCCGAGTTGATAGCTCTGGATACCGCCTGTAATGAGGCAGAGTGGATAAAAAATCTAATATCATAGCTACCTTTGGTACCTAAGCCAGTTCCAACTATATCAATCCATTATGATAATAAGGCCGCAATTGAACTGACAAATCAAAAGAGTACCAATAAATAGATGAATCGCCATATACGGCTTCGTCATAAGTCTATAAGACAACATAAGAAAAATGATGTTATCTCTTTGGAATTTGTCAAATCTGAGAAGAATTTGGCAGATCAATTAACCAAGGGATTATCTAGGAGTGGAGTCCTAGATTCTTCGAGGGGGGTGGGCTTAAGCCCATTATTTGGTCACCAGCAGTGGATACCCAACCTCTGTGATTGAGATCCCATGAATGAGGTTCAATGTGGTAGAAACGAAGCTGATTGAGTGATCGTGTTAGAGCATAAATTTTGAAAAAATTTTCAACCCATCCCTATGATGAGTGCTCTTATAAAGTAACAAAGTAAATTTGTGTAAGGTTGAGTGATTCTCTTAATGGATCCGAGGTAGGTTATCTGCAGGGTATTAGTCATAAATACTCTTGGAGGATTCACCTATATGAGAATTGTCATATGAGGCCGTGACTAAAGGTTTGGGCTAACCTTAAGAAATTCTCATGAAAAATCAAGGTACTAAGCGCAAGGCCTTTAATATGCGCTGACCGCTTAAACCCAATTGATTCGTACTGTGTGTGTGATTAGTAGAATTCTGAGTCAAGGACCTAGTTCAAGGTTTAATCCACTATGGTTCCTTCAGATGTATACAATCAAGGTTCAAGTCCACAGGACACCTCACTATTGCACAGTATAAGATGTCCTAAATTTTTTGGTACATTAATTTTATTATTTATTTTATTTTATTTTATTTTATTTTTTAACTTTTGTGGGGGATTGTTGACTTTTGACCATTTTAAAAAAGAAAAAAATTAAAAAATAAAAGGGGAAACTTAAAGGTGCGTGGGATGTTGGAGACGTTGGAAACGTTGCAGAGCGTTCCGCGAGCATACATTGAATTCTTTTATTGCGCCAACGTTCCGATTTAAACGGTAACAAAGCCTAACGGATAAAAAATATCTTATATATATATATATATATATATATATATATATATATATATAGGCTAAGGAAAAAAAGGATAGAGAAGGCAGAAAACAAAAATCCAAATCTTAAAAGATCTATTCGATTGTTGAAGATCATGTTGTTGCAAGTGCTCGGATTTGAGACTCTGTCTCAACAAGGAATCTATCTCAACAAGAAAGTCTGTCTCAACAAGGAAGTCTATCTTGGAGTTGGGAATCTATCTCAACAAGAAAGTCTATCTCAACAAACTATGGTAAAAGATTTATTTACCCTTTTTATTATTATATTTTTATTTAGGCATCTGAAGTATCATTGGGTTTGCACCTTCACCCGATCGTGCTCGTGATAGGAGGATCGGATCGAGCCGGGTCATTGTACCTTGGGGATAAATCACCAACAACCCACACGAGGGGCAAAAACTTGTCCTTAGGGCAATGTCTAATATGCCTCGATCAGTTTCATTCCTTTTTAACTTTAATTTAGATTTTGAATTTAAATTTTAGATTAATTATTTTAACATTTCTAAAAAAATTTTAAAATTCAAAACAATTTGTCACAGCATATATATATATATATATATATATATATATATATATATATATATATATAGAACTAAGCGGAGTTCGATCAGAGTGAAACCTTCCATGGCCACCGGTTGTTCAACAAATTAACGTACCTCCCGCTGCGGTTGATTACTAGTCCTTGGCGTTGCTCAATTGTCCTTTAGCTGAACTTTAAGGCCTCTTACTCTCTTAGTCTTGCCACCGACCAGTTAGATCACATTTTCTCGCCGCCGGTGGATGGTTGCGGTGAATTTACTCATGCACGGCCCAGCACGCACTTTTATCAGCCTATAAATACTCTAGACCATTCCACCACCCTCAGTCTTTAACACAAAAAGTAAGAAGTAATAAAGAATCGTGCTGATTCACTTTGCTCCGTCCCTTTCGAGCGGAGTCGGTTCTATTCCATTCCTTTGTGGTGGGGGTGGTGAGTGAACCTTTTTACAATGAGAGTAGACTCGAGAGCAATGCTATGCTTTGCAATCACTACTGCGCTCGTTCTTCTTTTGGCTGGCAAAGTTGCCGCAAATGTGGGTGGTGTGGCCACCGATGAGAAGCTGTTCTTTTATGGCCATCGACTTGGCTATCGGGGGGTTTGGGTCATGGCATATATAAGAAAGGGATTAGACATTTCTTCGGTCATGGGAGGTTTGGCAGGGCTGGGGGATTCGGTGGCGGAGGTGGTCTGGGTGGTGGTGGTGGTGGTGGAGGGCTCGGAGGTGTGGGGTTGGCGGGGGGCTGGTGCCGGTGGTGGTGCGGGTCTAGGTGGCCGTGGTGGTGGCGGGCTTGGCGGTGGGGGCGGAGTTGGAGGTGGTGGCGGTTTAGGTGCTGCTGGAGGGCTCGGAGGTGGTGGTGGAGCCGGCGGAGGGATCGGCGGTGGTGCTGGCGCTGGTGGGGGGGCCGGAGCCGATGGAGGAATTGGTGGCCATGGTGGTGGTGACGGGCTAAGTGGCGGCGATGGAGGAGGATTGGGTGGTGGAGCGGGAGCCGGTGGTGGGTTTGGCGGTGGGGCTGGTGGTGGGGGTGGATTTGGCGGCGGGGCTGGTGGTGGGGGTGGATTTGGAGGCGGTGGCGGCGGCGGATTCGGTACTGGCGGTGGTGTGGGCGGCGGGTTCGGGGCCGGTGTCGGGTTCGGCGCAGGGGTTGGAGGCCGCAGGGTTTGGGGAGGCGTCGGTGGTGGAGTTGGTTTTGGTGTGGGTGGTTCGGCTGGGTTTGGGGGTGGGGCTGGTCTGGGTGGTGGTGGCGGTCGCTGATTTTGGCTGTCAAGGCATCGTCTCCACCGCTAGCTCTGGAGGCGAATGCAAGTTTTTTTCTCGTTCTAAGCCGGTCGTTCACGTGTCACCCAATATTCAGCGGGAAGGAATAATAATTGTTTTTTATTGCTAATCTCTCGCTTTTTCCTTTTTTTTTTATTTTTTTACCCACGACCACGAGTGGCCGTCCTCGAAGGCCGAAAAAAAAAAAAAAAACCGCGGTATCTAAAAACAATTCGGCTAAATAGCGCTACTCGTGATAAGTATTTACGTGTTTATAGTCTCTATTTACTCTCTCACAACAGCAGGACTATGTATAAAGTGTGTATACAAACTAGATATCTTGCTGCATAAATAGCCACTTAAAAGATACCCCAGCAGCTAAACTAAATAAGATAACCAATCATATGTATGTATGTATGTATACATACACATTTGTATGCATGGCTAAATACATAAGAGCCAGGAATTGAAAGTCACCACCCAATTTTGGATTCTAATGCATGTTCAGGTGGGTGTAGAGTTGGAAGCGAACTAAGCTATAGTCAGGCCTTGCCCTAGCTCAGCCTAAATTTTCTATTGGGCTTCAAGCTAAGCTCATGTATAATTTTTTTTTTTCAAAACAAAGGCCTGAGTCCAATCCGAACAAAAGCCCACATCCAATCTGAAATCTAATTAGGATAACCACCCACAATGATAATTACTCAAAAAAAATTGCTATTACATTGAGAGTTATTTTTACATAGTTACTAAAAAATTTAATATAAAATTTAAAGTATCCATACTTTTTTTTGATTTTTAGATTTATTAGAGTAAAATTCAGATTTCATTAAAGGATAAGAGTCCCATGGTTGAGCCTTCCATGGATGAAGTCCTTCGGGCACAACGTCAGGTGGTCGATGGTATTTTCATCCGCGGTCGTCCGACTACCGCGGTCCCAACACCAGTAGGGTTTCTCCACCATCACCCATTCATCCGGCACCTCCTTCGGCCACCACTTCTAATTCGGCAGGTTCGAAGGGGGTCGCTTCTACCGTGTCCTCCAAAGAGATAGAGAATCTTAGGGTTAGGTATAGGGTACCTAATAGTGTTGTCTATCTGCTCCCAAGCCTAGTGACTGGGTGACTTTCAGCCAATCCGGTGGAGTCGCTTTGTATGAGAAATTTTTCAAGAGTGGGCTTCATCTTCCTTTTCATCCTTTTATTCTCAATCTTTTGGATATATATGATCTTGTTCCAGCACAGTTGACTCCAAACTTCATTCGGATTATCTGCGCCTTCATTGTACTTTATTATTTTCATGGTCTTTTTGCCCAAGTTTCTTTGTTCCAGGCTTTGTATAAACTTCGCCACCATAGTAAAACTGGATCATGGAGCTTCGCTTCCAGGCCTAAGAGGACCCTTAAGCTTGACCTACACTCAAAGATTAAGGAATGAAAATTTTGCTTCTTCTATGAATATATGGATGGAGTGAAGATGGGCTGAGGGAGTCCTGATATCAGCCCTAATAAGAACTCAGTCGTAGATGAGAGAGATCGGGAGGTTTTTGACTTGTTGATGTCCTCTCATATTCCCTCCTGCTAAGAGTTGTTGTCGGAAAGTAACCTCTGCGAGGCCGGCGTAGCACCGGCATTGCCAGCACCGGCGCCCAGTGAGCGCGATATTCTTCATCCCAATATTTCCTCTTCTTCTCTTCTTCTTTTTTTTCCTTTTTTTTTTTTTTGACCTTTGATCTCTTGCGCAGCAATTAAGTTTTTATTCGAGCATCTGAGGGCAGGCGCTCGAAAAAGGAGAGAGGTCGCTGGTGAAGTGGTAGGACCAGCATCTAAGAGGCCTCATCGAGAGGTTCAGAGTGAACCAGTTGGGCCCCCACGGTTTCATTCAAAGCCATACCTGCAGGGGAGCCAAGAAGAGAGAGTCCCCCAACTGAGGTGCCAGCAGGGGGAACTCTCCTATTGAGGTTGAGGTGGAGCCAACGAGGGACGAGCCCATTGCTACCACCGGGCCAAGGGAAGAGGCCAGAGGCGAGGCACCGCCGATGGTTGAGATTAAAGATGAAGCAATGCCAGCAGCCTCGCTAGCATCCGCTGGAGAGCCTACCCCTGCCATCGCCACGGGGGACCGACCCAGGGCATGGCTATCAAGGTTGTCGGCGGCAAGTAGTGCTCGGTTGGCGGAGTGCTTGCTGGAGCATGTCCGCATCACTCACTTTTAGGAGGATCTTCATCGCCGACCACTTGCCAATACCCTCGATACCCTGTACATTGTTGTGCTTCAAGTGAGTGCCTTGTATCATCTTCTTTTGTATTGACCTGAATCAGGCCTTAACCAATTGATTTTTGTAGATGACCAATGGCATCTTCGTCCTTCAGGATGCCTGCCTTCGAACTGCCAATTATGCTGCTGCTCAAACCCAGGTCGATAGCTTAGTCAAGGAGTTGGCTGAAGTTAGGACCCAGAAACAGCGGTTGGCGAGCCTCGAACCGCCTGGGAGGAGAACCACGGTTGGGAAGTACTGTTGGAGGAGGCTGAGAAGAAGGCCAGGATTGCTAAGGTCAAATTGGGGGAAGCCAAGGCAAGGCTGGGGCCCACTGAGGAGAAGTTGGAGGATGTCCTCCTCAAGTTGGGTGATGCCGAGGAACGGGTCGAGAAGGTAAAGTCTGAGGCTCAGGCTGCTGAGGAGAAGGCGATCATCGCAAAGACAGATGCACCGACTACTTGGGAGAAAATGACTGTCGTCGAAGCCCAAGCTCGAGAAGCGATGAAGCGCTACAAGGACTCCAGTGATTTTTTCACAGAGATGAGTGAGGCGGCCATCAATGCCTACCTCAAAGGCTTCGGACATTGCAAGTGCAAGATCTCTCAGGTCTTCAAGATTGCCGAACTTGATGACCTCCAGTCTAGAGATCCCGAAGAAGGTGAGGAGTCAGAGAGAGATGGCGCTAAGGATGGATTGGGGTCCGTCGAGCCATAGGCTCCTATATTCTTTCATGTGCTTTGATATATATTTTTTGATGTAATCTGACTTGAGTCGATCTTCTTGTACGACATCTTTAAGCATCAATGAAAAAAAAATATTTTGTCTAAGCATAGTATACTTAGCATTTTATAGCACCCTTGTCTTTTGTATTCATATCTTGGACTTAGCCTTTAGGCTTGATAGGGCTCGTCCTATCCTCCTTGATTCATCTTGGGAATTAGCAGCCTAACTTGAGGCTTGCGTAGACTTTAGAGATGGCCAAGTTTGCCTCCGCTCCTTAGGCATTCGTTGGAGTGATTTTAGAGTGCTGATGCTGGTCATGGACCGCTGAGTCAAGCTTAAAAGCTTTTGACATCGTCGAGGGTTTCTTCGACCGGCCCAGGGATGACCTGAGAATTGCTGAAGTCATCATGCATCTTCTGGAACTGCCTCGGAGGTGTCTTCAGCCGGCTCGGGGGTTAACTCAAAAGTCATCGGAGCCATAGGTCTTGAACTGCCTCGAAGTTTCTTTGGTCGGCCTGGGGGTGACCTGATAACTGCATGACCATCAAGAGCCTTTTGGAACTACTCGGGAGTGTCTTCGGCTAGCCTGGGGGTTGACTCGAGAGTCACGAGAACCATAGGTCTTGAACCATCTCAGAGGTTTCTTCGATCGGTATAGGGGTGACCTGATGATCGCAGAACCATCGAGAGCCTTTATAACTACCTCGGGGATTTCTTCAATCGGTCCGAGGGTTGACTCAAGAGTCATCGGAGCCATAGGTTTTGAACCACCTCAGAGGTTTCTTCGGCTGACTTGGGGTGACTAGATGACCACAGGACCATTGAGAGCCTTTTTAGAATAGCCTCGAAGGTGTCTTTGGTCAGCCCGAGGGTTGACTCGAGAGTTGTCGAAGCCATAGGTCTTAAACTGCCTCAGGTATTTCTTCGACCGGCCTGAGGGTGACCTGATGACCAAAGGACCATCGAGAGCCTTTTTGGAATCGTCTCGGAGGTGTCTTTGGCTGGCCCTAGGATTGACTCGAGAGTCGTCGGAACCATAGGTCTTAAACTTCCTCAGAGATTTCTTCGGCTGGTCCGGGGATGATTTAATAATTGCAGGACTTGTTGAGATCCTTTTTGATTCGAGAGTTACCGAAACCATAGGTCTTGAACCGCTTGGGGGTTTCTTCGGTCGGCCCGGAGGTGACCCGATGATCGCAACACTTGTCGAGGCCCTTTTTGACTCGAGAGTTGCCAAAACCATAGGTCTTGAACTGCCTCGGGGGTTTCTTCGGCCAGCCCAGGGGTGACATGATGATCTCAGCACTTGTCGAAAGCCTTTTTTGGAACCGCATCGGGGGTATTTTTGGTTGGCCTGAGGGTTGATTCGAGAGTCATTAGAGCCATAGATGTTGAACCGCCTCAGGGGTTTCTTCGGCCAACCTGGGGGTAACCTGATGACTGCAGGATCATCGAGAGCCTTTTTGAAACTATCTCAGGGGTTTCTTCAGTCGGCTTGGGGGTTGACTTGAGAGTTGCTAGAACCATAGGTCTTGAACCACCTCGAAGGTTTCTTTGGCCGATCCGGAGATGATCTGATGATCGCAGGACCATCGAGAGCCTTTCTGGAACTACCTTGGGAGTGTCTTCAGCCAGCTCGGGGGTTGACTCGAGAGTCATCGGAGCCATAGGTCTTGAACCACCTCAGGAGTTTCTTTAGCCGACCTAGGGGTGACCTGATGACCGCAGAACCGTTGAGAGCTTTTTTGGAACCATCTCTAGGGTATCTTCGGCTAAGCCAAGGTTGACTCGAGAGTTGCCAAAACCATAGGTCTTGAACCACCTCGGAGGTTTCTTTGGCTGGTCTAGGAGTGACCTGATGATCGCAGGATTGTTGAGAGCCTTTTTGGAACCGCCTCGGGGTGTCTTCAATCGGCCCAAGGGTTGACTCGAAAGTCGTCGGAGCCATAGGTGTTAAACCGCCTTAGGGGTTTCTTTGACCGGCCTGGAGGTGACCTGATGACTGCAAGACCATCGAGAGCCTTTTTGGAATTGCCTTAGGGATTTTTCGACTGGCTTGAGGGTTGACTCGAGAGTCATCGGTACTATAGGTCTTGAACCGCCTTGGAGGTTTCTTCGACCAATCTGAGGGTGACCTGATGATCATAGGACTATCGAGAGCCTTTTTGAAACCACCTCGAGGGTGTCTTCGGTCAGCCCGAGGGTTGACTCGAGAGTCACCGGAGCCATAAGTCTTGAACCACCTCAGGGGTTTCTTCAATCAGCCTGAGGGTGACCTAATGACCGTAGGACCGTCAAGAGCCTTTTTTGGAACCGCCTCGGGGGTGTCTTCGATCGGCTCAGGGCTTGACTCAAGAGTTATCGAAACCATAGGTCTTGAACCACATTGAAGGTTTCTTTGGTCAATCCGAGGGTGACCTGATGATCGCAGGACTGTCGAGAGCCTTTTTGGAATCGCCTCGGGGGTGTCTTCAGTCGGCCCGGGGGTTTGCTGAACTTTCAAGTTGGATGAGAAGGTAGTGCTTGAAACTCCTCTTATTTTCATCAGCTAAATGCATACATCATTGATAATATCGGCAGAGATTGTCCGTGTTTCAAGTGCGGGGAATTGGGTGCCTATCGAGTCCTTTAATCCGGTATGCTCCTCGGTGAAGTACTTCAATGACCTGATATGATCCCTCCCAGTTTAGAGATAGCTTGCCTTCCTTCGCTAGCTTGGATACTTCAGCCTTTCTGAGGATTAAGTCTCTGGGGTGAAATGTCTTGAGATGGATTTGGGCATTATAATATCTTGCCGCTTGCTGGCAAAATAAAGCCATTCTGAGCCGTGCCCAATCATGCATCTCGTCGATGAGATCGAGGCTAGCTCTCAATTGAGTGAAATTGTCTTCTTCATTATATGACTCCACTCGGGGGCTTGGAAGGTTGATCTCCACAGGGATGACCGCTTTAGATCTAAAGACAAGGCTAAATGGAGTCTCCTATGGGGATTCTTGGAGTTGTATGATATGCCCACAGCACGCTTGGGAGGTCCTCCACCCATCTACTCTTGAACTCATCCAGCCGGGTTTTGAGTCTCTGAAAGATGGTCTGATTCATGACCTCAGCTTCTCCGTTGATCTGTGGATGAACGACAGAGGTGAATCGGTGATGGATGTTCAGCTCGGCATAGAACTCCTTGAAGGTAGTAATGTCAAACTGTCAGTCGTTGTCAGTAATGATAGTGTAGGGTAACCCAAAGCGGCATATAATAAACTTTTAGAAGAAGGATTTCATCTTGCTCTCAGTAATTTTGGCTAATATCTCAACTTTGACCCATTTGATGAAGTAGCCGATGGTGACAAGCAGGAACCTCCGTTGATCCGAAGCTGGGAAGAATGGTCAAAGGATATTTATCCCCCATTGAGCGAAGGGCCACGGAGCCAAGAGCGGGCTCAGTTGACAGGCTGGCTGTCGCTAGACATTGATATATCGTTGGCAACTATCATACTTTCAGACTAGCTCAGCAGCATCTTCTCGCATGGTGAGCTAATAACATCCCTAGCGGAAGCTTTGTACGCCAACGATCTGCCCCCCAGGTGGTTCCCATATATGCCTTCATGGATCTCTCTGAGGATGTAATCAGTGTCCTCAAGACCAACGCATTTGAGGAGAGGATAAGAGAAGGACCTCTTATATAATTGCACATTCAGCAGCACAAACTTAGAAGCCCTCCATTTGAGCAGCCTGGCATTCCGTGTGATCAGTCGAAAGAGTGTCGTCAGTGAGATATCAGATGTAGACATCCATCCACGTTGACTCCTGTGTGACTGGCAGGACCTCTTCCGCGATGTCGATGCTTGGAGCTTCCAGGTGCTCGACGTATGTTCTCCCTAGGGTATTATCTACCGAAGTGGCCAGCCGCGATAAGGGGTCAACTCTAGCATTTTTACCCCTGGGAATGTAGCTGATGCTGAAATAGATTAATGAGGAGGTTTGTGACATGACTTTACTCAGATATCGAGACATAATAGGGTCTCAAGCTTCATACTCTTCGATAATTTGTTCGGAGATGAGCTGAGAGTCGGTGAAGGCTTTGAGGTGCTTTATTTTGAGCTTTCACACATGTTTATTCCAACTAATAGGGATTCATATTCGACTTGATTATTTGTAGCTTTAAAGAGGAACTGAAGGGCATACTCTAATACTGTGCCTTCTAGGCTCGCAAGAATAAGACCTGCTGCGCTCCCTTGAGAGTTAGAGGCACCATCTACATGGAGGACCCAGGTCTCCGTTGTGCTCTCGGACTCAGCATTTGAGTGCACCATTGAGGGTTCTTTATGCTACTCCTCAGTCCAGGCATGCATTCAACCAAAAAATCTGCCAACACCTGGGACTTCAGGGCTGATCTTGATCGGAATGAAAGATCAAACTCTTCCAATTTGATTGTCCATTTAGTCAATCGATAGAGGTGTCAGGATGAGCTAAGATAGCTTTGAGGGGCTGGTCAGAGATGATTAGAGCAAAGATGATTTTTTTAGTTTTAGAGTATATGATCTCTGCACATGGAGCACTTTGCTAGTATAATAGATAGGCTTCTGTGCTCTATCAGACTCGAGGTGCACAAGAATGGAGCTGACCGCTTCTGAAAAGGCAGCAAGATAAAGGAAGAGTCTCTCTCGCTCCCTCAGCTTTGACAGCAATGACAGGGTGGATAGAAACTCCTTCAGTTATTCAAAGGCTTTTTGACAATCCTTGTTCATTCGAAGCCATTCTCCTTGCGCAGGACTTTGAAGAAGGGCAGATATCTTTCGGCTGATCTTAATAGGAACTGGCTAAGGGTGTCCACTCTTCTGATAAGGCACTATATCTTCTTCGTATTGATTGATTGCCTCATGTTAAGAATGGATTAAATCTTCTCCGGGTTCACTTCAATCCCTGGCTAGGTTACCAGAAAACCCAGGAACTTTCCAGCGATGACCCCAAATGCACACTTACTAGGATTGAGTTTTATTTGGTGGCACTGAAGATTATTGAAAGTTTCCTCTAGATCGGCAACATGGTCGGTAGTACGGGTGCTCTTGGTCTGCATATCATCCATATACACCTCCATGTTGCATCCAATTTGATCTTTGAAGACCTTATTCATTAATCTCTGATAGGTGGCCCCTGCATTTTTCAACCCAAAGGGCTTTACCTTATAGCAGTAAATGCCATTCCCGATGATGAAGGAAGTATTCTCTTCATCCTTTGGATTCATCCTTATTTCATTATATCCGGAGAAGGCATCCATGAAGCTGAAAAGCTTGTGACTGAATGTGGAATCCATCAGTTGGTCAATCTGAGACAGTGAAAAGCTATCCTTTAGACATGCTTTATTAAGATCGGTAAAGTCGATACATATTCTTTAGCTTTCACTCATTTTACGGACCATCACTACATTGGCCAACCAATTTGGATATTATGCTTTCTGAATGTGACTGGCAACAAGCAGCTTATTAACTTTTTTATCAATGGCCTTCTATCGTTCGGAGGTGAAGCTTCTCTTCTTTTGACAGACAGATCGATACCTTAGGTCAATATGAAGCTTATGGGTGATTATCTCCGAAGGTATGCCAAGCATTTCCGACGCTGACCAGGAAAAGATATCTGAATTCGTCTGTAAGAAGGCAAGGAGATAATTCTTCGACTCCGTAGGAAGAAGCTCACCAATCTGCACCATCTTCATCGAGTCATCTCCCAATGGAAAGGTCAGCAGGCGCTACGTTGGCTCTCCTCTTCTTTTTGACTCCCTAGGATCGAGCAGATCTGAGGTTGGTGGAACCATGCATTGGCTCGGCCAGGCCAATGAACGGGGCGTGTCGTGGCAGGGCACGCTCGCCTGCAAGGTGGAAATGCAGGCTAAGGCACATGCAGGACCACGCGAGCGCACAGTGGCCACGCAAGTGCGCACCGGCCACTCGCAGGGCCATGCAGGAGTGTGCTAGCCCATGCGGGGCACGCACTGGGCCATGCGGATGCGTGCAGGCCTAGGCAGGGTGCGTACTAGACCATGCGGGCCCATGCGGGATGCACACTAGGCTATGCGGGGCGCGCACTAGCATGTGCAGGCACATGCAGGCCCAGGCAGGGCACGCGCTGGGCCGCGCGGGCCTAGGCAGGGGCCAAGGCATGTGCAGCATAGGCTGGGCACCTGGAATGCACAGTGAGCAGCCACGGCACAGGATGCACTGAGCGCGAGCAGGCATGCGCAGATTGGGCCAAGGGCGCGTGCCGATGGGCACAGATATCCAAAATGGCCATGTCGAACATGTGCAATATTGCTCGTTTTTCAAGAACCCCGAGATGGGACAATGACGGGATGCCCCGTAGGAATAGTAACGGGAGGGTGACCGAGAACAATCCAGTGGGCCGGTTTCCAGTGTGGATTCTTGTGATGTCCATTGTTGCCTCCTCTACCTTTTGTACCCCTTCTGTAGATCGCAAGATACGAGCGCGCACCAAGCAAGTGCGGGGGCCGCGTGACACGAAAAGGTGGGGCCCACATGGCAAAAAAGGAAGTTCAACAAAATCGTCCAGCATGTCAACCGCACCAGGAGGGTGCAAGCCACGGGACAAGGCAAGCACACTAGGAGGGTGCAAGAGCCCTGTGGCACTACACACACACATCAGGGGGTGCGGACCGTGTGGCAAGACAGTGGGCGAGCATCGAGACAAGTGACAAGGGGTTTGCATCGGGAGGGTGCAGGATCGTGGTAAACTCAGCAGAGTAAAGGTGAGACAAAATTGGCCAAACCATTGTAATCCAAGTAATCAATAGAGTTTGATATTTGGTTGGGAAGGATTTTCTCCCTATATATCATTTTGTTTGGTGGGCTTATGATTTGGAAAAACGCTTTAGCACAACTTGGGAAAGGAAAAAGCTAATCGAGGGATGCCTCGACGCCGCATTGGTTCGGTTAGACCGGTGACAAGTGGTATCAAAGCGTGGTTCTTTTCACAAGCACAAGATATGTTGGCGGTTGCTGACCGTGTGGCCCATTTTGAGGCAATAGTGGGAGATCCAGGGGAGGGATCAGCTGCGAACTTGGTGACCGTGTGTGTAGAGTTGAACATAAGGTTGGTGGAGCTGCAGACGGCGCATGCAAGTATACTCAAGAGGCACGAAGGGTTGATTCACGACCTCAAGCATAGACTGCTACAGCAACAAAGGTTGGATCTGGCTATGGAGGAATGGTTGGAGACTCGAATGCATGCCATGGAGGAGGAGTTGATCCAGCTAAGACAAGCAGCACAGAGTCCATCTTCAACCAACATGGCTGGTGTAACTGGATTGAAGGTGAAGANAACTTATTAAATACAATTTATCACTGATATAAATTTCTTAAACTTAATTAATAAATTCAGAAACTAACTGTTTATTTTAATGCAGAAAAAGTTTACGTGGGATCCTGCCAGCCATGATGCCATTAGGGCAGCATGGGAGCTCTGACGGGACGCCGATACTCCGACATGCTTCATCGTTGGAGGTCATCGGGTCAGCGTCCTGCGCACGTGCCAGAGGGTATTTGGCACGAGTGGCAGCAGGCCTGGCATTCCGATGGCTGGCGCAGGAGGTCCGCATCAGCCAGCACGAACCGCCGATCTGAGAAGGGCGGTCCTGGCACGGGTCTCTCCCGCCATACTTCGGGCTCCATTTCGATTCAGGAGCACAGACGGCGTATGGTAAGAAAACATAAATATTTTAATTACTATTTTAGTTATTTACAAATATTTATTAATATCATTTTTTTAATGTTATAGTCTGAGCAGGAGGGCGGAGATCCTGGTGAGTTTCGTCTATTCAGGGCGACACACACCAGGAGGGACGGTTCCTGGGTCGACACGCGATCACGGTTGCGGTAAGAAATTAGATTTATGTAGTATCTGTTTAATTTCTAAAATTTTATTTCAAAAAATTTATTAACTCATTTATTGTTGATTTCATAATTTAAAGACACGAGTCGAGGAGCTTCGCTCCCAGGCATCGCAGGTCGACTCTACTGATGGGGAGACGCCCGTCGAACTCTCAGCAGAGGAGAGTCGGCGTGTGTTTTTGGAGGCTATTGGTGCCCAGCCGCGAGACCGCAGGGTCTATGGTCTGGGCACTAGAGCTTCTACATATTTTCCCATCAGGCCTCCAGCTCGCGAGTTTCTGGTGATCTTCCTCCCGAGCGTTTACACGACCTTCGGAGATCTATTGCAGAGGAGGTTCGGTAGGAGGTCGAGCAGGATTTCGAAGATCGTATGCGAGCCGGGATCAGGAGATTGCAGACATGCGAGATGAGATGCATTATTTACGGGATATGGTTAGCTGCTTGTCGCAGAGTCTCCAGCCTCCACAGCCTCCACGTGATCGCTCAGATTCTTGATGTATTTTTTTTTTTTTTTATGTTGTACATGAAAACTTCAAAATTTTAATATATGAATTATTTTTGGAAATTGAATGATTATTGTTTGGATCAAGAATGTTTCGATCAATATTTAAATGTAACAAAATTGTATTAATCATTTTAATTTTTTAATTTTTATTTTTTTAAAAAAATATTTATTTAGCGATGCATTAGCGACTGCAATTGTATCGCTAATATTTTCAAAATATTATTATTAAATATTGCGATGCAATGACCTGGCATCGCAATAATTTAAAAAATTTTTAATAGCGATGCATTAGCGACTCAAATTGAGTTGCTATTATATCTAAAATATTTTTAATAAATATTGCGACGCAATGACCTTGCGTCGCAATATTTTAAAAAAAATTTATTTGTGATGCTTTAGCGACGCAAATGGCATTGCTATTATATCAAAAATATTATTATTAAATATTATGATGTAACTAAATGTGTCGCAATATTGCGACGCAATTGAGTGCATTACAATATTTAATAATAATTTTAAATATTATAATTTAATTTTTAATTTAGCGATGCATTTGGATGCGGTGCAATATTGCGACTCAATGTTGCGTCGCAGAGAGTCGCAATATTGCGACGCAATTGCGACAAATGGATATTGCGACGGACATCTGAGCGACGCCGTCATTGTGTCGCTATTGCATCGCAATAGCATGTTTAGCGATGCAATTGCGACGCATTTGGGCATCGCAATATTTTATTTTTCTTGTAGTGATATATGCCAACCGGCATAATATGTTCATATATCAATAAGGTTCAACATGATTCAACATACATTCGCCTAAACATATACAATTTTCAAATTTGCAAGCCACCATCTCTTTATCCAAAAATACATCAGTCTAGTGTAGAACATATAGTATATGCATGTTCACACATTCATGCTAGTTTATCTAACTACAACCTTATTGGGCAGAGCAAAGATTGTTGGTTATGATCGATTAGGCTAATTTATCTAACTGCATGGATTTTTTTAAAGAATTTTCTCCATTATTTTTCCTTATGCACTCATACAAACTCAAAATTAACATGCATCAATTGTTTATGGTTTTAGGCTGGTTATCAAGAAAATACTTTAAAGCTTTGTTATTATGGACATTCGTCATTATCGTAGTTGGATATATAATAGACTTTTACCAGACCGAAAGGGTTACATAGATGAGTTTCTAATAGGGTTGGAATGGTTTATTCACTTTGCATGCCAACAACCAATATTTTTGAGTGAGAAGAAAATTAGGTGTCCTTGTTTCAAGTGCAAAAACACAAAGTACTTGACCATAGAGGAAGTGAAGGTACATCTTTACAAAAAAGGTTTCAAACCTGACTACTGGTATTGGACAGAACATGGAGAAATTGATCCAATTCTGAATTATGGTGTTGATCAAATGCAATTTGCTGGTTCAAGTACTACTCAATTTAGTGCTTCTAGTTGTGGTCAATTGAATAATAATGAGCTTACCGATAGATACGAAGCCATGATTTTTTATGCTGCTGGTCCAAATTTTGGAGATGTTTATAATAGCAATGTGGATGCTTATCAGAATAGGGATGCTCCAAATTATGTGGAGGAGCCTCCAAATAGAGAGGCTGAAAAGTTTTACGAGATGTTGCATGCAGCACAGCGGCCGCTCTGGTCAGGTTGTACTAATCACTCAGAGTTGTCAGTTGCGGTTAGAATGATGAGTATCAAGTCTGATAACAATATATCTCAACATTGTTTTAATCAATTTGTGGGGCTTATGAAAAAAAACATGTCCTCCCGGCAACTTAATACCTCCTAACTTCTACAAGACAAAGAGTTTAGTTTCGAAGCTTGGCCTATCTGCTAAAAAAATAGACTGTTGCTTCAATGGATGTATGTTCTATTACAAGGATGATGAGTCTTTAACTGATTGCAAGTTCTGTGGTCATCCTCGATACAAACCAGGTAGGATGGGAAGTGGGAATCACAATCAAGTATCTTATAAGAGGATGCATTATTTTCCACTTATCCCTAGACTTAAGAGGCTTTATGCCTCGAACAGGTCGGCTGGGCACATGAGATGGCATTATGAGAATAGACGAGAACAAGATGTTTGTGCCATCCATCAGATGGAGAAGCATGGAAACATTTTGATCGTACATATCCTGAGTTTGCATTAGAGCCAAGAAATGTTAGACTTGGGTTATGTGCTGATGGCTTTACTCCATACAGTCTCTCTGCTACACCATACTCCTGTTGGCCAGTAATTGTTACGCCATACAATCTGCCTCCTGATATGTGTATGACCGCTCCATATATGTTTTTAACCTTGCTCATTCCTGGACCGCATATTCCGAAGATCATGATAGATGTATATTTGCAACCATTGATAGATGAATTAAAAGTTATGTGGAATGAGGGTGTAGTTACTTATGACAAGAAAGCAAAATTTTCTATTAAGGGCTGCTTTAATGTGGACAATCAATGATTTTCCAGCATATGGCATCTATCAGGGTGGAGTACAGCTAGAAAATTAGCATGTCTGTGTTGTATGGAGAGAACAAAGGCTTTTCGCTTGGAGCATGGGGATAAAAATACATGGTTTGATTGTCATCGTCAGTTCTTGCCTTTTGATCATGTGTTTAGAAGAAATAAGAATGCCTTCCGAAAAAATAAAATCGATAGATCGGAGCCTCTCTCATATTAACAGGTGACCAAGTATGTGAAAAAGTTTGTGGATATCCCAAAATAACTGAAACAGGTCCTTGTAAATTTAATGGATATGGAGAAAGTCATAATTGGACAAAACATAGCATATTTGGGAATTACCATATTGGAAGACGAATTTAATTCGACACAATTTAGATGTCATGCATATAGAAAAAATGTGTTTGATAATATTTTCAACACTGTTATAGATGTAAAAAAGAAAACAAAGGATAATGTTAAAGCAAGAATGGATTTGAAAGAGTATTGTAGTCGGCGAGATTTGGAACTCTATGAGTTACCTAATGGAAAGGTGGTGAAACCAAAAGCAAATTTTAGCTTTACACTAGACCAAAAAGAGTTGTTTGTGAATGGATAAGAAGGTTGAAAATGCCCGATGGATATGCTTCAAATCTAGGTAGATGTGTAGATATGAATGAAGGCAAGTTATGTGGTATGAAGAGTCATGATTGTCATGTATTTATGGAACGTTTGTTGCCTATTGCATTTATTACATTACCGGAACCAATATGGAAGCCTCTTACTGAGTTGAGTATATTCTTTAGAGACTTATGCTCAACTGTGCTGCGGGTGAAGGATTTGGTACAAATGGAACACAATATCCTTATCATCTTATGTAAGTTGTAACGTATATTTCCACCTAGTTTCTTTGACTCAATGGAATATTTACCTATTCACCTACCATATGAAGCACGAGTAGGTGGACCCATTCAATATAGATGGATGTATCCCTTTGAGAGGTAAAGAATAATATTTCTATATTTGTTTCAAATCTTTATCCACATAATCTCTCATATATCACATGTGCTAACATACAATGCTATGTTCTTAGGTTCCTTAATAAGTTGAAAAAAATGGTCAAAAATAAAGCTCGCGTTGAAGGCTCCATATGTGAGGCATACTTAGCACAAGAGACTTCTTACTTCTGTTCGTATTATTTTGAGCCTCACATACATGCTATGGGCATTGGAGCTAATCGAAATGATGGTAGGGAAGAGTATGAAATAAGGCGCCAACCAACTCTTTCAATATTCAGTCAGTTTGACCACCCATCTGGTCAATGTAGAACACGATATTTGACTGATGCAGAGTTTACTATTGCAACATTACATATATTATTAAATTGTGATGAAGTGAAGCCATATCTGGAGTAAGTGTCACATCCTCCTTAACTCCATAAAAACTTTATACTCAGTCAATGAATCCAATAAAACTAATATTTTATGGTATTTTAGTATGTTTGTGTAGTATGTGCATGATTCCACACCTGGATGTCTTAGTGATTCTTAGATAGATGCATTGATTGAGGCTTCCTTTGTATCATGGTTCAAAGATTATGTAAGCTTTAAATTGTTATGCAAATTGAAATTATTTGTTCATATGAAACATAAGTCTAATACATTGTTTTTGTAATTTATGATTAGGTGCACAATCCATGTAGTATGATACAAAATCAACACTTGAATGACTTAGCCTGGGGTCCTATGAGAGTAGTAAAAACATGGCCCATGTATTTCATTGGTGGATTCAAATTCCACACACATGCATATAGTGAGGGCAAAAAATAATCAATAGTGGAGTATGTGTTAAGAGCAGAGGACATGGTGATAATGAAATGACTTCTATGGTATTCTTAAGGAAGTGGTGGAGTTACAGTACCCAGGACAAGGTGATAAATAGTGATGCTATTTTATTGTGAATGGTTTGATCCTATCATAAATCGGGGGATGAAAGTGCACGAACAATATGATATTATTGAGATTCGACATCATAGAAGGTATGCAAAGTTTGATCCATTCATTCTTCCCCAACATGTGGTGCAAGTATATTATGTACCTTATCCTGGGAGGAAAAGAGATAAGGTAGAGTGTGGTGGGTGGTGATCAAGACAATACCGAGAGGTCGAGTAGATAATGACCACACTTTGGAGCCTGCTTTTCAAGATGAGGAAATGTCTCAAGTCAATGCAATAGATGATAATGAGGCCATTGAAAATTTATGAGATAGTAAAGGATTATTTGAGGAGGTTGATGCATATCTTGAAGGCACCATTGATAATGAAGAAAAAGAAGATGAAGAAGAAGTTGAAGGAGAGGAAGAAGAGGAAGAAGAAGAATATTTGACTAATGAAGATGATTCAGATCGAGAATAGATGATAACTTATTTTTTCAATAGCTTCTACGTAATTTCTTTACTTTTTTTTGTCAATAGATGATAACTTATTTATATATATGTTTATTTAATATCTTGAAATTTGTTTTGTTTTATATTTACATTATTATGCATATAGATGTCATCTTCAGATCGAGTTTGGAAGGGGAAAGGAAAGTTATCTACTACTCGGTTAAAGAAGACTCGCGCAACCACCACAACCACCACAAATTTAATAGTACCCTCAACCACCATGGCCCCGTAGATGCTTCACTTGCCACCTTTTGTTACTGTCACACCATCTTCCTCTCCCATTACACCACCCTCTTCAACCATGCCAACTCCTTTCCCTCCTATTCCACCACATTTCTCTACTATGCCATCTCCTTCTCCTTCTATTCCACCACATCTCCCTACTATGATCTCAGAGACTTTTACTACTCAACCACCTGGTTCCATTCCACCTTTCATTCCCACCACTTTCACTACCCCACCCTCTTCCTCTACTATGCCACCATCACTTTATTTTTCATACCCAAATACCATACCACACACACCTAGCCCTACTTACAGCCCTTCCTCTTCTCATACTGTGGTGCCACCTGGGCAATCACCGCCAGTCCAACCTATGCATACTTCTACCACAACTTCTAGCCAGGAGGGCTTGCACACACAAACATCAGAGAGGGCATCATTAATTCCAAGTGGCTATGGGTAAAATTATATAGCATTTAGATCATTACGTTATTTTATTTCATTAAAATGAATATATGTGATTGTTTGATTATTTTAATATGTACAGTTTCAATGACGACCACATGGTGACCCATGCTTTGGTTGAAATCCTTAAGAGCAAGTATGACGGTCCTTACTCTTCATGAAAGAAGATTCCAAAAAGGACACGAGACATGTGGTTTCGTGAGTTTGAGGTAACAATATTTTTAATTTTATCAAGTATTTTTATATATTTTTACTTGATTTAAAGTATCTATGCATTTTGTTGATATTGATTTTTTTCCCTTTTTTTAGAAAAAATTTCAATGGAATCCAGAGGATGAGCACTATATTCGAAGGAATTGGGAACGTCGTGGTTCAAGTCGTCTTGCAGACATTTTTAACAAAGCTCATGAAAATCATGACCACAAGTCGGATTGGATTGGAGAGGGTGTATGGCACGAGCTATGGAAATATTGGGATAGTGATGAGTTCAAAGCCAGAAATCAGAAGAACAAGAAGAATCGTGCATCCGATTGCGGTGGATTGGGCTTCCCACTTCACACTGGTGGTTCTATTAGCATTAATGACCATGCGACAAGATTGGTATGTATAATAATTTATTTTTCCTTCATTTGTTCAACTTATGAATACGTTCCCATGTTTTTTTATTGATACTCCGAAACTTAGAGTAAATCTATTGACATCGTTGAAACATCTGAAAATGAACCTTCACAAGCCTTTATTAACTTAGCTTTATTAACTAAGTATAAGTTGCATGCTTTGACTCCAAGGTAAACCTTCTTAGTTACAGATTCATGTTTAGGATGAGAACTGGTACAATTTCTAATGCAAAAATATGATACAATGTATTTTTATAATGTTATGTGAATTTATGCTGACACATATTTAAACATTAGCTTTATAATGTATCTTTGTCAAAGGGGTTGCTGACACATATTTAAACATGATTCAATTAAAGAGAAGAAAAAGTATATAGTAAAAGATATACTTGTATTAATATCTTGGAATTCCTGATGCAGAAGCAATTAGATCTTTCTTTTGGTGCCCCCACTGACTCCAGTAACTTTTCCTTTTCCTTGTCTGGTGCAAGCCACATTAGAAATTGAGAGTGATACACTATAATCAATGCTTGTACCAATGTCATTTGCACGTATGGGAAGAGATGTTGTACTAGATTCATTTAGTTCCTGCATGACATGAGAATGCTTTCTATAAATCCTGATAGCGATAAATGCATAAGATGCCACCAAGATCCCAATGGCCACACCAACAGACAACCCAATAATAATGATCTTATGCTTAGCTTACTGTTGCTTGGTTTGGTATTAGAAGACTGATATTCATCAAAGTTTTTTTGTTAAACTTCATGTTAGACTAGAAAATTTCTAGGTATAAGTGCTAAAACTTGATATGTAGCTGTGATGGAATCATGATCCACTATTTTAGAGTGTTGAGGAGTGTCCAAGCATCCAAGTGCAGCACGAAACTGAGATTTTGATGTTTCTGGGAACACCTTTTGCAATCTAAAGTGAAGATTCTACTTAATTGTGTTGGTCATGTTAAAAGCTTATGTTGTTGGGTGTAATTTTGGTAGTACTCAATGACAACAAAATCTCATAGTGTAGGCCCTTAATAGATATTATTAGTCTTATTACTTAATGATTTTGTCCATAAATTGTCCGAATCTCCATATGTGTGCAAGGTTACTGATAGTCTTAGACTAATGTGTACTATGTTTAATCTTTGTTATACTTATCTTCTTTAGGACTCAAGTTGTATGAGTCACTAAACACAGTGCACATCTCCCTATGCTTAACATCTGAATTTGCAGGGTGTTGTTATTAATTAATTGAAGAGAGGAATGGAAAAAAGTAGAATAAATAATATAAGTTGGAATAGGTTTTCGAAGTAGAGAGATCTCCATAATATTTGTAATGAGCTATATGGATCTTTTCATCCCCAGATATATATCTTCTGTAGATCTTAATGTTGCATTTGGTTCAGGGTTAATGGAGGGCTTAATAGAGTAAAGACCCCTTCTAACCCATTTATTCCAATTTAACGTACATGATAGTAAAATAACTAATTATTTTGAGGGCCAAGTGGATGGTACTGCTTCCATTGAATCCAATGTAAACTTTTCCATTTTGTAAGATGGATTAGTTTATTCCAGTCTAAGTGGGTTAGGAGTAAGTTAACCTATTTACTTTGGGTTATTCCATAGTTGAATTCAGCTTAAGTGACCAAGGAAGAAATTTGAAACAGAACAAGATTAATGGACTTGAAATTTGTAGCTAGTAGGGTATCTTTGAGACTTGTAGAATTGGCTTCAATTCTTAAATCTAGTGCTTGATGTTGAGGGTAATAGATGGATACAAGTAGCAAAAACTTAAGAATTTTAGGAGAAAATCAACAAGTAGGGCTTAGATGAGTTGAGTTATCTAGGGTTTGAAAGATTGTGTTTCTGTGAAATATTAGGAGGGTAAAAGGGGTTAGTTATTTTGTTGTTGTAAACATGTTGTGAGTATAGCTGATCACTAAATCCTAGGTTTTAGAGTGAATTTTATAAGTTAAGAGAAAGCGGGGAAAATAAGTTTCAGATTCAACTAGATATTGAAGAATGATTTTGCAAGGCTAAAGCTGTCTTGTAGATTAATGCAGGCTTGGTTCTAAAATGAGTGATATTTTAATAAAATAAAATTAGGAATAAATTAAATATTATATTTAATTTTATAGAACATTTTTTGCTAAATTGCTGGCATAGCAAGGAAATTTTTTATTTTGACAATATTAGATCATATTGGAGTATAAGAACTTGGAATACTTTGTTATGGGCTAATGTGCAATGCATTTGATGTATGTGAGTTAAAAAAGTGTAGGTTAATCATATTGGACACTCATGTTTTTTATATATGACAGTTGGAGCAAGTTCCTTACACTGTATGTCCATTCAAACCTTGCTTAATTGCCATTTTCGACATACCCACTAAGAGGGGAACAATGGATTAAAAGCCTATATTCATTTCTTTCTCTATATATTTTCAGGTTAGATGATCCATGATGTATTTTGGCTGGTAAATTTTGGACTTGAATTCTTTTGGGAGGATTTGCTTGTGAACATAAACTATAACATGAACTATAATACCTATATATTGAGTATTGGCCAAACTACATGGAGTTGTCTCTTTGCACCATAAATTGTTAGTTATTTTCATCAAGGGCTACCTTAGTATTATTTACAAGGTTTTTCAACCTAATCTTCTTAGATGGTTGCTTATGTCTTAGCCTCTTTCTAGACTCTTGAAATGGCCTTGAGTCCCTCTACTTATTGAAACCTCATGAAATGTTTTCTAATGTAACTCCTGCACGTTGCAAATATACTTATTCTGCTTATTTACCAGGCATTCATCTGAACATTATTTTTTGTTGTCTTTGTTGGATGCTGTCATATGTGACATTGATGTACATATATATTTTTATATCTAGCAAAATTCAAAAATGAAAATAGATAGGTTTGGATCACTTCCTGTTTGTTTTCAGCCCTTGAACAGATATCCTGTCATCCAATTTTTCATGCCCATTAGCGTCTAGTTCAAGTTCTGGATGATCTTTCTATTCCCAGTTGTCAATTGGATGATTTCGGTTAGAGCTGTATGCTATTTTGTGTGGTCTCATCTGCAAGTCTGGAAGGTTTTCTAAAGTCTAAAGGTTGATGTTGTGATTGCCCGATGATTTCGGTTAGAGCCGTATGCTATTTTGTGTGGTCTCATCTGCAAGTCTGGAAGGTTTTCTAAAGTCTAAAGGTTGATGTTGTGAGTGCCCGTTGGTCCTGGCAAACACACCATCAGGATCTAAAAGGCCCAGTTGCGATTATGGTTAACATGGATGTCCCCCTATGGATCTGTCACCAATGAAGGTGGTCTCAAACATTATATTTGCTGATGGACCGACAGCATGATCATCCTAAAATAAAAATGTGCTAAAATCTCCAAAGTTTGAAATATAATATAATGGACCAGTTGTTGCTTCATGCCTTATCCCTTCTTTAAATCATTAGAACTAGAACCTTACAATGAATGGAACATCAGTAAGATACAGGCCATAGGCTAAAATCTCAGCAGCTGTTTAAGTGCCAGCAAAGAGAGAGATACTAGAGAGATAAGGCCATAGGCTAGGGTAAGCTGTGTTCCTAAATACAGTGTTCTTAAGGTTTTATGGCCTGTCAATTTTTTTAGCAACAGGTTTCACACAAAGGTATGAATCTGGCTATAATGTTAACAAAGATTTAGATGTTTTTTGTTTTCTTTGTAGGTTGAGTAGTGTTTGTTTTGTTTTTACTAATGCTTTATTTTAATAAATTACTTAATTTTATAATTAAATAATTTAAGTATCACTATTTATTATCTGCAAATTATGCATCATTAATGCATCGCTAATTAGCAATGCATTCTTTGCATTGCTAAAATTAAAAAAAAAATATTTATTATCTATAAATTATGTGTCGCTATTTAGCGACGCAATTATTACCTCGCTAAATAGTGACACAATAATTATGTCGCTAAATAGTGATGCAATAATTGCATCGCTAAAATTAATAAAAATTATTTATTATCTGCAAATATGCATCGCTAATGCGCCACGCAATTATTTGCATCGCTAAAATTAATAAAAATTATTTATTATCTGTAAATTATGCGTCGTTAATGTGTCGCTAAATAGCGATGCAAAATTTGTGTCGCTAAATAACGATGCAAATATTTGCGTCGCTAATGAAACAAAAATTACAACGAAACTTAGCGATGCATTATAATGCATCGCTATTTTTTTTATCGCTGAAGCGTCGTAATGTGGTCACTATTTAGCGATGCAAAAAATGTGTCGCTAAGTGGCATCGCTATTTTATATTTTTCTTGTAGTGAAAATTTTAACTTCAATTGCCCCAGAGAGTTTCTGTTAAATGTTGGAGTATATTTTTACACTCAAATTGTTGGTTGTGCTTGAGAATTAGGAGTGGCAAAGTTGAACGTGATATGCAAATATAGTTCAAACTTAATATGAAATAAGTAGATTTAGATTACCCTTAACCGAGTTCGAGTCATGAATGTATTGATATGATTACAACATGAAATAATGTTATCGTATTATAGGTTGACTTGCTAATCCAAAAGTGATTTATTTATGACTTAATTAGTTGATGATATATTAAGTTGATTGCCATATTCATTCGTATTATGTAGTATGTAGTCATATTGAATAAGTTATACCATTTTAGTCCAATATGATTTTTTTATTAAATGAATTGTGCCTCTTATATTTCTTATGTAATGATAGTATCATGTTTATATTTATATTTTTGATACAAATATCTATATCGATCCAAATACTATTATATCTTAACTTCGACATCTTATAAACGCGATAGAAAAATATGAATTACCATCATGTTATTGAACAAGCTTTAGAAAGAGCTGCCTCAAGCTATGAATGTGAACATGCTCTACTTCGTTCACGTTGTGTGAGATGAACGACGGGTGTGATGGAACTCGAAACGATCTGCCAGCTTGCTCTCATGATGTTAGTGATGAAAATTTCATATATTTTATATGAATCAAATTCATATATCACACAGCAGAAGATAAAAATAAATATGAATTTAATTCCCAAAGTCCAAGATCCTCAAGAAATAGATCTAGTTAACAAGAAATAATACATGATTAAATAATAGATCATACATGTGTTCTTTATTGGGGATAAAGCCTGATAAGCCGGTAAATGATTTACCACTAGCCGTCCATGCGTTCGGCCTCTAATGGTGATCCACGCGAAGATCTTTGGATGATGTCCTTCTAGGATTGGATGATAACCTTCTTGCGAGGGATGCTAGCGTCTCTTTTTTTTCAATTGATTTTCCAAATCAAAAAATTTTCTTGATCAAGATCAAATCTTGATCAATCAAGAGAGAGAGAGGGACATCCTAAGAGAAAAAGGATATTTTAGATAGAGAAAGTGGGTGTTAGGCATTTAAGAGAGAGAAAAGGAAGGAGTTAGGCGTGTCTTTCGAAGAGGGTTTCTCTCCTTTTTATAAATGAAAAGAAGGTTGTGTGGTTCCATAAAAAGAGAAATTTTATTTTAACTACCTAACCATTCAACTATATCAAGTTGATATCAAATTATCCTAAAAATTTAGGATATTTGCTATAACAAATTATCCTAACAAATTTAGGATATTTGTTATCATGATATTGTTAGGATTACAATCACCAAACCACATCCCTAAAAAATAAAAAATTGGTTATCCCATGAAACCAACGTCGTAACCTTGAATTTGGCTTCATGATGATGCCCCAAATCATGAGTGTTTCCTCCTCCATGACGTGGAGATGGGTCATGTCCATCACATGGGCATGGATCCATCCTCCACATGGTACAATCTCAGCTCTCGGCTCAATTGGTTTTCATGAATCAAATCATGCCATCATATGGATCCAATTAAATACCATATTATTAATCTCAATTAATTTAAGCCATCCATCATATGGGTCAAGCCTAATTAAGTATCCAATTAATAAATTTTATATATACATCACATGTACAAAAGGTCTCTCCCTTGAACATAAAATTCTTTCATTTATGATGAATCCTATTCATCCATTTCATGTTCTCTTATTAAGATTAAGTCAAACCCAATCCTAATTAATTGGTCATCTAATCTGAATTAAGTCCAACTTAATTTCCATTTTAACTTCATCCAAAATCTTCTTAATGCGTGTGACCCATTAGGTCCCTTGACATGTTAGTAATAATCATGTCCCTAATATTGACCCTAGGGATGACTTGATCAACACCTTATCCAAGTCAATTCTTTAACCAAATTAACTCTTTGATTAAGTCAAAGAATCCATGATTATAGATCATGAGCGGCCTTTAGCAAAACATCATGACCATCCAAGTGCTAAAGGTTTTATTAACGTGGTCATCAACACATGTCCATGAATGGTTAACGTACGATTCAATCCATTCGTCATATATCCTAGATTAATCAGTGGTATGAAATGTATCAACCATGTAATTGATCTTTGTTTACTTAATCTCAAAAAAAATTGACTCATATGAATTAGAACTTCAAAACCATTTCGAATTCCAACTCAACCTTGCAAGGATTTAACAGTCAATTTAATCCATAAAGTGGCCATGAGATATAACCCTTTCTATCAAGGAAGATGAATCTTGTCTTGATCAAACACTATCTTCATGTGCTTCATGTTATACCCAATCGATACCATATTTGCCATCCATGGCTAGAGTGACATTTGTATGTCGTCAAAGCATGACATTCCACATATGAGGTGCAATAATGATCTCAAGTCAAAGGATCACTCGCACCACCGTCATCAGAGATCAACCATTGACACTATATAGAATATCCATATGGGATCTCTATGCAGGTTATCCAATGCATCCCTACAATAATGAACATCCACACACCTATCTAAGTATCTCCATACTTTAGCTTGCGAGATTAGCTGCTCACCACAAGGGTGAAGATATGCAATGTGTGCTAGTCTCATCGGCGTTCAACAGTGCATAGTCCTGTCTACGCATCGACTAGAAAAATTTAAAGAATCCAACCATAATGTGTAATTTTGGATCTCACAATTTGTAATCTCCAAAAGAATGTGAACTGTGTATATAAAATTTGTAATCTCTATTACAAATTTCATATGTACAGTTCACATTCTTTTGGACTTTATCTCATAGGTAAAATATATCTAATATATGTATATATATATATATATATATATATATATATATATATATATATATATATATATATATCATCTGAATAGATAAAGAAATTAATAAATTTGATTTGTATTCATAAAGAATGTGTACAAACTAGCATCTAATTCGATTGGATCTAGGGCACACACTAACAATCTCCCACTTGCACTAGAGCCAATCACTCATGTATCTAATACCAAGTAACTCAGCATGACTATCAAGCTTCTGCTACGGCAGGACTTTAGTGAACGGATCGGCAATATTATTGTCCATGGGGACTCGTTCTATTTTTATATCATTTCGTCCAATGATTTATCTAATTACATGATATCTTTTTAGTATATATTTAGACCTCTGATGAGACCTTGGCTTCTTGGCTTGCGCAATAGCTCCATTATTATCATAATACAAGAAGACTGGATTAACAATGCTTGGAACCACTCCAAATTTAGTGATAAACTTTTTGATCTAAACTGCTTCATTAGCTGCATATGATGCTGCAATATATTTGGCTTCAATCGTAGAGTCGATGGTCGTCTCCTGCTTGGAACTCTTCAGCTGACTACACCACCATTGAGTGTGAACACATAACTTGATTATGATTTATAATCATTTCTATCAGACTGAAAACTAGAATCCATGTAACCCCAAACTATAAGGTTGGATCCTCCATAAACAAAGAACATATCCTTAGTTCTTTGAAAGTATTTAAGGATATTCTTGACTGTCATCCAATATTTTTCACCAAGGTTTGCTTGATATCTACTCATGATACTCAAATCACAAGAAACACCAGGCCTCGTACAAAGCATCACATCCATAATGGATCCAATCGCGGATGCGTATGATATCCTATCCATGTACTCTCTTTCTTCTTGGGTCTTAGGACTCATGTCCTTGGAGAGATGTACCCCATGCGATATTGGCAGGAATCCCTTCTTGGATTCCTCCATGCTAAACTGCTTTACACTACAAGAAAAATTAATTTTAGTGATGCCAAAATGCATTGCTAAATCCATTTAGTGACGCATTAGTAACGCAATTTTGGCGTCGCTGTGAATCTTGTCGCAATGAGCAATCCGTTGCAATTGCATCGCTAATAGCGATGCCTAGCGACGCAAATAAATGCATCACTATTTTGTGACTAAACTGAAGTCATCGCAATATTGCAACGCATTAGCGACTCCCTATTGCATCGCAATATTGCAATGCATAGAATTGCATCGCAATATTGCAATGCATAGAATTGCATCGCAATATTGCAATGCAAAAAATTGCATCGCAATATTGCGACGCATAGTGTTGCCTAGATGTAGCAACCCAAGAGGGGGGTGAATTGGGTTATTAAAAAAAATTAATTACTATGCAAGTTGTGCTTAAACCCTAATTTTGATTTGCAGCAGTGTAGTGGAATGCACAGAAAAGATAACAATAGAGAATCAAACAACCACAAACACACATAAGTTTATAGTGGTTCGGTGCCAAACTCAACACCTACATCCACTCCCCAAAACCTTTGAGAATTCTACTAATCGTATCACAATGATTACAACCTCTAGCCAAACCAGGCTAGCCCTCTTGTTTATACGGCACAAGGCAGCCAAAAACCCCTAGCCAAACCTAGGCTAGTCCTCTTGTTTCATGGCACAAGGAAGCCAAATCCCCTAGCAAACCTAGGCTAGTCCTCTTGTTTCAAGGCACAAGGAAGCCCAAAATAATCAGGCTTAACACTAACCCTTTTACAAAAAGATCAAGGAATGATAAAGAGAAGCTCCTACAATAAGCAAATATCCAGAATATACTTTACAATTTTTGAAGCAATAAACTTAGCAATAAATGAACGAGGTCGAAGTAGCTGAAGTCTTGATTGCTTGAAAATGCTTCAAAGATCCGGACAACTTTTTGGAGCAATGAATGAACTTGAATGCACAGCAACAACCACTCAACAATATGCAATATAACCTCTTTTCTTGGATTTCTTTCTATTTTTAAACTCTTTTTCAAAATCATCATAGTGTGCTTCTAATCCCACCTATTTATAATCATCCAACAAGAAAATATCCATTAGATACATAGGAACAAATGGAAATAAAAACGGGAAGAAAATATAACCGTTATAAATGTTTCCCTTAAGCATTGAATGCAGATCTCCATTTGAGGAAGGAAGAGCACTGCAAAGATTCAAAAATCCAAAAGTTAAATGTAGCTCAAAATAGCAATAGAGATAGAGTGAGAGAGGAAAAGTAAAATCAAGAACTCAGCGGCAGTTGGCTGGAAATAACTCCAGGTAGCTGAAGTCAAGAAAGCATTCGGCCAAGACATAAGCAATAATCCTCAGCTAGCTAGTCAGCTAGCTCACAAGAGAGGCCACGGCTGAAAAAAGCGTCCAGAGGCAGCTCCATAGTTAACTAAAATGGTTGCTAGTTAGCTCTCCAGCTAACTAACAGCAAAAGTAAACGCCAGGAGAAAAAGGTGCAGAGCTCTTAGTTAGCTCACCAGCTAACTAAGCAAATGATAGTTAGCTCTCCAGCTAACTAACAGGCAATTCAAATGACAGAAGAAAGGAGCCGTGCATTGGTAGTTAGCTCACTAACTAAAACTTTAAAGCTCTCGGCTGCAGGAATAATAGGAGAAGTGGAGTTAGCTCATCAGCTAACTAAATGATGTCAGTTAGCTCACTAGCTAACTAAAACCAAAAGCAACAAGGAAACCGTTCAGCTAGTTAGCTCTCCAGCTAACTAAGCAAACAATAGCTAGCTCTCCAGTTAGCTATCCAGAGAAACAAATAGCCAGAGAGAGAGGGAGCTAGCTCTTCAGCTAACTAAATTTTCAAACCTCACGGCCAATCACCTATAAAAAATAGTTAGCTAACCAGTTAGCTCCAGATAAAATAGTTAGCTAAGCAGTTAGCTAAAGAAAGCTAGCTAAAAGATCCGGCAGCTAGCTCAACAGTTAGCTAAAATTGAAGATGATTCGGCCAGGAGAAACAACAGGTAACTAGGAGTTAGCTAAAGTGGAATTCAATTAGCTCCAAGGCATCCCAAGCTAGCTAACCAGCTAGCTAAATTTAAAAGTGTTCGGCCAAGCACTGTGACGAGCACATTAGTTAGCTGAAGGAACTCCAGCTAGCTAACAAGCTAGCTAACCAGCTAGCTAAAGAATTAATAACGTTTAGCCAAGCACTGAGTTAGCTTCCCAGTTAGCTAAAAGGTGTGCCAGCTAGCTAAATGGAATAACAAGTTAGCTAACCAGTTAACTCCCAGGCTAATAAAATTATCTAAAGCAAATTAAATGAAGTACTTTCTTACCAATCAATTTTGCACGCAGATACTTACTTGCAAGGTGACCGAACTTCCCTGTATCAAGCTTAGAGTTGCCTAATAGTTTTGTAATCATCAAAATCAATCTGGGGTCAACAATCTCCCCTTTTTGATGATGACAAAACCTTAAGCAAGAAGAAACAAGAATAGGATATTTAATAAATAGACAGGAGTGTAATCAGAAAAACATTAATTTCTCCCCCTGTCAATCTGAATAAGTGAACTTTTTCTCTCCCCTGAATATATGGAGTTATTATTTTACTCCATTCCTTAATGTATGCAATATTCTTCTCCCCTTTTTGTCATTAATCAAAAAGAAGTTTGAAGAGTTTTGCAATAAATTTAAGCATAATATATCAAGGAGATGTTATCATTCATACATAATTTGAGCAGTCATTCAGATCATTACAAAATAGAGTAATACAAACATTACACGCCATGGTCTCAAGTCATAAATCATAGTCATAAACATGCATTACAGAAACAGTACTAAGTACGGTTATAACATAAGTCAAACATAATCACTTGTCATCATCAGAAGAAGAAATATGCACTGAAGAAACATTTGGCTTGTTTGAAGATCCAGGCTTGTCGGAGGAAGGCTGTGTCGGTGGAGTCCAGAGGTGCGGATGAGAATAAGAAGCATCAGGCGCAGAGGCGGCAGAAAGAGTGATGTAAGTCTCTATGAGTTGACTCAGCCTTGAGAAGGATGCGGTCCAATGGTCACAACGTTTGCTGCATCCCGGGTCTGGGTCTCGGTGGATCTCATTCGGTACTCTACCCACTCTGCCTTAGTTTCAAAATTCTCAAGCTTACCTTTTAGGAAATTAATCTCTTTTAGGATCCGTTCCATGACAGATTCATTGTGATGAAAAACTCTTCCATTGAGAATGTTCACATCATGGACAAGTCGTTCAAGAGTAAGTTTAAACTGAGATATGTTTCAAAAATAGAAGAAATATGTACGAGAGTCTGATCATTGACAGAAGAAGCACTATCTCCAGAGCTTCGACTAGAAGTGGCAAGGGTCAATTCATTGATAATGAGGCAAATTTGATCATCACTTATACGAACGACAGGAAGAGGAGCAGGAGCTTGATTGTCATTGCGATAAGAAGGTCCAGGAGCATTCATATTGGGTGGATCAGATTGAAAAGGATTTTGATCATCAGACATAGCAGCAAGGTAAGGATTCGGATGGTTGAAGTCAAAATTGAAGAAGTTCTGAGGAGAACAAGCAGATTGAGTCACAGTTGGCGGTGGCATACTAGACTGACCAGTTCTAGACCTAACCTTTAACCAAATACCATCCCGTTTGGCAAAGTCCATACGGTGCAGTGAATGAGCATTAAAAATGTCAGAGTGACGTAATGCCACTGCAGTTTCTCCTTAAGCTTAATATTGAAAAACTCAAATACATAAGTGAGAAACATTCCGTAGGGCAATGCAGCCTTAGATCTAGACAAGGATTCTTTCATTACGGTCATCATTAGTTGAGGTAGATCAACAGGGTCTTCTATTAAGATGTCATACATTATGCATATGTCCCTATCATTTACTACATTAAACGAACCAGCACGAGGGGCAAGGATTTTGGCGATGATACTGTGAAATAATCTATTTTCTACAGATAACATGTTGGCATCTAGAGTTTCAATATTACTGCTTCACTGTCATCAATATTAAGGATTAAACCTATTTTATATCCACGTTCACTGGGTAGGACTTCTAAGAAACCATCAGATGGAATATTAAGAGCACATCCTAACGTTTTGCAGTCTAGGTCGATTTTAGTCTTTTTCACAAGGAAGAGATAGTCCCACTACCAAAAGAGATATTTTCATAAAATTCCTGATAAGCTCAGGATAAATAGGTCTCTTGGTAGATAGAAGCTTATCCCAACCTTGATTAACTAAAAGTTTTCCAATTTTAAAACCTTCTGTTCTAAGAAGTTAAAATCAACTAACCTTCCATGAGCAAAGGATTTAGATGCAAGAAGGGAGTTGATATGAGATGAAGAAGTAGAAGACTTCCGGCGAAGATCGCACAATCGTCATCTCTTGCGATTGTCTTCTTCTTGGGAGCCATCAACTATCTTCAAGATGGATTGATAGAGAATGGAAGAAAGGATTGATAGGTTGATTGATGGAATGAAAGGGAGGATGAGAATGAGAGGAGGAGTGTGAAGACGCTTGGCTTGAAGTGAAGAAGAATGAGGAAGATGGCTTGAATGAAGAATCGGTTGGGTAAAAAGGTTATATAGGGAGATGGCTTGATGGTTAGCTGGCCAGGTGCCTGTTTGGTTGCCTGGTCGGTTAACTGCCATCAAAAGAAAAAGTTAGCAAATGTCGGTTGGTGGAAAGAATTAATGGAAGTTATGCTTCATAAAGATGAAAAAGCTTAAAGCTTGCAGCATACTCAAGCATTTAATTTGATAGGATGTTCCCTTTAATTGATTTGATTAAAAGATGTCACATCAATTAGATATCATATTGATTCATTAATTGATTCATTAAATGGTTGGATCAAACATTCCCAATTCTCTTCTGATTTCATAAAATTTTGTTTCATCAAGAGGCTTAGTGAAAATGTCAGCAATTTGATTTTCAGTATTTAAAAATTCAATAACAACATTTCCATTATTTACATGATCTCTAATGAAATGATGTCTAATTTCAATATGTTTAGTTCTGGAATGTTGAATAGGATTCTTAGTTAAATTGATTGCACTTGTATTATCACATTTTATAGGTATAGCTTTTTGTTTAATACCATAATCTTCTAGCTATTGCTTAATCCATAAATTTGAGCACAGCAACTTCCAGCTGCAATGTATTCGGCTTCGGCCGTAGACAGTGCTACTGAAGTTTGCTTTTTGCTAAACCATGAGATTAAGTTAACACCTAGAAACTGGCAAGTTCCAGTGGTTGATTTCCTATCTATTTTATCCAGCAAAGTCCGAATCAGTGTATCCTATTAAGTCAATGCTAGATTGTTTGTCATACCATATACCTAAATTTACTGTTCCATTTAAATATTTAAATATTCTTTTAACAGCAAGCAAGTGTGATTCTTTAGGATTGGCTTGATATCTAGCACACATGCAAACACTAAATAAAATATCTGGCCTACTAGCAGTTAAATATAATAATGATCCAATCATGCCTCTATATAATTTTAAATCAACAGATTTTCAGAATTATAGGATTCAAGTCTACATGATGAGCTCATAGGGGTACCGATACTCTTGGATGTCTCCATGCCAAACTTCTTGATCATTTCTTTGGTATATTTGGATTGGCTTATGAAGATCCCATCTTTGCTTTGTTTAATTTGTAGTCCGAGGAAGTAGGTCAGCTCACCCATCATACTCATCTCGAACTCTCCCTGCATAAGCTTAGCAAAGTCTTTGCATAAAGAATCATTAGTGGCACCAAATATGATATCATCAACATAGATTTGAATAATTAATATATCTTTATTTTATCTTTTAATAAATAAAGTTGTATCCATAGTTCCTCGAATGAAATCATTACTAATCAAGAATTTGCTTAATCTTTCATACCACGCCGGGGCGCTTGTTTCAAACCATATAAAGCCTTGTTTAATTTGAAAACGTGATTTGGAAACAAGTGATTTTCAAAGCCGGGTGGTTGTTCCACAAAAACTTGTTCAGCAATGTATCCATTTAAGAAAGCGCTTTTAACATCCATTTGATACAATTTAAATTTATATAACAAGCATAAGCAAGAAGTAATCTAATAGCTTCTAATCTAGCAACAGGGGCATAAGTTTCATCAAAATCAATTCCCTCTTGATTATAACCCTTAGCTACTAATCTTGCCTTATTTCTAATTATATTACCATGTTCATCTAATTTGTTTCTATAAACCCATTTAGTTCCAATAATTTGATGATCATGAGGTCTTTCAATAAGAGTCCAAACATTATTTCTTTCAAATTGGTTAAGTTCCTCATGCATGGCATTAATCCAATCAACATCATTTTTAGCATCATCATAACATTTAGGTTCAATTTTAGATACAAATGCTAAGTTATTACAAGCATCTCTAAATGATGATCTAGTTCTAACTCCTTGAGAAGGATCACCAATAATTAGATCTTTGGGGTGACTGAGAACATACCTCCAACCTCTTTCTAATTCATCATTACCTTGTGAGGCTTCAGGTAGGTCAGCGTTCCCTTCTTCATTTACCTCTTGTGTATCTGAGTCGTTCTTATCCTTCAGTGTGATGTCCTTGAATTGATCTTCAATGTCATCTGCATCATTTATACCTTTTCCCTTCCTTGATGGAAGATCATTAGATTCATCAAAGATAACATGAATTGATTCTTCAACTACTAAAGTCTTTTTGTTGAATATTCTAAAAGCTCTACTATGTAAAGAATATCCAAGAAAAATTCCTTCATCAGACTTAGCATCAAATTTATCAAGGTTTGATTTTCCATTATTTAATACAAAACATCGCATCCAAAAATGAAAGTAACTTATATTAGGTTTTCTTCCTTTCCAAAGTTCATATGGAGTCTTTTTCAAAACAGGTCTGATTAATGCACGATTTAAAACATAACATGCAGTGTTAATAGCTTCTGCCCAAAAATATTTTGGAAGATTGCTTTCACACAACATGGTACGTGCCATTTCCTCTAATGTTCTATTCTTTCTTTCAACTACTCCATTTTGTTGTGGTGTTCTTGGTGCAGAAAAATTATGTTCAATTCCATTTTCATTACAAAATTCTTCAAAAGATTTGTTTTCAAATTCTTTTCCATGATCACTTCGTATCGACAAAACAGAAGAATTCTTTTCGTTTGTAATTCTTTTAAATAATTTTTGAAATGCTGAAAATGCTTCGTCTTTACTAGATAGAAATAAAACCCATGTAAAGTGAGAGAAATCATCAATAACAATAAAATATATCTTTTACCTCCTAGACTAGTTGTTCTTGTAGGACCGAATAAATCCATATGCAAGAGCTCCAAAGGTCTAGTGGTTGAAACTAAATTCTTTGATTTAAAAGAAACTCGGGTTTGTTTTCCAAATTGACAAGCATTACAATTTATCTTTTTCAAAAACAAGTTTTGGCAAACCATGTACTAAATCCTTCTTAATTAATTTAGATAGTAAATCCATGCTTGCATGAGCTAGCCTACGATGCCATAACCAACTATTATCAGTTTTATTGTTTGTAGCAACTAGGCAATCAATATTTGATCATGCAAATCATTTAAATTAACAATGTATACATTACCATGCCTATGACCAACAAATTTCATGTTTTCATTTGCAGGATTTTTAACAATGCATAGAGATGATTCAAATGTAACATTAAATCCTTTGTCACATAATTGACTAATGCTAAGTAAATTGTGTTTCAGTCCTTTCACAAGCAAAACATTATCAATATAAGCATGAGGTGTGATACCTATTTTTCCAATGCCAATTATTTTTCCTTGGCCATTATCACCAAAGTAACAACACCTCCATCTTTTGCTTCTAAAGTGATGAATTGCATTCATCACCGGTCATGTGTCTTGAGCACCCGCTATCCAAGTACCATTGTCTTTTAATTGCTCGGGTTGCAAGACACACCTGCATACACAATTTTAATTTTTGTTTTTAGGTACCCAAGCTTTCTTGGGTCCTTTAGGGTTAGTCAAGATGGTTCCTTTTGGAACCCATATTTTTCTTATCTTTTGTGTTGACAAATATAAGCTTTGTGTCCAATTTTCCACATTTAAAACATGTAATTTTAGTAGAATCATCAGCATGCTCATAAATATTTTTCAAAAATTTTTGTCTTTTAAAGGTATTGTATCCAAGACCAGCTCTATTGTAAACAGCTCTTTGACTATTTAAATCATTTCTAATTTTTCTAACTTAGACTAAATCTATCAACAATTGGTTTTAATTTATCCACTTCATTTTTCAAATCTTGGTTTTCCTTTAACAATGATTCATTATCCTTTGAAATTCTTTCCTTTTCAAGAGTAAGATTTTTTATTTCATTTTTCAATTCTTTGCTCTTTGAACTTAAATTTGCAAAATCATCAATAAGTTCATAAAATGCACATTGTAATTCATCAAAGGTAAAGTCATCTAAAAAGTTAGGGCTTACCTCATCATTATCAGCCATGAAGCAAACATTTGCAACTTCAGTTTTCTCTTCATCTTCTGAACTCGTTGCTTCACTGTCGCTCCAAGTAGCCATCATTGCCTTCTTCTTTATTCTTTTAGATCCTTTCTTTAATAGTGGACAATCTGGTCTGATGTGTCCAGGCTTCTTGCACTCATAGCATGTAGGAGGTTCACTCTTTTCCTTATCTTTGCTATGGTCTCCTTTACAAATTTTTCTTTTTCCAAATTTCTTTCTCTTCATGAACTTTTTAAATTTTCTTGAGATAAGTGCCATTTCATCATCTTTCTCACTGTCACTTGTGGTTTCTTCACTTTCATCTTCTTGAGTTACACTCTTCAAAGCCATAGTCCTTTTCTTCTTTGATTCATCTTCATCGATATGTTGTCGTTGCTGAAGCTCATGAGTCATCAAAGAACCGACCAACTCTTCAAGTGATAAAGTGTTGAGATCTTTTGCTTCTTGAATTATAGTGACTTTTGCTTCCCATGTCCTAGGTAAAGATCTTAAGATTTTTCTAACAAGATCACTGTTAGCATAAGATTTTCCAAGACTTTTCAGTCCATTAATAATATAGTAAATCTTGTAAACATATCAGTAATATTTTCAGTAGGATCCATCTTAAATAATTCATACTTATGAACAAGCATATTTATTTTGGATTCCTTGACTTGATTTGTACCCTCATGGGTGACTTCAAGTCTATCCCAGATTTCCTTAGCAGACATGCAAGTAGATATACGATTAAACTCATTTGCATCAAGAGAGCAATAAAGAACATTCATAGCCTTAGCATTTAATTGAGCTAATTTCTTGTCTTGCTCATCCCATTCAGATTCAGGTTTTGCAATATTAATATTTTCAATCATAATAGTGGGTGTGTGTGGTCCATTAATTATGATTCCCCATAAATCATAATCTAGTGCTTGAATGAAGATTTTCATTCGTGCTTTCCAATATGTGTAATTTGTTCCATTGAACAAAGGTGGTCTATTAGTTGATTGTCCTTCAGTCAACATAGAACTCATTGGGATTACTACTGATCTTTGGCTCCAAGCTAATCAAAGCTATAGGAATCAAGAGCACTCTGCTCTGATACCACTTGTTGCCCAGATATAGCAACCCAAGAGGGGGTGAATTGGGTTATTAAAAAAATTAATTACTATGCAAGTATGTGCTTAAACCCTAATTTTGATTTGCAGCGATGTAGTGGAGTGCACAGAAATAACAATAGAGAATCAAACAACCACAAACACAGAAGTTTATAGTGGTTCGGTGCCAAACTCAGCACCTACATCCACTCCCCAAAACCTTTAATTTCACTAATCGTATCACAACGATTACAACCTCTAGCCTTCCAGGCTAGCCCTCTTGTTTATACGGCACAAGGCAGCCAAATCCCCTAGCCAAACCAGGCTAGTCCTCTTGTTTCATGGCACAAGGAAGCCAAATCCCCTAGCCAAACCTAGGCTAGTCCTCTTGTTCCAAGGCACAAGGAAGCCCAAAATAATCAGGGTTAATACTAACCCTTTTACAAAAATCAAGGAATGATAAAGAGAAGCTCCTACAATGAGCAAATATCCAGAATATACTTTACAATTTTTGAAGCAATAAACTCAGTAATAAATGAACGAGGTCGAAGTAGCTGAAGTCTTGATTGCTTAAAATGCTTCAAAGATCCGGACAACTTTTTGGAGTAATGAATGAACTTGAATGCACAGCAACAACCACTCAACAATATGCAATATAAGCTCTTTTCTTGGATTTATTTCTCTTTTTAAACTCTCTTTTTCAAAATCGTCATAGTGTGCTTCTAATCCTACCTATTTATAATCATCCAACAAGAAAATATCTATTAGATACATTAGGAACAAATGAAAATAAAAAGGAAGAAAATATAACCGTTATAAATATTTCCCTTAAGCATTGAATGCAGATCTCCATTTGAGGAAGGAAGAGCACTGCAAAGATTCAAAAATTCAAAAGTTAAATGTAGCTCAAAATAGCAATAGAGATAGAGTGAGAGAGGAAAAGCAAACTCAAGAACTCAGGCGGCAGTTGGCTGGAAATAACTCCAGGTAGCTAAAGTCAAGAAAGCATTCGGCCAAGACATAAGCAATAATCCTCAGCTATCTAGTCAGCTAGCTCACAAGAGAGGCCAAGGCTGAAAAAAGCGTCCAAAGGCATTCCATAGTTAACTAAAATGGTTTCTAGTTAGTTCTCTAGCTAACTAACAGCAAAAGTAAACGCCAGGAGAAAAAGGTATAGAGCTCTTAGTTAGCTCACCAACTAACTAAGCAAATGATAGTTAGCTCTCCAGCTAACTAACAGGCAATTCAGAATGACAGAAGAAAGGAGCCATCATTGGTAGTTAGCTCACCATCTAACTAAAACTTTAAAGCTCTCGACTGCAGGAATAACAGGAGAAGTGGAGTTAGCTCATCAGCTAACTAAATGATAGTCTGTTAGCTCACTAGCTAACTAAAACCAAAAGCAACAAGGAAATCGTTCAGCCTAGTTAGCTCTCCAGCTAACTAAGCAAACAATAGCTAGCTCTCCAGTTAGCTATCCAGAGAATACAAACGGCCAGAGAGAGAGAGGGAGTTAGCTCTTCAGCTAACTAAATTTTCAAACCTCACGACCAAGGGATCACCTATGAAAAATAGTTAGCTAACCAGTTAGCTCCAAGATAAAATAGTTAGCTAAGCAGTTAGCTTCAAGAAAACCCAGCTAGCTAAAAGATTGGGCAGCTAGCTCAACAGTTAGCTAAAATTGAAGATGATTAGGCTAGGAGAAACAACATGCAACTGGAGTTAGCTAAAGTGGAATTCAGTTAGCTCCAAGGCATCCCAAGCTAGCTAACCAGCTAGCTAAATTTAAAGAGTGTTCGGCCAAGCACTGTGACGAGCACATTAGTTAGCTGAAGGAACTCCAGCTAGCTAACAAGCTAACTAAACAATTAATAACGTTTAGCCAAGCACTGAGTTAGCTTCTCAATTAGCTGAAAGGTGTGCCAGCTAGCTAAATGGAATAACAAGTTAGCTAACCAGTTAACTCCTAGGCTAATAAAATTATCTAAGGCAAAATAGAATGAAGTACTTTCTTACCAGTCAATTTTGTACGCAGATACTTACCTGCAAGGTGACCGAACTTCCCTGTATCAAGCTTAGAGTTTCCTAATAGTTTTGTAATTATCAAAATCAATCTGGGGTCAACACATAGTATTGTGTCGCTATATTGCAATGCAAACTACAACATAAGGTGAACCAAATCCTGCATCTAATGCATTTGCTCTCTCATGTATGCAAGCTCCTGCTGAAGGCGTGCGCTGGTCGAACTCCTGCCAAACCTCCTTCGTTCGTAATATAGATCTTCGAATGTCGTCTAAATGCTCGGTAGGAATATTGCCAGAATAGTGTGAACTGAAGCCCTGATAGGAAAAATATCTAGAAGCTTTAGTGCCCAGACCATAGACCCTACGATCTTGTGGCTGGGCACCAACAGCTTTCAAAAACACATGTCGACTCTCTTGTGGTGAGAGTTTGATGGGTGGCCCTCCATCAGCGGAGTCGACCTGCGATGCCTGGGACTGATGCTCCTCGACTCATGCCTTTGAATTATAAAATCAATGATAAATGAATCATTATATAAACCTGAATAAAATTTTAAAAATTAAATAGATACAATATAAGGCTAATTTCTTACAGTAACCTTCTATGATCGTGCATCGACCCAGGAACCGTCCTTCCTCGTGTGTGTCGCCCTGAATAGGCAAAACTCACTAGGATCTTTGCCCTCCTGCTCAGACTACAAAAGCAGAAGAAATGATATAAATGTAAGTATTTACAAATGTCTAAATTAGTAATTAAATTATTTATATTTTCTTACCATACGACGTCTGTGCTCTTGAATCAAAATGGATCCCACAGTATGGCAGGAGAGACCCATACCATAACCGCCCTTCTCGGATCGGCGATTCATGGTGGCTGATGCAAACCTCCTTTGCCAGGCCTCAGACTGCCACACCTGCTATCAGATATGCCAAATACCTTCTAGCACATGCACAGAATGCTCACCCAATCTCTTCCAATGATGAAGCATGTCAGAGTATTGGCATGCCGCAAGAGCATTCCATGCTACCCTAACGGCATCATGGATGGCAGGGTCCCACGTAAACTTTTTTTTGCATTAAAATAAACAGTTAGTTTAAGAATATATTAAGATTAAAACATAAATTATATTTAATAAGTTTACCAAAAACTCTAAAAAATTAAACTCCATCATGGCCGCAGATACATAGTGCCACTCGTAGCCACTGGGATCAGCACGCCTCTAGAATATCGAGCTGATCCAACTCAATACAGTATGTTGCTCAATAAAGCTGTTAAAAAAATACATATTTATAAGTAATTGACTTTAAAATAGAAACATATATTTATAATTAGTATATACTTACAGTCCATCAGCATCTAGTCAAAGTACGGTGCGATCGATGTAGGAAGAACTCTTAGAGGTTTGTACCGATCGGCTATGAGACTCAAAGGCTGTAGATCTAAACTGTCCATCTCCAATGCTCATGTGATCTGATGTGCAGGGCTATGTCCCTGCTCGTTCTATCCGTCGGTGGTAGATCTATCTCGGCCCGTCATACTAAAAATACTAAAGATTCATGCAATATAATTATGAATAATAATTGAATATATAAAAATTTAACACTTATAAAAAAATTAAAATTAAATAAACCTCTATGTTTAATCAGTGCATTTGTTTTGCCAAATGTTGGTTCAACATCCGATGTCGTATCGGATTGTGATTCAGTGTCATTATCATCAGGGGAAAACTGAACATTTGTATCCTCAATTTATTAAAAATCACCATTTGGATCTCTAACTGATGTTTCAGGAGCCCATGTGTCGTCTTTAATTGCATGCATTTCCATCTTATCCTCTTGAAATGCAGGGCACTCAGTTGAATGACTTGATGAACTCTTGTCTAATATGTTTCAAGGCCTTTATCTTGTCCTTAATTTTTCTTTTTTGGTCATGGTTGGGTTTTTTTTATGCCCCTGCCTTGGCCACGTGGCCAAGCCACGGCCGGCCGCCAAGCCGGCCCCGCGGCCAACCAGAGAGAGGAGGAGGGGGGCTTGGGATTTTTTTATGCCCATGGCCTGGCCACAGGCTGTGGCCAGGCTGCGGCCGTGGCTGCCCCCGCGGTCGGCCAAAGAGTGGGGGAGGGGGAAGCGGAGGGGGGGTAGGGGGGTTTTATGCCCGTGGCCTAGCCACAGCGGGTGGGGGGTTCTTTTTTTATGCCCGTGGCCTGGCCACGGGCTATGGCCAGCCGCAGCCGGCCGCCAGGCCATGGCCATGGGAGGAGGCAGAGGGCAGGGGGTGGGGGGGATTTTTTCTTTTTTTTTATGCCCGTGGCCTGGCCACAGCCCACGACCGCTGCCGGCCAGAGAGAGGGGGAGGGGGAGGGGGGGGAAGGGGAAGGAAGGGGAGGTTTTTTTTATGCCCACGGTTTGGCCACGGGCTATGGCCAGGCTGTAGCTGGCCGCCAGGCCACGGCCGCAGCCGGCCAAAGAGAGGGGGAGGGGGAGGCGGAGGGGGGGGGATGGGGGGGGTTTCTCTTTTTTTATGCCTGTGGCCAGGCCGCGGCCGGCCAGAGAGAGGGGGAGGGGGAGGGGAGGGGAAGGGTGGGTTTATGCCTATGGCCTAGCCACGGGCTATGGCCAGGCCGTGGCCGGCCATCAAGCTACGGCCGCAGCCGTGGCCGCCAAGGGCAACCACGACCGCGACCGACCAGAGAGAGGAGAAGGGGGAGGCAGAGGGGGGGTGGTGGAGGTTTTTTTTTTTTTATGCTCATGGCCTAGCCACGAGCTGTGGCTAGGCCACGGCTGGCGCCAAGCCATGGCTGCGGCTGGCGAGAGAGAGGGGGTGGGGGAGGGAGGGGGGAAGGGGGGGTTCTCTTTTTTATGCCCATGGCCTGGCCACGGGCTGTGGCTAGGCCACGGCCGGCTGCCAGGCCACGGCTGCGGCCAGCTAGAGAGAGGGGGAGGGGGAGGGGAACGGGGGGTTTACTTGATGGAGGAGCCGGAGAGGAGATCGGGTTGCCGAAGGTCCACAGGAGGGCCGCCAGAGGTGGGGAAGAGGGAGGGAGAGGGGGCAAGGGCGCCGCCGGGTTTGGGGAAGAGGGAGGGAGGAAGAGGGAGGGATTAGGGCTTGGTGGAGGGTGGTTTTATAATAGGAGATTAGCAACATAATTTTGCATCGCTAAGCCGTCACTAATTAGTGACGCAATTCATGCGTCGCTAATTAGCAACTCAATTAGCGACGCAATTCATGCGTCTCTAATTAGCAACGCAATTAGCGACGCATGAATTGAGTCGCTAATTAGCGATGCAAACTCTTTGCATCGCTAATTAGCGACTCATTTATGCGTTGCTAATTAGCAATGCACAGTTGCATCACTAATTTGGCGGGGTAAAGCCGGATATGGCGAGAATTTAGTGATGCATAATTGCATCGCCATTTAGCGATGCATAGAGTATGCGTCGCTAAATAGCAATGCATTTTCTATGCATCGCTAAATAGTGACCCATTTATGCATCGCTATTTAGCGACGCATACTGTATGCATCGCTAAATAACGATGCAATTATGCATCACTAAATATTAATATTATATAATGTTAATTTTATATATTAATTATTATAGTGTATAATAATTAATATTATATAGTGATAATTTTATATATTGATATTATAATCTATGCCGATCATTTCGCTGGAGCCTTCGGGGTGACGTGGGTGGCCGCGATGTTACATGTCTGCTTCCTTCGAGAACCTTCCATGGGTGGCGCTCCTGCCCCTTGCTCCCCCTCCTCCGCCCTCGGCGGTGCTTCAATCTCTTGTCACGGGTTACCTCCTTGGTGGCTGACCGGGGGTTGGGCTTGGCCTTGTGCCGCTCCCGTCTTCTCTCGAATCCGAAGATGGATAGAGGCCTACCATGGTAGTGAGGGTGATGGAGAATTAGGGTTCGATTCCGGATAAGGAGCCTAAGAAATGGCTACCACAAAACCCTAAACCCTTAAACCATAAACCCTTAAACCCTAAGCCCTAAACCCTAAATCTAAACCCTAAAACCATAAAACCCTAAAACCTTAAACCCTAGCTAAAACCCTAAACCCCTGAAACCCTTAATCCCTGAACCCTAAATCCCTGAACCCTTAAACCCTGAACCCCTAAACCCTAACACCCTAAATCCCTAAAACCCTATTTAGTGACGCATCAAAATGCATTGCTATTTAGCGATGCATTAATCGCTAAATAGTGACGCAATTCTGCGTCGCTATTTAGCGACGCATGGTTATGCATTGCTAAATAGTAACACATAAATTTGAGTCGCTATTTAGTGATGCATTTTAATGCGTTACTATTTAGGGACGCATAATTACGCGTCACTAAATAGCGACTCAAATTTATGTGTTACTATTTAGCGATGCATTTTGATGCGTCGCTATTTAGTGATGCAATTCCATATCGCTAAATAGTGATGCACATTAATGTGTCACTAAATAGTGACTCAAATTTATGCATCACTATTTAGCGATGCACAATTATACGTCACTAAATGTGACGCATTAAAATGCGTCCCTATTTAGGGACGCACATTAATGCGTCGCTATTTAGCAATGCATTTTAATGCTTTTTAGTGATGCGTCACTAAATAACTTTGTGTCGCTAAATAGTGACGCACTAGTTGCGTTGCTATTTAGTGATGCAGAATTGCGTCACTAAATAGCGATGCAAAGTTATGCGTCACTATTTAGCGATGCATTAATGCATCGCTAAATAGTGACGCATTTTTACGAGTCACTAATAGAGTCGCTATTTAGCAATAAAATTTTTTGGGAGTCACAAAATGCATCGCTATTTAGCGACTAATTTAATGCATTGCTAAATGGCGTCGCAAATTTCATGGGTCACAATTGCATCGCAATTCTATCATTATTTGCGATGAATATTTGTGTCGCTAAGTTGCATCACTATTTCATAATTTTCTTATAGTATTAGCATCTTATCTATATACATGGATTGGGTCAATCCAAGCAACCTTTTAGATCCATCTCTATAGATCTTTATACCTACTATATAGGCTGCTTCTCCCAAATTCTTCATGGAGAATTTACCTAACAACCAATCCTTCACTTCTTTAAGAAAGGATATATTGTTTCCTATTAATAATATGTCATCCATATATAATATCAAGAAAATAATATCACTCCCACTAACCTTCTTGTACACACATGGATCATCCTTATTTTTGATGAAATCAAACTCTTTGATTGTCACATCAAATCGGATGTTCCAACTTCTAGAGGCTTGCTTAAGTCCATAAATAGACCTTATAACTTGCACACTTTCTTAGGATCTATATATTCAAAACCCTCTGGTTGTGTCATATACACATTCTCCTCTAAATTTCTATTTAGAAAGGTGGTCTTGACATCCATCTGCTAGATCTCATAGTTAAAATATGCTACTATTGCAAGCAAAATCCTTATGGACTTATGCATGGCTACAGGTGAAAAGGTTTCATCAAAGTCAATACCTTGTCTTTGCTTATAACCTTTTGCAACTAGCCTTGCCTTATAGGTAATCACATTACCATCCATGTCGATCTTCTTCTTGAAAACTCATTTGCATCCAATGGGTTTTACCCCTTCATGTGGATCAACCAAGGTTCATACGTGGTTGTCATATATGAAGTCCATTTTAGATTTCATGGCCTCAAGCTATATCTTGGAGTTAATGTCAGACATTGCCTTCTTATAGTTGGTAGGCTCATCATCCACTATAAGAAATGCATATCTCTTAGGGATGTGAATTATCCTACTAGATCTATTTAGCTGGTGTGTACTTGGAGCTACCTGTTGCTTTACCTCTCTTGATAGAGACTCATGCAATGGCTGCTTGAATGTGGGTTGAGTCTTCAGCTTAACTCCCACTGCATTCGGCATATGCTCCATTCTATCTAATGGGCCTTTATTAATTTATGGTTCTTGAGCTTCACTAAGTTCAATCTTACTCCCACTATCCTTTGAAATTATCTCATTTTCTAAAAATAAAGCATTTCTTGAGATAAACACCTTTTGCTTGAGAGGATGGTGGAAGTAATATCCCTTTGTTTGTTTTGGATATCCCATAAAATTGCATTTATCAGATCTAGCTTCAAGCTTGTCTGATTCATTACGCTTCACATAAGCGTAACAGCCCCAAATCCTTAAATGATTAAGGGATGGTTTCTTTCCACACCATATCTCATATGGAGTGGAGTTGACCGATTTAGATGGAACTCGGTTTAGGATATATTTGGCAGTATCTAGCGCATAACCCCAAAATATTTTTGGAAGATCTGCAAGGCTCATCATCGAACGTACCATATCTAATAGTGTACGATTTCTCCTTTTTGATACACCATTATGCTGTGGTGTACCAGAAGGAATCCATTGAGGAAGAATTTCATTCTCCTTCAAATAATCTACGAACTAATGGTTTAAGTATTCATCACCTCAATCTGATCAAAGTATCTTAATACTTTTTTCAGTTTATTTTTCTACTTCACATCTGAATTCTTTAAACTTTTCAAAGGCTTCAGATTTGTGCTTCATCAGATACACATAACCATATCTACTATGGTCATCTATGAATGTGATAAAATAAGAAAAACCTCCTATGGCTTGAATGTTGATGGGTCTACATACATCCATATGTACTAAACCCAAACATTCAGTTGCTCGCTTATATTTTTCAGTAAAAGGTGACTTGGTCATCTTGCCAAGTAAGCATGTTTCTAATTCCTCAAATGATTCCAATCGAATGAGCCCAAATATCCATCATTATGTAACTTGGTTAAATGCTTTTCATTTACATGGCCTAGACGACAATACCATAGGTATGAGTCCCTATAATTATTTGATTTTAATCTTTTTGATTCAATATTAAGAATAGGGGCTTGAAGATTAAGAACATAAATTCCGTTGAACAACTCAGTAGAACCAAAGAACATTTCATTTTGAAAAATAGAAATACCTTTATTTCTAATTTCAAATGAATACCCATCCATTACTAAACATAAAATGGATATAATATTCTTTGTTATATTTGAAACATAGTAACAATTACTAAGTTCAATTACAAGCCCTGTGGGCAAAGATAAAGAATAAATTCCTACGGCTAATGCAGTAATCTTTGCTCCATTTTTCATGCGTAGAATCACTTCATCCTTCCCTAATCTTTTACTATTTTTTATCATCTCCATATTAATACAAATATGAGACCCACAACTAGTATCCAATACCCAAGTGGAATAGAAGTAATAGAAGAAAATATCCCAATTATATACACACATGATGTAGAAGCATCCCTATGCTTCTTATCTTTCAAGTTGGCCAGATAAGCCCTGCAGTTACGCTTTCAGTGCCCATCTTTGCCACAAAAGTGATATTTTTTTTGCTACATTCTTTAGTCAATCAGGAAAATTTGGTCTGGTCAGCTTGTTGGACTCTAGGTTACCTCTAAGGTTAATGTTCACACTCATGGTGTCTCTTACAACTGTATAGAAAATAGAATGAATCAATTATTATGAATGTAAATCATTGATTTAATATGGTAATTTTAAAATTTTTAATTAAATCAATTACTTCCACTATTTTATCGAGCTTAATAGCCCTCTCTATTAATCTTAAAAAATTATCAAATAATTTCTAAATGGGCTAGGACCCTCAAATTGACTTACCTTGACCTTGGCTTTGGCACAACAAATCTTATAAGCCAATTTAGGTAGATTTTCATCAATCACATCAAATATGACTTCTAGATCATTTAGGGGATATTGCCTTGTCAATCATATCCACATGTGATCACCCTAAACTTTACCTCTAGATTAGACTGACCCTGACTTTGACCAATTATGCCAATAAATCTAGTTAAGTCAACCCATTGTTCTTCAATCAATTCCTCATCGGTACACTCAACCTTGGCTTTGGCACAATAAATCTTATGACCTAATGATTTGTATCATGTGAACAATGAAAGGCATAAGGACTTAATATTCATGAAGGGATTTTACGCATTTAGGTCTCATCATGCATATACAATATTTGTATCATGCTTGGTTATATATCTTATATGTAGATTTTAGATTAATTTCAATTAACCTAAATTTCATAAGATCCAATCTTATGATTGGGATTCCTAATCAAATTAGGATCTTGATCGCTATCTAATTTAGGAACTCTAATCATGTGACCAAATCAATTGCTACCATCCTAATTAACCCTATTGATCTAATCAATTAAGAGCTTTCCTAAACAATAGCGAGATCAGCTGATCAATGGGGTTCTATTTAGCATACCCTTCGATCCCATTGAATGAATTTTTTCAAGAAGTGAACAAAGCAATTAAAAACCATGATCGCACTTTTTAGACACCAATGTAGTTAAGCCCAATTGATTAGACCAATTATGGGATCATAGGATTAAACAATGATATGGTTAAGTCTAATTTTTTCTAAACCTTATCATCAATTACACATTATGATAAGATAAGATAGTGATCATTAGGAATTTATGATAAGTATCAAATATTTTATAATAATTTATTTTAAATATTTATCTTATCATTACCTGTTATGATAAATTTATTTTTTATCACATGAAAATCCTAATTGGTCTCTATCATAACATCCCTAACATCTATGATCATGATAACATATCAAAATTTAAAATTTTAATTTTAATTTGATTATCATGTTATCATGATATAATTATTTTTGATTTTAATCATGTTATTTATCATGTCAAAATTAAATTCTAAACATGATATGTTAAATTTTAGCCTTTATGATTATGTCACACATAAATAATAATTTTTAATTTTTAACATGATCAAATCTAAATAATTCATATTTATTATCATATAATAAACTTATTAAATATTAATTTTTATCAATATAATTATTTTAGATTTTAATTACATTTTTTATCATGTCAAAATTAAATTTAAACAGATATGTTAAATTTTAGCCTTTATGATTATATCACATATAAATCATAATTTTTAATTTGTTAACATGATCAAATCTAAATAATTCACATTTATTATCATATAATAAACTTATTAAATATTTAATCTTAATCATACGGCAAGATTTATATTTCACATCGCATGTAACATTTAGATCTATGTATATAAAAACTAGAACTCAGGTAATCTATCAAATTAACCAAATTTGAAGCCTGAGGTGGCTCTGATACCACTAGTGAAAATTTTGTATATTGTATATGAATTAAATTCATATATCACGCAGTGAAAGATAAAAATAAATACGAATTTAATTTTCAAAGCTCAAATCCTTAGGGAACAGATTCAGTTAACAAGAAATAATATATGATTAAATAATAGATCATACATGTGTTCTTTATTGGGGATGAAGCCTGATGAAGCTGATAAATGATTTGCCACTAACCGTCCATGCGTTCGGCCTCTAATGGTGATTCACACGAAGATCTTTGGATGATGTCCTCCCATGATCGGATGATAACCTTCTTGCGAGGGGTGCTAGAGCCTCTTTTTTTAAATTGATTTCCCAAATCAAGAAAATTGTCTTGATCAAGACCAAATCTTGATCAATCAAGAGAGAGAGAGGGACGTCCTAGAGAGAGAAAGTGGGTGTTAGGCATTCAAGAGAGAGAAAAGGGAGGAGTTAGGCGTGTCTTTCAAAGGGGGTGTCTCTCTCCTTTTTATATATGAAAAGGAAGTTGTGGTTTCATAAAAAGAAGAATTTTGTTTCAACCACCTAACCATTCAACCATATAAAGTTGATAATAAATTATCCTAATAAATTTAGGATATTTGTTATCATGATAATGTTAGGATTACAACCACTAAACCATATCCCTAAAAAATAGAAAATTGGTTATCCCATGAAACCAACATCACAACCTTGAATTTGGCTTCATGATGATGCCCCAAATCATGAGCGTTCCCTCCTCCATGATGTGGAGATGGGTCATGTCCATCACATGGGCATGTATCCATTGTTCACGTGGCACGATCTCAGTTCTCGACTCAATTGGGTTTCCATGAATCAAATCATGCCATTATATGGACCCAATTAAATACCACATTATTAATCTCAATTAATCTAAGCCATCCATCATATGGATCAAGCCTAATTGAGTATCCAATTAATGAATTTCATATATACATCACATGTACAAAAGGTCTCTTCTTTGAACACAAAATTCTTTCCTCTATGATGAATATTATTCATCAATTTTATGTTCTCTCATTAAGATTGAGTCAAACCCAATCCTAATTAATTGGTCATCTAATCTGAATTAAGTCCAACTTAATTCTCATTTTAACTTCATCCAAAATCTTCTTAATACGTGTGACCCATTAGGTCCCTTGACACGTTGTTAATAATCATGTCCCTAATATTGACCCTAGGGATGACTTGATCAACACCTTGTCCAAGTCAATTCTTTAACCAAATCAATTCTTTGATTAAGTCAAAGAATTCATGATTATAGATCATGAGCGGCCTCTAGCAAAGCATCATGACCATCCAAGTGTTAAGGATTTTGTTGACGTGGTCATCAATACCTATCCATAAATGATTAACGTACAATTCAATCCCTTTGTCACATATCCCAGATCAATCAGTGGTATGGAATGTGTCAACCATGTAATTGATCTTTGTTTACTTGATCTCAAAAAAATTGACTCATATGAATTAGAACTTTGAAACCATTTCGAATTCCAACTCAACCTTGCAAGGATTTAACTATCAATTTAATCCATCAAGGGATCGTGGGATATAACCCTTTCTATCAAGAGAGATAAATCCTATCTTGATCAAACACCACTTTTATACTTCATGTCATACCCAATCGATACCATATTTTCCATCCGTGACTAGAGTAATGTTTATATGTCGTCAAAGCATGATATTCCATATATGAGGTGCAATAAAGATCTTATGTCAAAGGATCACTCACACCACTGTCATCAGAGATCAACCATCAACACTATATAAAATATCCATATGGGATCTTTGTGTGAGTTATCCAATGTATCATTACAATAACGAACATCCATACACCTATCCAAGTATCTTCATACTTCAGCTTGCGAGATCAGCTGCTCATCACAAGGGTGAAGATATGCAATATGTGCTAGTCTCATCGGCGTTCGATAGTGCCCAGTCCTATCTATGCATCGATTAGAAAAATTAAAGAATCGAACCATAATGTGCAATTTGGATCTCACAATTTGTAATCTCTATTACAAATTTCATATGCACAGTTCACATTCTTTTGGACTTTATCTCATAGATAAAATATATCTAATATATGTATATATATATATATATATATATATATATATATATATATATATATATAACATCCGAATTGATAAAAAAACTAATAAATTTGATTTGCATTCATAAGAAAATGTGTACAAACTAGCATCCAATCCGATTGAATTTAGGGCACACACTAACAGTTAGTGCTTGCACGAGAGTACATATCTCACAATTAACATCCTTGTGATAATAGTAGGTGGGTTCATGGATCCCTAGAATCTTAGGATTAGTGAAGCCAGCTATGATTCCTCCCTAATTCATTCCTTCACTCGTCCCACAGGTGAGATCTCTTGGATAGATTGAGTGTTCAAAAAGCACCAGTATAATACCAATGGTAGAAGCATGCAGTTTATGCTATTTGTTCCCTCTAATTCAAAAATTCTCTCAAGAGAAATAGTCACAACATATGGATATCTGTATGAAACAATCACATGACATTGAAAATAAATGAAGAGCTTATTGTTGATTATTTTGGCCTCATATTTTTTGTTTCAAATCAAATGCATCTCAACATTGAAAATAAATGAATTTATTGTGTTAGATAAGTGCCCTTGAAGGCCAATTGTTGATGTATTTTATACAGGACTTATTTTGTACATGATCATCATCATTAATAAATAAATTTTATTGAATAATTTTTTTATCTATGTTGATGTGTCATATATCATCCATGGAGTTGACGGTCAATGATATATTTTCAAGAGTTAAAAATTAGAGACACACATCATAATAGATTAACTCCTAAAATGCTCCCAATCAATTGATCAATCATGGGGACAATGATCGATTCGATTAGATTGGAGCATGGATTGCCTTGATACGAGTCTCTTGTATGTGATATGAGTTACCAAGGTAAGAATACTAGTAGATATAAGATATCGATACTAAACGTGACTATATGAGAAGTCATTAGGATATCTACGACTTCTCAAAGATGTAGTAGTGTAAGTGGTCCTCGACCTATGGTACTTCGGCTATTCACATTAAGGTTAATATAATTTGACTATATATTACCTTGAACCTCTTAAGCATCAAGCATCTTATTATGTACATTGGCTGCAATGATCTTAATATAGGAGTAGAAAACTATTGTTAGGGATCTATCAGTCCTAGTAGAAAGGAAGAAGTCCTATGTTGTTTAGAAAATTGTGTTCATGAGTCAATGGCCATAGCAGATGATAATAGAAAGAGTTTTCATGAGTAATTACAAGTTGAACTAAAGTCAAATAAATATTGCATATGACCGGTACTGAGGGTTTGATGAGTTATCCTTGACCTAGTATCCTATTGGGACGCTTGATAAAAGGATTACACTACATGGTAACTACATTCAGAGTTTCTTCTTCTAACCTACTAGCTTGCCAATACATATTGCTAGACATCACTGATGGATAGCGAGAAGCTCAATAAAATCGATTAAGATTATCGATTTCAAGTTTGAGTAGAGTCAAAATTGTTTTGACCCACCGAAAGGAGTTTCGATGTAACCATAATGTTAATTAAGGATTATTCTCACTACCAAATAGATTGAAACCTATAGGGTCACACTCAATAGGGGCTAAACTTCTCACATTGATCCTTACATTAATTCGATTAATGTTTTGGATCAAGTTCCTTGAAGATGGATTGCTAATTGTTAGCAACTAGGCCTGACAGCATCACTGCTGACCTAATTCGATGAGATCGGATTGATTTCTAATCAGATTCGTTTAGGGTTGATTTGAGTTATCCAAAGCTCAATTTGACCTTGAGTTTGAGTCTCATGTGATAAGATTTAGTTTGGACTCAAATCCATCTCGAATCGAATTTGAATTGGACCCTGAATAATGAGTCTGGTACATTGAGACTCTCTTCTCCCTCGAGTATATTTTGAGTAATTTTTCTTTAATAAAAATATTTTTATCTAGCCTAAACCAGTAAAATAAGCATTTAATCTATTAAATATAAAATATATTGAGGTGGGGGTTCGAACCCATGCACTAGGAGAGACAACATATGGGGACATGCACCCCATCTAAGTCATACACTAATATAAATCGGTGATTCCATAGTCTCTCTTTTAAAACAACGAGATTGCCCCTATAAATAAGGGATTAAATGTTTAAAATGTTTAAAATTGATTTTAAACTGATAGGATTCCACATGAAGTGTGGGCATGTGGGCATCCCAAGCATTCTTATCCCTCCATATGCTCACCCCTTCAATCCTCTCCTTCCATCTACAAATGGGAAGGAGATATAGCATTGAAAAGCAATGGGATGAGAGGAAACAAAGTGTGAGAGTGGTTTCTGAGAAGGCTGTGGGTCTTCTTGGTACCCTGTGGCCCTTCTGCCTCTTACATTATTCCATCCACTTAGCCATTCCTTCACCCAATTCCCTTCTAGTCTAGGCTTTGGAAGCCTCCTTCTACCACCTAGATTAGATCTAGTTGTTGGTAAGAGAAGAATTGAGGGAGAAAGTTTTGTCTAAAGAAATTTGGTAAAGAAGGTAGGTTCAATATACCTTCTTGTAGGCAATTAAGCAAAGGATTTGCTGCACCATCTTCATCGAAGGAGATCTACCAGAAGTTAGCATTCGGTGATCTGCCCACTTTGAAGGAATCTTAGCCTTGTGTGAAAACCCGTAGAGGCCAAACTCGTGAACGACTCTAGTACGGGACCTAGAGACATTAGGATTTTTTTTAGTTGAAGAGTTTAATATAACAAAGTAAGATTTAGATGTTAAATTTATCTAAACATTAAATCTGATATAAAATCATGCAATTACTAAGAAAATAAATTTTAAATGAGATTTAAAATTTATTTGCTTGTTTTAAAATTTTGAATTGTATTCATTCCGCTGCATGTATCCGATTGCATAGACACAGCCCTAATCTATCAATTCGATCACCTTCATATTGTTGGTTATTTTGGCCTCATATTTTTGTTTCTGTCAAATGCATCACAGTGAAGAGAATATTGATCAAACAAAGAATAAATGCAAAATGGATAACAACATTACGTGACGCCGCAGATCTAGGATAGATCTAAGACGTAATAATCTGCCGCACATTTAGAAAATGAATCCTGTGCATGCAAAACGTCTTATACAAAGCAATTACACATAATTAATTAAAATAAATAATTAGCTTCTATCCAACTTTCACTTGTATCTTGGTCTTTGGAACAAAAACAACGATAAAATTTTAATAAGCTAACATGCAATAACCCTAGTCATGTTTAGAGGGACCAGGTAAATAACTTAATTTAATTTAAAATGTATGCATAATATAATGTTTAACTATCATATTCATAAACAATTTTAATAGAACATAATGTATGTCATTTGTTGTAATAATATCAAATTTAAAAACATAAACCTTTCATTTCAAAACTATAATAATAACTCAATAGTCATAACCACGCCACATATAAACCCTATGGCAGAGCTAAAGCAAGTTGCCACATTTAATCTTGCGGAGGTGGATCAAATACAGATCGCCACATATATCACCTATGGAGGTGGCAACTGATATTAATTATAAGCCTTTGCATAAGCTTCAAAGAGCTGAGACAACATAACATGAATCATAGTTGATTGAGAGTTTATAATTTATGATATACATGTCATAACTTATTTCATGTGTTATAAATTGTAATTTACTCAAGTTTCATATCCTCATCCTAAAGTTTCACATACAAATAAGCTCAAAATAACTTAAAACATGTATTATTATTCATTAGAAAATTTAACAGGCATATGAGCAACATATCATAGCATATACGCTTAATTGATCTTTTTTATATAATTATATATAAGCAAAATTTTATAAAATTAATAATTTAGTTTGTCATTCTATATGATTCTATCACTTGTCATATACAGATAAATATCTAAAATCAAATTCTAAGCATGTTAACATTTGAAATGATTTGTGCAAAAATTAACAATTCTACTAAATTCTAAACATATAAATTAGCTAATCCAGGATTTTCATGTAATTAATTAAAATATTATAAAAATGAAATTTAAATCTTAACAAATATAAAATGCACTCTAACCATGATTGGGTTTACTTTCTTTTTTAGATAAAATTTCTAGGTACTAATCCTCAATTTTGAGACTCAAGAACTCCATCAATCTTTATTTTTCACTATATAAATTATTGATTTGATATCAAAAGATCTCTGTTGAGCTTATTTATAAAGAAATTTTCTAAAGTAAATAGATTTCTTGCTCTTCATAAGATACTAATCTCCTGAAACCAATAAACTTCACAATTCTTATAGGATACTGATTTTCTCAAGAAAACCAAAGATATAAATATCCATTAAATATTTAAAATAAATTTTTGACTTAAAACTAACTTCTAACTCATCCAACATCATTTTAAAATATAAAAATTTAGATAAAAACATCAAAAATCATCCTTAATCACCATCAATGGTAATTTTATAATTTATCAAAAATTGTTAGTAATGATATGCATTTATTAAATTACTCCTAACTTCTTCAATTAAGCTCTGATTAATTTAAGATGTATTAAAAAGCTAACTTAATACTGCATGTTATGAATATAGATTAAATTGAAAATTCTAATTATATATTTATTTATTTTAATTTAGTTAAATTGTATTTTAATTTAAAGTGAGATAGACCAAAAAAGACTGAATCTGACACGTTAACTATTAGGTTTTTCTGCAACATTGATAAGCTAAAAGATGGGGGCTGTGACAATGAAATGACGAAGGGATCCACTGCAAGCCCCTAAGCATTTTCTTTATCAAGGATCAATACCGTCAAACTCCCAAAATTAAGGGACGGTGAGTCCTAAAATTGAGGAAGGGAATATGCCAGAAAAAGCTGTAGACATGGTGGCAATGCCATGGAAATCTAGTCTGAAAATTAGGATTCCTTTGAAGAGAATGAGGGAGAAATAAACCAACAATCAGCACACCTGGGCCACAAGCACCATGGTACAAGTACAGAAAAAAAAAAAAAAAAAAAAAGACTAGCGTGGAAAATAATTAACTTCATTGAAAATAATGATGAATCTAGAGCACCTATGCTATTAATTGTGATGTGGCAGATAGCGAAAATAGCATAAAGAGTGAACTAGAATTCTAGGTCCAGTGCTTGAGTATATTTTATTGTGGCATGTGATTAAAGTATTATGGTAACGAGCCAGAGAGTTAGATGTCTTCCGTATCCAAGTTGCCATGCAGAGCTGTTGACAAAATGAAATAATAGCTTATTGAACATTAAAGCTACCCAAATGGGTCCATCAATCAGAGTAGCGTAGCTTGTGGAAGCCCAAAAGGCTTAGAAAAAAAAAAAAATAAAGGTGCTATTCCAAGAAGATGCGGGGAAGTTAGTTTGTAGAGTGAAGTTATTTATGGAATCATTGGCAAAGTCATGGAGGAGAGAAAGTCATGTCATGGTAATGGGACGAGTAGGGATGCATGTTTGATGTAGTTATACATACGTACGTTCAAAGTAGTTAGGATATAGTTATGGTTGAATTGTACAAATACTATTTAAAACTCTTTGTAAAGATACAACAACACAACCGTAAATCTAATTAACTTTATCTTTTATCTTAGTATAGAATAATTTATCTTAGGCAACATAGTTCAGTCAACCTAGCTACTACTTGTCACCATATATTTGATAGTACATATGTCTAGTAATCAGTTCATATGGAAAAGTCTTTCTACACCGCCTTCGGTACATGAAGCGCGCATCAGATGCACCGATTGACCGTGCATCCATGCCGATGCACATGCGGAACGCGCTACAACCCATTGGGCCATGGCACGCATGCTCGCACGCACAGCCAATAGTTGCACCCGGTGCATACGTTCGTGCACCGAGGGTGGTGCACAAAGCCGTTCCCCAGTCCATATAATCTATGATTGCTAAAAGGTCCTGCTAGCAGAAAATCAATTTCAGCCCATCAAACCTTCTACATGTTTTAAGACAAAAATGACAAGGGAAAAAAAAAAGGTGACAATATCCTAAAATATGGACATGGGTAATTATAGCATAGGTAAATTTGGATATTTCTTTTAAATAATGCCCTTTAATAAATTATTTTTGGGAATAATGTGTAAAAAAAGTATTTCTAGGAATAATGTTGAGGATGCCAACATGGTCATCCTAGATTTTTTTTTTTTTTAACCTTTGGCATTTTTCTTTTTAAAACCACATCATGGGTTGAAATCACATGTCCAACAGACAATTTATGGCTATACAAGGCCCTGTCTTGAAAATTTTGGCTAAGTGTTAGAAATGGTGTAGGCAACAAAAAAAAGGCACACATAAAACTTTTTATTGTTAAACTAAAACTCCTCAAACTATCTTTCAACAAGCTAACTACAAAAGATTGCTACCCTTACATTCTCTCAAACACAAACAATAACCCAGCCACACATATTTATAGATTAACAAAACTAAAACACGATAGAAAACCAATTCCTATACCCATACTAATAAGGACTTTGTGCTGGGTTTTGATTGCATAGCGGAAGACCAAATTTTAGAATTTTTTAAATCTTAAAACCCTAGACAACCGAAACTCTAGACCCAAAACCTCTTGATTATATCAACTAACAAGGTAATATAATACGATATTAAAGAATAATTGTAATGCTAATATCTTTTATTCCACTAAGCACAAAAGTGTATGCCCTTTAGAGGTGATCCACACAAGAACTGGATCAAGGAATCACTTGTACTTACTTCTTGATTTAAAACTCCTCGGAAGCCTTTCTTCTTTTGGCAACCTTCCTTTCTTGATCAAACCTTTACCCTCTTACAAAGTATTTCAAGACCTTTTTCAAAACTTATCTTACTATCCTATTACCCTTTCTAATTCTTTACCTTAAAATGGTGGACTTGTCTTTAAAAAATAGACTTGTTCTAACAAGGAGATGAAGAGAGATTTTGGAATAATTTGTTTATTTATTTATTTTTTAGTACAGATGGGTGATCACACCATTTTAGGGTGAGTCAAGCCCAAAATATCAGAATACAAAAGTTGGGACAGAATAGGAGGGCAAGCATCACCCTGCTTCCAGCTCCAAAACCCAGAATGGTTGGGAACTCTAGCAGCAATCTAGTCAGCCACAGAGTTAGCTTCCCTATAGATATGCTAAATCAAGGCATGCTGAACTCCCTGAAGGATGGACCGGATGTCGATGATCAAGAAGTTGGACGACAAACAGATATTAGGATCCTGACGGAGCCAACGGATAACAGTGATAGAGTCCCCCTCAATGATAAGACAATGAGCACCCAGAACACGGGTGGCCCAAGAAATTCCTGTCCAAGCTACCGATAGCTCAGCCAGAGGCACAGATGAGTCAAGATGGCCAAACCCTCCAGCAGCCAATAACTCACCATTCGGTCCACGTATCACAAAAGCTGATCCCGCAGATCTACTCCGAACACTCCTATCAAAATTAATTTTAAAAAATCCTAGAGGTGGAGGCTCCTAAGAAATGAAGACTGTACGACGGCGTGCTGCCAAAGCAGCATGGGAGCTCCAGAGGTCTGGACTGTCAGATCAATAACAGTGTGATGGAATGTATACTCCACAGCTAAGGAGGAGGCTGTCCTGACGATCCTGAAGGGAGGAGCCATCTCATCAGTGAACACCAGCAAGTTACAAGATAACCAAATATGATTAGCAATATAAGCCCTTATAGTAACCAACTGATGGAATCTTCACTCCAAGTCCCTCCTGATCAGCCCCAAAAAAGAGATACGGGGAGAAGAAGTGGTATTGTCCCAGGGCCGAGCACCAGAAATCTGCCATAACTGTTTGGCTCTGAAATAAGTGAAAATAACATGATCAATCGATTCCTTCTCAATGCCACATAATGGACAAGTGGGAAGGATGCTCAATCCATGCCTCGAGAGAAGGGAACAGGTGGGCAGACAGTTCTAAGCCAGCTTCCAAAAAAATAGACAAACCCTGGGGTGAGTAAGGAGATGCCATATCCAAGCTACATCAGAAGACTGCTGAGACTGTGGCCTATAAATTCTTAAGAGGTCCCTAATAGGAGCCCAAGACAGACAGGATCTCCTCCAAACCCTGACATCAGATATATGACTCAGGATAAGAGGAGTGGATAAAATGCGATGGTAGCGATCATCCCCAAAAAAAGTGGATAGCAGAGAGGTACGCCAAGCCGAATGGTCCTGGCGATTAAATCAAATACTCTCATACCACTAGGGATGGCAGTGCTGACAAAGGTTAGCCAACAAGATAGTCGAAGATCAGCAAACCAAGCATTCCGAACAACATCCACTGAGGTACCATCGCCAATCATTCACGAGATGCTATTCAGAATGTTTGGAGCATGCCGGCACACCTCTTTTCAAAAGGAATGCCCTCAAGTAGGCTGAGGGGCATCAGGAGAACTCCAATCACCATACTTGGCTTGCATGAAGGAGCTTCACAAACAGTGCAGTTCAAGCAGAAACTGCGTGGCGTGCCTAGCAATCAATGCCTCCCTTCGGACAGTAAGGATTGGATCCCCAAACCCCCCTCAGAGATCGGAAGACAAACAATGTCTAGGCCACAAGATGAATACCATGTCTATCTTGCATGGAGGCCCAGAGAAAATCCCTAAAATATCTCTCAATCCGCCTCAGACAAGTCACTGGAATAGCCACATTAGAAAATAGATAGAGAGAAAGGGATGAAAGCACAGACCGAATAAAAGTAATCCTCGCCATCATAGAAAGACCAGTAACCTACCAACCATCCAGACGATCACGGATAGACCTCTCAAGATCACTAAAATTAGAGCACCGAGGCCGTCACCCATAATAGGAATCCCCAGATAGGATAGCCAGTCTGCCATAATCCGAATTCCCATAATTTGTGTAATAGCCCCCCTTAAAGTGGACGACGTCAAGGGGCTAAAATAAATCAAGGACTTACTTAGATTAACTTTCTGACTGGAAGCCCGACAATAAGGCTGGAGAATAGATGCAAAAGTGGTAGCATTGCTTATGGAAGCCTTACCCATAAGAATACAATCATCAACAAACAGTAAGTGAGAAAGCGATGGCCCCTGGGGCCCTGCAATGTAGGGGGTCAAACAAGAGCTCTGCTGTGCTTGAGAAAGAGCCCGCGATAATGCATCAGCAGAGAGGATAAACATAATTTTTTATTGATAGTCCCTTTGCTTTAATCACCGAAGCCTTTAAATAGTTAGAGAGAGGGGTGCCAAAAACATCCTTTCCTTAGCTCTAAATTTGATATTTAACATATCAAATAAGACCCTTCAAGCAGAAGGAGTCTCTAGGTAGAGAAGTGCTTTGTGAAACCATAAACATACAGTATTTTACAGCATATTTGCGCCAAGAGTTGCTTATTGCAACTCTTCGAAAAAATCAGCTTTTTTCAATCCTTTCACTCGGCTTAGGACCTTATCAAAGCACCCAATAAGTATATTATCAAGAGAGACTTATCAAGAAAAAATTAATTAATAATCAGAAAGACTTATTCTTTCTATGCATCATATAAATCAGGGGTCGCAACTTTTCATGCGTCCTTATAAAATTTACGCCCAAAAATCATCCATTTAACTCATCAAAACCAATTCAAATAGGCATGGAGAAGAGAGGATAAGGGGTAAGCTTTATCAACAAAAAGGTGATTTAATTGTAGAAGGACTCTTGGTCCTTCTATGCCCCTTGAATTGACTGCAAGCCAACATTGGTGCCAAGAGTCCCAAGCCCTTGGGACTCTTGGTTCTAGGCATGGATAAGGGATATAAAATCAAGATAAATATCAATACGGCTGCTCCACTTAAGGCTCAACCAAATTTAAGTTCTACACAAATTAGTTAGCCCAAATAGCAAGCATTTAAACCTAAATAAGTAAGGTTAGGAGTTAGGCTAGCCAACAAATGCTTGTATGTTAATTAGCTAGCAAATTAGGATCCTATCACCCTAATAAAAATATAATTGACTTCCTTGACCAATTCCTTAGCATGTGTAACTCTTTGGGTTCTACATCCAACTAGCAGTAGGTCCAGATTCATGTCAACTCATTTCGATTAGAAATCAACTAATCAAATTAGGTCAAATCGAGCTAACTCTAGTTGCCAATTTGAACCATCTTTCAAATTGACTCATGAATTCAATCCATTTAATTCATGAAAACCTACATGACATAATTGATGCCTAGCAACGTATCATGCCTACCCAAAAGATGAAAAGTTTGATAAAAATTACTAAAATACCCTTCAGTGGCAAGTCACCATGCAATTCAATCCTTTGATCTCCTTTTATCCCAAAAAAACAATGGGTATGAAAAATTGTCAAGACGTAACACTTTATTCATTTGAATCTCAAAACACTAATGAAGACTCAACCAATGAAAGTTTAGAAACCATTTCTAGTATCATCATGCTTTGATCAAAGACTTCCTTATCATTTGATAAGATTACATAGGATAAATACTCTTTTTACTAGGAGTGATCGATTCTTTATTGACCTAATCACAACCTTGATACACAATTCACCATATCCATAAACACCCCCCCCCCCCCCCCCCCGTATATGGCTAAGTCATGAATGAGTATAAACCAAAATATGGATTCATATGTACAAGATTCCATAGTGATCTTCGATCTAAGGATCATTTGCACGACTCCCATTAAAAAAATTATTCTTTAATAAGTATAACTTACATAAGACGTTATCATTATGGATCAATTCAGTAAACTCATACGTTGATGAGCATCCATATCCTTGTATTAGTGTCCTTACACAAATGGTCATAAGGCTCTCTCCATCAATCATACATAAAATGTGCTAGTCTTTTTGAAAATATCGATCCCTGTTCGATGATTCTTCAACTAGGAATATTCTAGATTATGGTTTATAAGAGCTTAGGTCTCACTATTATGAACTTCATCATAACCATAAATTCGTTGCCCTAATTTGTGGAGTTCACAATAATCTTACAACAAAAATGTATAAGACATAGTATATGATAAATCAAAATACCTTTTATCAATATAATATCATTCATGAGTTAAAAAAAATTTTACAAAAAGCCCTTGTTATATAAGAAATATGATTAGCTTTTAGAGCACTATTTTCTCAATCTTTTGCTTGCACTAAAGCCAAACTCCCTTGTATTTAATTCCCATATAATCTAAATAGTAATTATACTGCAGCTAAGGAAGGGCCTTAGTGAATGGGTCTTCTATATTATTCTTTGTATCTACTTATTCTATAATCACGTCTTGTCTTTCAATGATTTTATGAACAAGATGGAAGCACCTTAGGATATGTTTGGATTTTTTATAAGACTTTGGTTTCTTCGCTTGTGTAACAGCTCTAGTGTTATCATAATAAAGTGGCACTGATTGTTGCATCACAAGAACTACGCCCAACTTCGAGATGAGCTTCTTTATTGAGATATCAACACAATATCAACTCTCTGATTTTGTGTTGATTAAGATATCAACTTTCTGATTTGATTCACTCCACTGAAGATTCACTCCCTGATTTATGTTGATTGAGATATCAACTCTCTGATTTGATTCACTCCCTGATGCTGAAGATTCACTCCCTGATTTGTGCTAATTGAGATATTAACTTTCTGATTTGATTCACTCCCTAATTTGTGCTAATTTGATTTACTTTTTGATTTTAGGCTAGAATTTGTAAATATATGTTATTTCCTTTCTGTAAATATTTATTTCTTAGTTTGTATCAAACATTTTGTTTATATACCCGTTAAGCTTGAGGGAATAATCAAGCTAATTAATTTTTAGTCTTCATCTCCTTTCTTTCTCTCACTTTCTTCATCTAGACTGCTTTCTTAGCGGCTTCATTAGCATCTATGTATTCCGCTTTAGTAATTGAATCAGCTAAAGTTTGTCGCTTGATACTTTTTCAACTCACTACACCTCCATACAAAATAAAAATATACTATGGATTTACTATCATCTGGGTTTGATTGAAAACTAGAATCAGTATACTCTTCTAGTTTTAAATCTAATTCTTCATATATTAGAAAATATGTTTAGTCCTTTTGAGGATACTTAAGAATGTTTTTCACAGCTTTCCAATGATCTTGCCCTGGATCAGCTTGGAATCTGTTTGCTATGCGTAAGGCATAAGCAACATCAGGTTTGGTACAATATTATTTTAATGATAAGAATGTCATTAACATACAATATTAAGAAGAAAATGGCACTCCCACTTATCTTCTTATGCACACATGGTTCATCTATATTTTTGATGAAACCAAATTCCTTAATTATTTTGTCAAAGCAGATGTTTTAACTCCTTAATGCTTGCTTTAATCTATAAATAATTTTTTTAATCTTGCATACATGGTTCGATATTCCACTTGAGACAAACCCTTCTAGCTGTGACATATAGACTTCTTCCTAAGATATCCATCGAGGAAGGTAGTCTTTACATTCATTTGTCAGATTTCATAATTGTAGTATGTGGCTATAATAAGAAAAATCCTAATGGACTTGAGCATAGCTACTAGTGAAAATATTTCATCATAGTCAATTCCATGTCTTTGTTTGAAACTTTTTGCCACTAGCCTAGCCTTGTAGGTTTCCATTTGGCCATCCATTCCAACCTTCCTTTTGAAGACCTATTTGCACACTATCGGGTTTACTCTCTCGGGTTGATCAATTAAGGTCCAAACTTGGTTAAAATACATAGATTCCATTTTAGGTTTCATCGCATCTAGCCACTTATCAGAGTATTTACTCTTGACAACTTCTGTATAGGTCCTAGGATCATCATCTTGAATGATGCTAGCTTCATTTTTATTTCTAATGATAAAGCCATATCTAATAGGTGCATCCCACACTCCCTCTGACCTATGAAGAGGAGGTGTGTGTTATGATTGTACCTGATTAATAATTATTTATAGTTGAGGAATTTCATGTTGATTGCTTATAGGAGTAGGTTATTAGTCTTGAACTTCACTAAGTTTAAGTATCCTCCCATTACCTCCTTCTTGGATAAATTCTTTCTCCAAAAAAGTGGTATGCCTACTGATAAAAACCTTTTGTTCAGTAGAATGATAAAAGAGGTATCCAATACCCTCTCAGGGATAACTATGAACCTACATTTATCAGCCTTAGCACTTAGATTATATCGAGATACATTTCTAACATAAGCTTATATTGAGATTCATTTTATTTACTATAGTTTTAATTATCATAGTTCATGAATTCGATAAATATTCTCATCCAACTTTTCAATAGAATAATTACTCTCATTGAATAAGAGAGGTTGGCAGAGTGTTTCTTACTAAAAGACTATCTACCAAGGGTTTCCATCTCTTTGATTCTTAACTATTAAGTTAATGAACTAGGAGATCTTAGCTCGTATACAAATTGAAGGCTCAAGAATCAACCCAGAGGAGAGGTGAATTGAGTTTTAAAAATTGAAATCCTAACATAAGCAATGACACAATAAAACTTAAGCAATGCAAGACAATTTAAAGCAAAATGCAACTAAGACAATGGAAAGTAAATAATGAGTGGAAAAGTAAATGAGATGAGAGATTTTTATAATGGTTTAGTGCTCTTTGCCTACATTCATTTCCTAAATCTTCTATCTAGAAAATGCACTATCTCTAATTTTCTTTTTGAGTAAAGACTAACCCTTCTACACTTCTCCTTTTCTCCAAGCTATGGAGTAACCCTTATAAGAAATCTCTCAAAGCTTAAGGTGCTCTTCTTTTGAAGAGCGTTCTCAAAAGAGAGCACCCAGTAGATGTAGATTTGCCAATGGAGCTTTAAACTTGGGTTTGAAAAGAATGTGCACTAAAGCCTCAAGAAGCTATTTTCTAAATATTTTCCAATGAAAATCAACTCAAAATTTCATATCCAAACTAGTAAAGACCCCCAAATATATGCATGAAAAGATATGGCCATGAGGTTTCTTAATAGCTCAAATAATTATCTAAAAATATAACTATTGGGCTATTAGAAGCCTTGTGGTCAACCACTAGGCTAGAGCCAATCAACCAACCTAGCCTAAGGCAGTCGATCGCCAGGTTTAGGGCAAAAATGTGTAATATAGAGTTTTTACTAGTTTGCATCATGATAGGTCAACTATTTTAGGGTCTGATCAACTACATATATTGATTTTTGGCTTTTTTATCATTTTACTTTAATTATATTCCAAACCCTAATCTAAACCACTTTAAGGTATACTGAACCTTATGCACATATCCTACCAAATTTTATATAGGGTTCTTAAGGAAAAAATAAATTTACAACAAGATCTTTTCCTTTAAACTTTGATACGCTAGATGATATTCAAATTTATTATTGCTCTCAATCTGACTTGCGTTCTAGGATGAGACATGAGCATCTGCTGGATCAAGTGCATTCGGAATGAGTTTTCATAAAGTTAGCTTAAGCATGGTGTGCACCTATTTAAGTCATCGCAAACTTAAGTATGCTTTTAGTGCCTTAAATAATGTCTTATTATTATCAAAACATATATTATTGAACCATAAGGTTCAATAAAAATTATTCTCTCACCTATGCTATTCACCTCAAACATGGGAGTGGAAGGCATATGATGACGTGAAATTTCACTAACCTACAATAAGTAGACACATGATGATTCAATGTATGTAAGTTGAGTGAGTCAGCATGCCAAGCAAGTTAGCATTTGTTAAGCCTAGTATGAAACAGACTCAAAGGAGTCTAAGATAGAAAGCAATCCTAACCATTATAGAATTTCTCAACAACCAATATACTCCATATTACTACAAAATAATTACCTAAAGAGAATATCTCTTTAATTATCTTGGAGAAATCTGTTGGAAACTAAACTTGATTGTTGAAAATTGCTGCATAGGAAATTGCTGCATATGAAGTTGATGCTATTTAATTGCTGCATAGGAAGTTGATGTTATTTAATTGCTGCATAGGAAGTTGCTATTTTGAATTAAGTATTGTGGAAGACCAAGAGTCATTTTGTAATTATAAGAGGTCATGTATCCCTTCACGTTTCAGTATGAAAAAAAATAGAAAGAATCCAGAAATTTGCCCAAAAGAAAATATCTTCTCTTCTTCCAACAAATTTTGGTATCAGAGCCATAAAAGATCCATAGCCTCCATAAACTTTGTTCAATCCCAAATACCCAAACTCACCAAAGACAACTATGACAACTGGAGTATCCAAATGAAGGCCTTGCTTGGATCCCTTGATGTTTGGGATCTTGTAGAAGACGGCTACATGGAGCCGACCGAAGGTGAAGCAATGCTCACATAAGAGCAAAGAAAGCAACATAAGGATTCAAAAAAGAAAGACAAGAAGGCTCTCTACACACTATACCAAAGTATAGATGAAGGCACATTCAAGATTATCGCTGGAGCTACAACATCAAAGGAGGCATGGGACTTATTGCATAAGGCACATAAAGGAGCAGAAAAGGTAAAAAAAATTTGGCTACAATCTTTGAGGTCTGAATTTGAATCTTTCAAAATGATAACTGGGGAGTCAATTTCTAATTATTTTTCAAGATTGATGTCTATAGTCAATCAATTGAAAAGAAATGGAGAAGAAATTACTAATGTTCGAATCATGAAGAAAATTTTGCGCTCTTTAGATGCAAAATTTGACTTCATTGTTGTAGCCATTGAAGAATTAAAGGAATTAGAAGAGATGACTATAGAGCAACTCATGGGCTCTTTACAAGCACATGAGCAAAAGCTATCTAAAAGGATGGAGGAGAAACCCATCGAGCAAGTACTTCAAACAAATCTTACACTATAAGAAAAAGGTGATCTTAAAGATCAAACAAGTTTCCATGGTCGAGGCCGTGGAAGAAGAGGAAGAGGTGGAAGATTTCATCAAGATCAACCTCAAAGAAGTCAAGGAGACATAAGAGACCACCATGCCCGAGGTCGTGGTAGAGGAAGATTTTTTAATCCAAGAGGAAGAGGAAGGTATAGACAACAAGCACTACAATGTTTTATTTGCAAAAAATATGGGCACTATGCTAAAGATTGTTGGTACAAAGATAATGTTAATTATGTTGATGAGAAAATTTATTTTACAAAAGAACAAGAAGAAGAAGTAACTCTACTTTTGGCCTACAATAATATTACTGGTGCTATCAAAAGAAGTACTTGGTATCTAGACACAGGTGCTAGCAATCATATGTGTGGGATAAAGGACATTTTTTTAAGATGGATGAAAGTTTCAAAGGCTCGGTGACTTTTGGAGACTTCTCTAAAAGGCCAGTTGAAGGGAAAGGTAAAATCCTTATCAAGCTTCAAAATGGCACTCAAAATTTTATTTCAGATGTCTATTATGTTCCAGACATTAAAAATAACATTCTTAGTTTGGGCCAATTGCTTGAAAAAGGCTATGACATTCACATAAAAAAATTGGGTCTTTCTATCAGAGACAACAACAATACTCTTATTGCACATGTTCCTATGTCAAAAAATAGAATGTTTGAGCTAAGTTTGCATGTTGATGGCTCCTCTTGTATGTTAGCACAAAGTCTTGATGACTCTACTCTATGGCATCTTAGATATGGACATTTAAAGTTTGATGGATTAAAACTTTTGTCTAGCAAGAATATGGTGACAGGAATGCCTTGGCTGAAAATGTCTAAGGAAAAATGTGAAACTTGCATAGTTGGAAAGCAACAAAGGAGAACCTTCATTTCAGGAAGATCAAGAAGAGCAACAAAACCATTGGAATTGATGCATTCAGATGTTTGTGGCCTAATCAAACCAACAACTATGGGAGATAATGAATATTATCTTTCCTTCACTGATGATTATTCTGGAAAGACATGGGTTTATTTATTAAAAAAAAAGAGTGAAGTGTTTCAGAAATTTAAGGAATTTAAGTTGCTTGTTGAAAAACAAAGTGGTTTTCAAATTAAAGCTTTGAAATCAGATCGTGGTGGTGAGTATTTATCCAAAGAGTTTTCAAATTTTTTCAAAGCACAAGGAATTTTTCATCAAGTTACTATGCCTTATTCACCTCAGCAAAATGGGGTTTCATAAAGAAAAAATTGAACTATTTTAAATATGGTTCGATGTATGTTGAAAGATAAAAATATGCCTAAAGAATTTTGGGGAGAAGCAGTTGCTTGTGCAGTTTATTTGTTGAACAGATTTCCATCAAAAAGGCTTCACAATATGACACCTGAGCAAGCATGGAATTCATACAAGCCTAAGGTTGATCATCTTCGCATTTTTGGAAGTGTTGCTTATGTCAAAGTGCCTGATGAGAAAAGGATCAAACTTGATGACAAAGGAGAAAAGTGTATTCTTTTAGGATATGCTGAAAATTTAAGTGGCTATAAGTTGTATAATCCTATTACAAAGAGAGTGATTTTTTCAAGAGATGTTGAATTTGATGAAAAGCAATGTGGAGCTGGCAAGATAACAATAAAAGGAAAGAAAATAATCAAGAAGAAGAGTCACAACATCAAGAAGAAATTCCATCAACTCCACAACAAAGTCCAAGACATTCATCTCCACAAGAAAGTTCCAGTGGCTCATCCTCAAATAGAGCACACAAAACTCGGAGTGTGCAAGAATTGCTTGACGTCACAAGGCGTCTTGATGCTAATGATTATACTATGTTTTGTCTTTTTGCAGGTTATGATCCAATTGATTTTTATGAAGCAAATAAAGAAAAAAAATGGAGAAATGCCATGCATGAAGAAATTTCATCAATAGAGAAAAATGACACTTGGGAACTCACAAATCTTTCCCAAGGTCATCAAGCCATTGGAGTCAAATGGGTGTATAAAATAAAAACAAATGCAAGTGGAGAAATAGAAAAACACAAAGCCCGCTTGGTAGTAAAAGGCTACAAACAACAATATGGCATTGACTATGATGAAGTTTTCTCTCCTGTTGCTCGAATGGAAATGGTACGCCTTCTCATTTCCTTAGCAGCTCAAATGAAATGGAAAAATTTTTAAATGGATATAAAATCAGCTTTTTTGAATGGATATTTGAATGAAGAAGTCTATGTAGAACAACCTTTGGGTTTCATTCAAAAAGGACAAGAAGACAAAGTCTACAAACTCAAACGAGCTCTTTATGGATTGAAACAGGCTCCACGAGCTTGGAATACAAGGATTGACAAGTATTTTGCTGAAAATGGTTTTCAAAAATGCCTTCTTGAACATTCTCTTTATATGAAGTCTAATCATGTTGGTGATGTTCTATTTGTTTGTCTATATGTGGATGATTTGATATTCATAGGAAATAATCTTGCAATGATTGAAGTTTTCAAGACTTCAATGATCAAAGAATTTGAAATGACAGATTTTGGCTTAATATCTTATTTTCTGGGTATTGAAATAAATCAATCAGATGAAGGCATATTTATTTCACAAAGCAAATATGCAAAGAAAATTTTGAAGAAATTCAAGATGAAGAATTGCAATTCAAGCACCACCCCAATTGAATACAATACTAAATTAAGTAAAGATGGAGAAGGAGATCTTGTCAATCCAACATATTATAAAAGTTTGGTTGGAAGCTTAAAATATCTTACAAATACAAGGCCGGATATTGCTTATAGTGTTGGAGTTATAAGTCGTTACATGGAGAAGCCAAGAATAAATCATTTAATTATTGCAAAAAGAATCCTTCGATATATCAAAGGTACGCAAGATTATGGTATTTTCTATTCATCTACTAATCCAATAAAATTAGTTGGTTTTTGTGATAGAAATTGGGCAGGAGATATTGATGATAGAAAAAGTACGAGTGGATTTGCCTTTTATATTGGAAGTGGAGCATTTACATGGTCTTCAAAGAAACAACAAATTGTTATACTTTCATCATGTGAAGCAGAGTATGTTGCTGTAGCAAATTGTGTTTGTCATGCACTTTGGCTTCAAAGACTACTACAAGAAATGAAGATTTCACATGAAGAGCCAACCAACATTTTTGTTGATAACAAATCTGCTATACAACTTACAAAAAATCCAGTCTTCCATGATCGAAGTAAGCATATTGATACAAGATTTCACTTCATTCGAGATTATATCAAAAATCAAGAAGTACAACTTCTCCACATTTTAACAAAAGATCAGGTAGCTGATATCTTCACAAAGCCCTCAAGGAAGAAGAGTTCAAGAAGTTAAGAAGCATGCTTGGAGCCATGAAGAATCAAGTTTAAAGGGGGGTGTTGGAAACTAAACTTGATTGTTGAAATTGCTGCATAGGAAATTGCTGCATAGGAAGTTGATGTTATTTAATTGCTGCATAGGAAGTTGATGTTATTTAATTGCTGCATAGGAAGTTGCTATTTTGAATTAAGTATTGTGGAAGACCAAGAGTCATTTTGTAATTATAAAAGGCCATTATCCCTTCACGTTTCAGTATAAAAAAAATAGAAAGAATCCAGAAATTTACCCAAAAGAAAATATCTCTCTCTTCCAACAAAATCCCTCTAAACAGTCGTCACCAAAAATTCTTTACTTGAGCATTGAAATACTCCATCCATCGGAATCCTGGTGTCCCTCCTCTTCTGTTCGATCTTCCTCTGTTTTGTAGACTCTATTGCTAATTCTTCCTATATCTCTCATTCAACTTGATGGTGTTTTTCGCTAGTCTTGTAGATAGATCCCTTCGCTTTCCAATTCCATCATCAATATCTTATTGCTACTCAAAGATATTGTACCGAATCTGAATTGCATCACAAATGATCAATAGGCCAAGCATTAAGGTCATCGTTCTACATGGAACTTTTGAGTTTGAATTTTCTTTCCAAAAGGATTGAATAAAAGATCCAAAATTTGACATGTGATTTTCAGAAAATAAGCATTAATTAGAAACAATTTATGTTCAGTGCTTTCAAATTTTGTGAGTTGAAAATATAAGTCGTCTTTGTAAGGATGCACAAAAGCTCAACAGGTGATTTGATACTGAATATTGGTGATGCTGAATATCTTTCTTCTTCTTCCCCTCTCTTCCATGAAAAAAAAAAAGTAAAATAAAATCTTTTTCTTCCCTTTTTAGATCATAAACTAGAAAGGGTTCCCTAATTTATGTTCTGCAGCCTAGTTCACTTCTCCCTCATGAAAAATTGATTAGCTTTTCTCATAGCATCTAATTATGGAATAATGTTTTAAATAATTTTCTTTGTTGAGAAAGGGTGAGAGAGAGGTAGAGATTTCCACTTAAGGATAAAAAATGGGCTACATTTAACTGATAATAACAATATATAGTTCTCTAAACAATCGGAAGAGACTACCCAGATGAATACAAGTATGGTACGTTAACATTCAAGGAAAAGCATCGATCAACATATATATATGCATGCATATATAACAAATTAAATACAGATACATCATCAAACTGTTGACATGCATTGTTTAAATCAGTCTTTTCAAAGAATATAAAGAATTAATGTCGTCGTCCCAATATATATATATATATATTTCTTCTTTTCTTACATAAGATAATAGCGTTTAAGTTGTCATGGTAATTTCTCTATATATATGAAGTTACAATTAAATTTCCTGCAAATTTTACAATTTCAAAAATCTTTTATAAGAATACAGAAATCCAAACCTTGGAAAAATATATAGGCAAGGATTAAGATTGGACCAATTAAGTTAATTCCCGATCACATTTGTCTAACTTGCAGCATCATCTTGCGGAGGCCATATCGATCCATGCGTCAAATTTCTTCTGTCGACTGTGAGGTTGTTTCCTTGCCGTAGTCTTTTTGGGCTGGTAGTGAAGAAGAAGAAGAAGAAGAAGAAGAAGAAGCATTGGGGCACTTGAGTAGCCCTATGTAAGCCTCTATATCATGAACAAATACCGGGTTTTGCACCTTGAAGGAGTCTAGAGCCAGCTCCACTCCAACATGAGCATAACATAAGCAGCTCCATGGCATCTCATACTTCCCCCCTATAGTTGTAATTAAGCTCTCGTTAAGAAAAACGCCAGGCAGCTTGGTAACCGGATCATTTACATTGACAATCCTCAGGACCTTCACTCTGAGCTCCTCGCACCTCTCCTTGAAGCCTGAATTGCCGACCCTGGGTCCCCCAAACGAGAACACCGTGATGGGTATCGTCTGATCATGATCTCCGCTGATCAAACCAGTTGCTGCTGGTCGTCTTCTGTTAAGCCCAAGCTCCGCGAGGTCGACTCCGAATAGAAGAGCCAGAGAGCTCCCCATGCTATGCCCGGCCAATGTGATGCTCACCTCCTCGTCTTTGTATTTCTTGATGATTCGGGATAGCTCGCTGAGCAGCTGCTCTCGGCAACTCCCTTGGCTAAACTTCTTGCAGGTGCTGTCATCGGACGTGTAGAGGCTAAGGAAGCCCGACTCGACCTTGACATCAGGCCTGGGGTCATGAGGGTCCAGCCTCGCAGGCGTCAAGGAGCTCATGAAATTTGCAATCCACTCGGTGTTGGTCACAGTGCCTCTGAATGACACTAGGACGTCTCTCCTCCCAAGTCTTGTCTTCACCTCCTCCTTGTCCACGGAGACCGCGACGTACCCGATCCACCTACTGCGACGACTCGCCTCGCTTTGAGTGGGGAGATTGATGTCAGGTGTCGCGTAGATATATTTGGTCACCTCGTACCCGCATCCTTCCATCGCCACTTCCTTCAGCATGCTCTTCTTCCCGTACTTGCAATTCAGGTACCGCTTCGACCTCGGGTCCAGATCGAAGGCCTTGTAACATGCCGCCACGAACTCGCCGTACCTCACCACCTCTTCTCTAAGGAGGGGATTTAAGGGATTGACGAGGTCCTTCCAGTCGTTGGAGCCCTGGATCTCTCTCCACATGCTTGCAAGAGAGCAGCTTCTGTTAATTATTATTGCCTCCTCCTCAGGCCGTCGAAAGGCCCTTGTGGCCACTACTACTGATGATGAACAACTCCGACGACGACGACGACGACGACGACTACTACTACTCCGAGACGTGATGAACAATATTTCATCCGTTAACATTGTTGTTGGCAACCGTGGCCGCCGGAATGGATCACAAGTACTACTTTTAGTATGTAAAATGGGAGAAGAAGGATTAATATTTGACGCAGAAATAATGGAGGAGGCCATTTCGATCAGCTGCAGTACTGTCTCGGTTGGGGTTGGAATATTGGTTGGTTTATTGAGGGGCTGGGGTAATATTATTGAAAGAAAGAAGCTAGCGTTGAGGAGGATTTTATAGCCTAGCTTAATTGCTAAGGTATATAGGGTGGATTTCTCCATCTGCTTTAATTTTTCTTTTCCTTCTTTTTCTTTTTTTTCTTCTTCTTCTTTATCTTTTTTTTCTTTTTAGTCAGTGATTAGTGTTAGGATTAGAAATGGATGGGATAAACCTGGATCTTATCCGTATCTCTCTATATTGGAATTATATTAGATTTGAATAATTATTTTTCAATCCAATCGAATCCAAATATAGATTTGAATATCTAATTAGAAAATTAATTAATGATACGGATTCATTACTATATATATATATACTATTCCATCCGTGTTTTTAGCCCTACTACTTAGTGTATTTAAATTAAAAAGAAAGATTGATTGCATGTTTGGCGACGCTTTGACTGGAAATTAATCCCCACGACGACTGGAAAATACCACAGCACTCCTTAATTTTCCTCCGGTGAATTAGTACTACAATTAAGAGAGAGAATATAGCTAGAGAGAGAGAGTTAAGGCCCCGTCCATACTGGTTTGAGGATTAATGCAATTCAATGCAATATTGCTGGCCGACTTGAAAAATCCCTTAAAAATCCAAGCGAAGTGGACGTGCCCATTTTTTTCGTTATGAACGCCAACATTTCCTGCCTTTTTTACTTAGAGGTTCGGGAGACGCCGTTTACTAAAATTTATTACCCCAAAGATTTTCAACGCGGCGGAGAGCTCCTGTCGGCCGTTGATTGGGCCCGGCCGCATGGGTTCGGTTTTAACCACGACCATTCGTTTAGCTGCCGGTGGTCTTGTGGACTCCCCGCGGGCCGGTCGCTTTCCTTCCAACTGGCTCGCTGTTTGGTTGGTTGGTTGGAGAGGTCTCTCTGGACTCAGTAGCCATACTGCGATGATTGATCGCGCATATTAAATATAATTTTTTTTTTTTTATGTATCGTTACGACCTTTGGAACAGGTACTAATTATTCTCAATCACCTTTGTTTTAATAGTTTCCAATGAAGTCTGGGATATATATATATATATATATAATTTTTGGATAAAGTTCCAAACAGTGTTATATTACTTATCCATACATAAAATCTATCTAAAAATTAAAATCATATATTTTAACGTCTTTAATGTAAAAAAAAAAAAAAACATGAAAAAAGAAACATGATTTTAATGTATAATAATATATTTTGATATATTCTTATAACCAAATCTATTTGATTTAGATTAATTTATTCTTGTCTTAAAATGCACCAATATATCCAAAAAAAAGTTTGGATTTTTTTTATTTTGTATCATATCATATATTTTAATTAATATACTAGAGAATCTAGCTAATACATTGTTTTTTTGTGCACTTGATGTGCCAGCTTAGAGAACTTCAATTGATATGATTTTTGGTTTTCATATATTTAAAATAAAGATCAAATTCAATTATAGATCTTCAACTCCAATATTAATATATACAATATTATTTTTCAAATTACAAATTATTTTTATTAAAGTATTTTTTATTTCTCAATATTTAATGCTTAGTAAACAGTATTTCGAAAACCGGTTTTAACAAATTCAATCGAAAACTAATCATCGGTCTGATTTATTTTATTATTAAAGTTGACTTTTATATAATCAGATGAAAATAAAAAAATTTAGTTTTTTTAAAATTTTTTATTTAAATTATATTTATATTTATTATTTTATATTATTAAATTAAAAATTAATTATAATACTATTCGATTCGATCAAATCTGATCCAGATGTTAAGCCGATTCATTGTCCAATTTAATTTTCAAAACATTGGTAGTAAGTGAACCGTCTAAAAGTATATATGCATGCTGATCATGCACATCAAATTATTAGACACCCTTTATACCTATCATATTAATGGCTGGCTGATTACATATCATGCACCCCAATGCTATTATTTAGAGAGGTTTGTTGGCATCTCCGTATCTGAAAAGTATTCTTTGACATTTGAATGTATATATACTTGCCAAGTTTGCCACGCAATGGGGCCCTCATTTGTATACCATTTTCAAGTGGTTCAGAGCTAGGCTGATAGAATTCCGCTGTTGTGTGGAAAAGAGACGATGAGTAACGAATGAACCAAAAAAGATCAACCCACATAATTAAACCGAAGTCCAAGGCTTTTTAACTAGTGCGGATGGGGATGCATGGTTTAATTAATTAATTTGTACCGGTCATGGCGTGAGGAGATCGATCGAGATTCAATCGGTAGTTGGCAGCAGAATTCGTCCCTTTGACTACCTTGGTAGATATCCGACATAAATATAATTGGCCATCCGTCAAAGTTAGGCGATGGGGGACACGGATATTGTAAAAATTTTTCAAGAAATTGTACATAAAAATATATCATTTGTAGGTAGTGTTTCTGTATTTTTAAGTTTGTCATCCATATATATTAATTCATGCGGTACTAGATTGATATTATATATCCTGGCATATATCCATATCTTCGCAGTTATCCACCTATATATATATATCCAGATTAAGCTAAAGTTTGGCAAAGATTTTATGCTTTCCGGCCGTGTTGGTCTAGCTTTTAGAAAAGTTGCACCCGAGATGGTTGGATAGCTGCAAAAATTCGGTATCAAGATGTAAGGGATAGAGTGACAAAAGATTAAAGGAGGTGGGTGTCGTGGATTAGTCTCTGGAGATGATCACCTTATTCACTTTTGGACTTTTTGGTGAACTGTCTTACTCCACTTTTGGACATGCCTGCATTTGATGCAGAAGAAACCAGAAATATAATTAATTAAAATAGGCATCCATGATAAATCAATCTTCTACGAGTTATTTAGGCAAGACTGAAATGCTCCAAGCATATTGCTAAATCGTAACTTATGTAATTCAAAAATTTGCATTTCTGTGAATCTATTCTTTAAGGTATTATAATCTTTCCCCACAAGAGCTAATTAAAATTAATGAAAACATAATCCCACATCAATATTTATTGTAGTTTATTTATTTACTTTATAATTTTATTTTTTTAAAAAAACTCATCTATACTATTATTATTATTATTATTATTATATGCATATAACTCTTTTACCTGTATCCGTAGCGAAGCAGTTGGTACGAAGGGATATATAAATGCTAGCTGCTAGGCAAGATCGATGATTGTTAAATTTAAGCTTTATCTGCTGATCCTCAGTGGTACAAGCTTTGCATTATATAGCTTGTCAAGCATATTTGGTTGGCCATTAAGTATACAAAAAAAATATGAAAGGTTCTTCATCCATTATCCATATATCTAATAAAGTACTCTTCTTTATTGTTCAAGTGCACAGTCAATCATGCCATCTAGTTGTGCAACCCTGCCTGCACCTCAGTTTTAATTACCTACCATCGAGTTGTCAACCACTGCATGCGCTGCAATGAAATGCCCATCATCCAACCTGCATTGAAGTGGTCCAAAATTTCTCAAAACCTCTTCATGGAAAATGCACATTAACCATGCCCCATGGTTCTCCCTTATATATAATTCTCCCTTATTACATCATGTGGAGTGCCCATCATGCGGTTGCATTAGACATCAAGAAGGTCAGTGAGAAAAAACATTAACTCAACGAGGAATATCCGTCCTCCTTCAACTAAGCTTTTGTTGAACAAATATGTAGCCCTAGTATTGGAAATAAAAAAAAAAGCAGCACAAACCTACAAAGAAAGAGATTTGCTATATCACTGTCAGATATGAATAAGATCGCATCAACTGCTCAGTTATCCATTTGAACCTGTCAATTGCTTGAAGACCTTTATCCTATGGGTACATTGAAATGAGTCTAGATTGCATCCCTTGACTGAAATTTTACCTTTATATCGTTCCTCTTCTTTTTCCATTGAATGTGCATCTCTCTTTGGTGCAGCAGCCTATGAATTAGGCCTGTTTGCTTATCGGATCTCCTCCATTGCATCCTGCCTATAATTCCGTCCTTGAGGTCGTCATTCCTTCCCATCTACTCTAAATTTTGAGCCTTCTGCTTTACAGATCTAGTCGGATGTAACCGAAAGTGATTTTTGGTAGGCATGCGATAGAGGTCCGTTTTGACCATTACTTATAATTCTTTTATGTTATTTAAGGTGTAATAAGTGTGCTAAAGGGAGCAAGTTGGAAGAGACAAGAAGGCTGAGTAATTTCCAAAGGAAAAAGACCTACATCGCCCTCGGATGCAGCAAGCATGCACCATCCGTGTGATTGACCGCCTGCATACATCGGCATGCATGTGGTACACGGAGGCCTTGCCGCGCACGCACATACGGCACATGCGGGCAACCAATCCGCACGGCTAGTGCACACTTGTTGCACCAGCAAGACTTTTTCCTTCCAAAGATGCCTGACCATAATTTTTAAGAGGCCTAGACTTCTAGCCGGCCCAATGAAGACTTTTTCCTTCCAAAGATGCCTGACCATAATTTTTAAGAGGCCCAGACTTCTAGCCGGCCCAATGATCTGAATCTATTTTACCGATTAGAACACCACAAAAAGAGAGAGAGAGAGATTTGTTCTAAATGACTTAGAGTTAACTTGGCACTATGTTCTCTAATTTGATACAAGCAGAGCACATTTATGTTTGTGGCCATCATCCCATTTTTAGATGAAGAGGGTAATTTAGTTGGCGATGAAAGGAAAACTAGCTCACCGAACTCCAATAGGAGTTGGACTTAATCAACTCCAAGAGTGGCTAGAAACTAGGGTTTTCCCTCCCTATCTAATCTCCTCTTCCTTCAAATCACTACTTTGATGTAACCCTCATTTTGAACTTTAATGCATGGGGCAGTCGCTTGTTAAGCGCCAAAACATTGTTGCTTTTCTTTCTCGATTTGCAATTGCTACAATTTTTTCTCTCCCATGATAACCCACTATTTGGGTTCACAGTCGCTATACAGTTCAAAATCTATTTGTCTCTGTTCTCTATTTCGCTTGTTTGGCTGCCAATCTTCCTCCATTCATCCTTAATCCTTTCCAATTTGACCATCAACATATAAACCAAGGTAAATTGACCATAGAGCATCATTATCAGCTATCAGAACCCTCACTTCTCTTTTGATTTGCTTTTTGTTTTCCTTTCCCTACTTCCTACTTTGGACTCCTATGAGTTTCTGATGGCTAGAGAAAAGTCTGTCAACGATGCCATTTCTTTCCTTATCGGTCATTCATCGGTGTTGCACGACCATCAAAACTACATGAAGTATTTAATCTTTCTTTTTCTTCTTTCATTATTTCAGACCATTTTTTATCAAATTTTCTTTTTCTTTTTCTTCCTCTCCCTTTCTCTCTTATTTTCTCTCTCTCTCCTTTCTTCTTTATTTGATAAAAAGGAACAAAAAAAAGAAAATAGTGATAGAAGCGTGGCATGTGCGCACATGCATGCCAAGGATAGGAATATATGTTTCATCTTTGGCATGCACGCGCCACTCGTCAATCACCGTGCATGATACAGCAAGACTTTTCTATTTTTTTCTCCATGGATCCTGCCAAAGCCACTTTTCTCTTTTTCTCCCTTCTCTCCCTAAAAAAGATCTTTACTAAGGGTCTCCTATATCCTTTGACATGCCAGTTATGAGCCATAAATTAGGTAGACAACCATCTATTATTTTAGCATCCATCTTGATCTTTGCATACTATGACTACACTGCTATCATTGATGGCCTTTGTTCTACTATTTTTACTTTGCTTATCCTCTATTCCTTAATTTAGTAGGTTATTATCTGATCTGATTGGCCTAGTTAGTCAAATATTTTACATAGTTGACCTTGCCTTCATTTTATTTTTTTTACTATTGACCTTAATTAGACTATAACCACTCTAATTATTAGTTTTGAACATATAAGAGTGCAATTATTGCGCTTATTTTCTCTCTTTTCTCTTATTATTTAAATTAGTATCTACATTTATAATCAAGACCTTTGACCCTAATGGAAGATAAGAGTCAGGTCAAGTTGTTTATTGAGGCTATGAGTAATCAATCCTATTAGATAAATTGCATCATCTTCTTGATTTAGATTGGTAAGTACCTCTACCTATGCCACATGCTTATTTCAAAAGTTTATATTGCTTTGATTATTATACAGATTAAAAAAATAACATGAATATTTAAAATCAAAATTATTAGATTCTACATAACATTTTCTATGTTCAATTACATGCAAGCCATGCATGAATAAAAATATATTTTCAAATTATGGATCAAGCATGGAATGTTTTACTTGGAAATGATACCTAATGATACACAATAATTTGTGTTGATTTCAGTGGATATAATAAATTGTGATGAAAGGTTTTTTAACCATATGCAAAATTTATGAATTTTTGAATTAGTTGTATGACCAAGAAACTGTTGGGAATTGATATTATGTTTGCTTTTTATAATTTGATTATGATTCAGATCTAACCATCCATCATTGATTACACATGTTGGTGACTAAAATTACCTCAAACATTTTAAATATTTCTCATCCTAACTACCGATGATCAGATAGCAGCACATCCTGTTCCATGAAAAAATTAGGATGAAATTTAAAACATTGATTAGAGGTACATGTGCCCATGGTGTTATAATCTCAGCTCCTTTTTCATTTGCATTTTGACGCAATTTCTGCTACAGATACAATAGGTAAATTATGAACTTCAATAACAAAAAGATAATCTGATAAATGATATATAGGGAAGACAAGCTTAACTTCTTTTGCAGTAGCAGTGGTGCCAATAGGCCATGCCCTAAAGACTTGTCTTGATGGAATCTACTGCTTAGAAGTTCAGGCCCGTGAGCTGGGGCCTCTTGGAGATGTTAAGCATGAATTGTAGCCATGCTTGTGTTAAGATATTAAGAAAAATAGATTGGTCCAGGTGACTAGTTGCCAGAACCAGAAGAGCGCGGGCATAGGTGTTGGAAAGCCAATATTTTAGAAGCAATTTTTGGTTTTAGCAATGAAGAACTCTGAAGTAGATGTCATAGTTGTCAAACCCGGCCAGACATCAACCCGGCCAAAGGACTGAGTCACCGGGTCATCATTCAACCATCGAATCACCGGTTGAACCATCAATTCAATTATTTTAATATAAAAATATATATTAATAAAAATTAATTTTTAATAAAAAATTAAGACCAATATGATAATAAACTTTAACATCTAATGCCATAAAAAATTTCAAATTATAATCATACAAATACATTAAACTAGTAATTCAAAAGTGATATATATAACAATCTTTTAAAATTTAAATATAAAAAGTTAAAATACACTTGAAATCTGCTAGCATCTACACTAAAGAATTAAAATGCATATCATCAAAAGGTGCAAAATTTGGATCAAAACTCAAAGCCTATTTGAGTCTTTTTAGTATGCATCGTAGGCTCTTGAGCCTTCTCACTATCAATCAATGTTTTGATAAACCCATGATCCCATTCGGCTCAGGCTAGGTTGACCAGTTCAAGGGTAAATCGGACAGGTTAATCAGATTATTCTTGGTGTCTTACACATCTGATGTTATGTTAGAATCGGACCGGCTTGGCCTCTGGGTCTCGATTCAACCAATTCAATCAGTCGATTTGGTACGATTATGCTGAATCATTTTGCGTACCTAGAGAGGATCTGATTTTAGTGTCCTTCCTTGAGGACTTCGTATTCTTAACTTTAGATACTCTCAATCCCTTATTCTCATCAATTTGCCATGAATTCCTGCTTTCCTTTTTGATGACGCCAAGTCACCTTCTTCAAGCATCGAGAAAGACGGACGTTCTTCTCTTCAGACCCATGCAAGAAAAGTCCCCGAAGACCGGATGCTCCGGTGGGGACCCTCCGACGCTCAAGTTAGTTACTTGGGATCAGATAAGAACTGCTCAGCAGAAAGAAGCTGAGATAGTTAGGGTTTTTGCTAGTAGGGAGAAAGCTAGAAAACCAGAGTTCAATCCCTACTTACAACGCGGGCGCGTGCTTTTATACCTGTTCGAATGTCCAATCTTTCTATTCCAGAAGATTGCTATCGTACCATCACTGTGCGCGCCGGAGGCATCCCGCGTTACCTGTCAATATGGCTTTACAGGTGTCTAGCAGCCACGGTTGCATTTGTTGCGCGCCGTTGCTTGACATGACCGCGCACAGTTGCAAGTGGTAGTGAATCGTACTCTGTAACGGGGCACAATCATGCACAGTGACACATGCAATGCACCATACGCCGTTATGAGGTATGGCCGCAAGCAGCCACGGGCGCACGACGAATCACATGGGTGCGCCAGGTGGCCCGAAGTTGTCATTTGGTTCGAAGGCTGGTTCACGTGCTGAACGTTGATGATGCCTGCGTACCCCGAGACCGGAGGGGGTCTTGAGGTTGAGATATAGTGACCTCACCCCGAGACCGGAGGGGGTCTCGGGGGTGGGATGATGCTTGTGCACCCCGAGACCAGAGGGGGGTCTCGGGGTCGATATATGGTGACCTCACGCCGAGACCGAAGGGGGGTCTCGAGGTTGAGATATGGCAACCTCACCCGAGACTGGAGGGGGTCTCGGGGGTGAGATGGTGCTTGTGCAACCTGAGAGGGTCTCGAGGTTGAGATATAGTGACCTCACCCCGAGACCAAAGGGGTCTCGGGGGTGGGATGGTGCTTGTGCACCCCGAGACGGGATGGGGGTCTCGGGTCGAGATATGGTGACCTCACCCCGAGACCGGAGGGGGGTCTCGGGGTTGAGATATGGCAACCTCACCCCGAGACCTCGATGCCCCCTCACCCCTGAGGCGAAGCGGGCCCCACTAGCAAGGCGAAAGGGGTGCTACCTTCCACGTGGCTATCCCTGTCCACATCTCTAAGCGGACGACATGGGGAATGTGAAAAGGCGGCCGCTTTCGTACACTGAGCCCGCCATGATCGATCTTGAGGTGAGGTTAACTCTTCGAAGTCCGCATGGAAAGCTGCATCATCATTACCTCTCATAGCGGCGACGTCAGCGGAGTCCCATCATTGGCCGGAGGCGTATTTTATCACGCGCTGGGCAACCATCGAGGCAAACCAACCTATGGTGGGGGTCCATATGGCTGATGAGACGAGGCGGGACAATTTGAAAACCCAATAAAACTCGAATGGGGGTTGAATCTGGCCACACCTCTGCTTCCATCGTCGTCTTCCTCTGAGCCTCTACGTCTTGGTCTCCCCTACAACCCAAGAACCTGCGCTTAGCTTCCGTTCCTTCAGGTCAGTTCTTTGTCCATTCTAGACTCCTTCATCCCTTCTTTTATCCATGAGTTCTCCATCTTGAACCTCGGAGGACGATTCGAGAATCGTTCTCCCTCTGAGAGGCACTACGCCTCTCCTGTACCTTCCCCCTCTCCTCCACTTGAGTGGTCCACTGATTCAGAGGATCGCGTCCCCCTGGCCCGGCGACGGGTCACTGGTGGGGCCCCATCGAGGAGCCGCCGGTCAGAGGCTGGCACCTCCTCGAGGGTGGAGGGGTCCCCGGAGGGGACCGCCTCCACGGTAACAGGTCTGGATTTGGCAAAAATTCGGGCCTGTTACCAGATTCCCCGGGACGTTGAGCTTTTCTTGCCGACTCCCGATGATAGAGTCATCTCCTTCCGACCCGGCGGGTGGCCCTTTATGAGATTTGCCTGAAGGCGGGTCTCGGTCCACCCTTTCCTCCCTTTTTCATCAACCTTCTTGAATACTACTCCTTGACTCCTTCCCAACTGGTCCCAAATTCCTACCGGGTCATTAGCGCCTTTGTTATTCTCTGTCATCGTCTTGGCATCACCCCCCGAATCTCTCTTTTCCGGTCTTTTTATATCCTCCGGTCCCAGAAGGTTGGTGGCTGTTCCAGCCCCGACCCAATCGGGTTCTCAAGCTTTTCCTTCCCTCTTCAATTAAGGGATGGAAATCCCGGTTCTTTTTTGCTGGCCTAGACCAAGTCAGGCCCCGGTGGGGAGACCCCGACCTTCGAGGCAACGCGAACTCCACCGTCCACCTTGGAGACCGGGAAGCATTGGGTCAATTGTTAGCTGCCGAGATCCCTCGGTACACCCTGCTCCTGACGGAAGATAACCTCCAGTCGGCGGGTCTTATCTCCCACCGGGGTAAGCCATTTCCACACTTAGCCAAAATTTTGCTTGCTTCTTCTTTTTTTTTTTAACCTTGTCCGATATCATGCATCCATGAAGATATCGACACAGAGACTCCTGAAGGACGTCTCCAAGAAGAGGGGCCGGAGGGGCCGAGTGAAGGCCAGCAAGCTCCAGCCCCAAAACGCCCGACAGCTCGGGTTCCCCGACCACCGGCACCACAAGACCCCCCGGCTGCTCCAGAAATCGACCTCACAGCCGACACCCTGCCAGAGATGGCGGCGACCGTGGGGGTACCAATAGAGGTGCCAGCTGCAGAGGAGCCGGCAGTGGCGGAGGAGCCCATAGTGGTGGAGGAGCTTCCTGCCCCTGGTGAACCGACTCCACCCGAGGCGGTCAGGGATTGGGGCGAGGGGCCATCAGGGACAGCAAGCCCACCCCCCGAGAGGACGCCTAGGAGCAGCCCGTGTGTCGAGCCGGAGAATGCTGAGGTGGCCGAACAGAGCAGGGCCAAACCAGGGGCGCCCCGGGACTCCATCCTGAATGACGGTCACTGGGCTGAGCGGGTCCTTTCTCCAATTTTCATGCCCGAGGTCCTGGAAGAGCTCAGCCTTCTGAAGGAGAGTACATTCTTCCGGGAATCCTACGTGGCCCTTGTCAGGGTAAGCGGTCTTTCCACCCTTTTCTTTTATATTTCCCTCTTTTTTTTGGTAACGTGGAACTTTCATGCAGCTTGCGTTTCCCTAAGGGCCACGAGGGAGGCAATCCACGGTGGGAAGGCCCTTCTGCGCGAGGCACAGAAGGAGGCCGAAGATGCCCAGCACCGCGCGGAGGCGGCCGAGGAGGCACTGGAGTCGGCCAGAAGTGCTTGGGCCAGTGAAATAAGGGCCGCCGAGAGCCAAGCAGAGGCTGAGGCCAACCGTCTGCGTGCGACGCTCCACCAAATGATGGAGGCTAAAAATGTCGTGATGGCCAGAGACCTGCACATCTCTGAGCTGACCCTGGCCATCCAAGAAATCGAGGGTCGAGCGGCCACGGCTGAGGAGAGAGTAGGGTCTGCGGAGGAAAAGGCAGCGGCAACGGAAGAAAAAGCAAGGACCATGGAGGAGAAGGCACAGGCAGCGGAGGAGAAAGCAAACCAAGATGGAGAGGAGGTGGGCCGCGCCCAAGAGGCCGAGAGGGCTGCAGCGGCAGCCCTCGCCGCGGAGGAAAGAGCTCGGGCCGTTGAGGTGGAAGCTGCCATCGTGGCCAGGACCACCAGAATCATAGAAGAGTACAAAGCGTCCGAGCGCTTTGCAGATGATTTGGCAGAAGCTTCGACAGCGGTGTTTCTTCAAGGGTTCCAGCATGGGAAGGAGAAAATTGCCAGGGACTTGAACATTCCCCAAGCCCTGGAAGTCGAACCAGATCACTTCTCGGATTCGGCCCCCTCCAACGATGAGCCCGTGCCAGCTGAACCGTGAGCTTCCTTGTATTTTTGTTTTTGCAAGTCCGACGACGTCAGCATTTTGTAATCCCTTCAAATTAATAAAATATCTTTTTCCTCCAAGATAAATTATATTTTGACTCTTATCCCAAATTCGTTGGTTGATAATGCGCGATCCCTTGGTCCTATTAGTGCCAGGGGATAACTCTCAATTCACGCGTGAGCTATTCCATCTTAGCCATCTAGAACCAAAACTTGGGGCCAGGAAGGATAGGTTTCTTGGGGTTGAAGCGCCGATCGTTGGAGGTTGAGGTAGGCGGGTTCCTTAGGACCGACGACGCACCGCTCTGCCAGGGGTATGTCAGGCCTTGCGCCAGGTAGGCACATGGCTTTAGGTGCCGACGGGGGTTGGACTTTATGCCTGGCTGGTCCAGAGCTTTAAGTGTCATTAGGTGTCGGGCTTTATTCCTGGCTGGCCCAGGGCTTTAGGTGCCGACGGGTGTCGGGCTTCATGCCTGGCTGACCCAGGGCTTTAGGTGCCGATGGGTGTCGGGCTTCATGCCTGGCTGGCCCAGGGCTTTAGGTGCCGATGGATGTCGGGCTTCATGCCTGGCTGGCCCAGGGCTTTAGGTGCGACGGGTGTCGGGCTTCATGCCTGGCTGGCCCAGGCTTTAGGTGCGACGGGTGTCGGGCTTCATGCCTGGCTGGCCCAGGGCTTTAGGTGCCGATGGGTGTTGGGCTTCATGCCTGGCTGGCCCAGGGCTTTAGGTGCCGACGGGTGTCGGGCTTAATGCCTGGCGGCCCAGGGCTTTAGGCATCGACGGGTGTCGGGCTTCATGCCTGGCTGGCCTAGGGCTTTAGGTGCCGACGGGTGTCGGGCTTTATGCTTGGCTGGCCCAGGGCTTTATGCCTGGCTAGCCCAGGGATTTAGGTGCCGACGGGTGTCGGGCTTTATGCCTGGCTGGCCCAGGGCTTTAGGTGCCGACGGGTGTCGGGCTTCATGCCTGGCTGGCCCAGGGCTTTAGGTGCCGACGGGTGTCGGCTTTATGCCTGGCTGCCCAGGCTTTAAGTGCCGATGGGTGTCGGGCTTTATGCCTGGCTGGCCCAGGGCTTTAGGTGCCGACGGGTGTCGGGCTTCATGCCTGGCTGGCCCAGGGCTTTAGGCAAAAAGAACTCAGAGCTAAAATTGAAATTTGTTAATATAGAATGAGGGGCGAAAGCCCAAAAGAATACAGGCACGGTATTTAATGTGAGAGGAGGAATGCATTACTGATAATACCGACGAAGGTTATCTGCATTCCATGTCCTAGGGAGTGGCTTCCCATCAAGCTCTTCAATCTTGTAAGCTCCGTGGCGAAGTGTCTCGGCGATCCGATAGGGTCCTTCCCAATTTGGGGCTAGCTTGCCTCCCTCCGCCGGCTTCGAGACCTCAGCCCGTCGAAGGATCAGGTCCCCTGGCAGGAAAGTCCTGGGGCGCACACGGGCGTTGTAATATTTGGCGGCCCGTTGCCGGTAGACCGCCATCCGAAGTCGCGCTCGGTCTCGCACTTCCTCCACCAGGTCGAGGTTGGCTCGCAGCTGGTCTGGGTTGCCTTCCTCGTTGTATGATTCCACCCGAGGGCTTGGTGAGCCAACCTCTACCGGGATGACGGCTTCGGATCCAAAGACTAAGCTGAATGGGGTCTCGCCGGTGGGGGCTCGCGGCGTTGTGTGGTAGGCCCATAGCACGTTGGGGAGCTCCTCCACCCATCGTCCCTTACAGTCATCCAGTCGAGATCTCAGCCCTTGGAGAATGATCGATTAGTCACCTCGGCCGCCCCGTTGGTCTGAGGGTGCCCGACGGAAGTGAACCTCTGATGGATGCCCAGCTCGGAGCAGAACTCCCGGAAGGGCGCGTTGTCAAACTGCCGGCCATTATCGTGACCAGGGTGTGCGGCAGCCGAACCGACATATGATGGACTTCCAAAAGAAGGATCTCACTTTGCTTTCGTGATCTTGGCAAGGGCCTCGGCTTCAACCCACTTGGTGAAGTGATCCACCGCCACCAAGAGGAACTTTCGCTGTCCGGAGGCCGGGGGAAATGGTCCCAGGATATCCATACCCCACTGGGCGAAGGGCCAGGGTGCCACCAAGGGGGTTAACTGAGACGTCGGCTGTCGCTGGATATTAGCATGACGTTGACAGCTATCACATCTCTTAACGAGCTCGGCCGTCCTCCTTCATTGTCAGCCAGAAGTACCCCTGCGCAGGGCCTTGTAAGCTAGGGCTCTGCCCCCCAGGTGACTCCACAGATGCCTTCATGGATCTCCCGAGGATGTAATCTGATTCAGCCCACGCACCTGAGGACCGGGTATGAGAATGATCTCGATAAAGCTTCCCGTCCATCATCAAGAACCTCGGGGCCCTCCGCCTGAGTAGCTTGGCCTCAGCGGGGTTCTCTGGGAGAGTACCGTCGGTCAAATATCGGATGTAGGCATCCATCCAGGAGGGCTCTTGCTCCACCGGCAACGCTTCATCCGCAACTTCAATGCTTGGGCCTGTAGGTGCTCCACATATGTTCTTCCCAGCGTCCCGTCGGCCGAAGTGGCTAAACGGGATAATGCATCGGCCCTGGCATTCTCCGCTCTGGGGATGTAGCTGACACGGAAGTAAGAGAACCGAGAGGCTTGGGATTGCACCTTGCTCAATATCGGGACATGGTTGGGTCCCTAGCTTCGTACTCCCCTGATCTGCCCAGAAACAAGCTGAGAGTCCGTGAAGGCCCTCAAACGCCCTGCGCCTAACTCCTCAGCCAACCTCATCCCCGCTAAAGGGCTTCATACTCCGCCTGGTTATTAGTTGCCGGGAACTGGAATCTGAGAGCATACTCCACCGCATCTCCCTCAGGGCTCGCAAGAATGAGTCCAGCTCCGCTTCCTTGAGAATTTGCTGCTCCATCCACATGCAAAATCCAGTCCTCTTTTTCGCCTCCTCGGTCGAGGGAGGGTCCACACACTCCTCCGGGCGTACCTCCTCCACACCCTTCTCGGTCCAGGAACACTCAACCAAGAAATCAGCTAACACCTGAGACTTCATGGCCGACCTTGGCCGGATGGATAGGTCAAACTCACTTAGTTTAATGGCCCATTTGGCTAGCCGACCGGAGGTGTCGGGCGAGACAAGATGGTCCGAAGAGGTTGGTCCGTGAGCACCACGATGGGATGAGCTTGAAAGTAAGGTCGGAAGCGTTGAGTAGAGACCACCAGGGCAAAAATAATCTTCTCGGTTCTAGAGTATCTGGTCTCGGCATCATGAAGTACCTTGCTGGTGTAATAGATTGGCTTCTGGACCCATCAACATCCATGCGCACGAGCACAGAGCTGACAGCTTCGGGGGAGGCTGCAGATATAGGAAGAGCTCCTCTCCATCTTTGGCTTGGACAACAGCGGGGGAGTGGATAGAAACTGCTTCAACTCCTCAAAGGCATCCTGACACTCCTTTGTCCACTCGAAGCCGTTGACCTTGCGCAGCGCCTTAAAGAAGGGCAGGCACCTTTCTGCCGATCTTGACATGAAGCGACTCAAAGCCGCCACCCTCCCAGTTAGGCGTTGCACCTCCTTCTTATTAGCTGGGGGCCTCATCTCCAAGATAGCCCTGATCTTGTCAGGGTTGGCTTCAATCCCTCGCTGGGTTACCATAAAGCCCAGAAACTTGCCTGCCGCCACTCCACACCTCCACAAGCATGGCCTCATCCGGATACCGGCCAGGTTACCGCATCTCCTCATGAGTCGGCGTCATGGGCATGCACATGGTCAGCATTCCTCCATTGTCAGCCTTGGTACCCTACCATCGCCTGTGGTCCTCATGGCAAAGGCTAGCCCTCAAACTCTTGTGAAAGGGTGAGCCCTAAGCTTTTTGCTCGTCAACCCGAAACGGCATAGCTAACTCCCTAACAGTTAAAGGTTCATCATGAAACCCTGGACCTAGGCTAGGCTGATAAATAGCCTAAGGGTTAGCTAGAGCTAGCCCATGACGACTGCCCAAGCTGGGACATCATGCAATCCGGGTCCACCCACACGAAGTGTCCATTGGCCAAGCTCAAGTCGTCCAGGCATGTTTCAGCTACCTCGGAGGCTAAAGAACTCACCTACTCCCCTACAGCCTCACTAGCCTCTGATATAGACCCCCGATCCCAAAGCCGAGCACCGAGTCTTATTCCGTGCACTCCACTCCGCTGGTCGCACCGGCGGGCGCCGCACTCCTCGAGGTCACATGGTACTGGTGCTCTTGGTCAGCATCATCCACGGTTGCCCTATCTGGTCCTCAAAGACCTTATTCATCAACCTTTGATAGGTGGCGGGGGCATCACCTTGTAGCAGTAAATCCCCTTTTCCTTCCTCATCTTTCATCTGATTGATTGTACCCCGAGAATGCATCCATCTCATGCCCGGAGTGGCGTCCACTAGCTGGTCGATGGCGGAAAGCTGTCTTTGGGGCATGCCTTGTTGAGGTCGGTGAAGTCCACGCACATCCTCCAGCTCCCACTGGCCTTGCGAACCATCACGACATTCGCCAGCCAGTCCGGGTAGTGCACCTCGCGATGTGAGGCCGCCAGTAGCTTCCGCACCTCCTCATCGATCGAGGGCAAACTCCTTTTCTTCTGCCCGGCACTCCGGAATGTTAAGTTGGTGGTAATCACCTCGGGCATGTCGGATGCCGACCAGGCGAAGACGTCCGCATTAGCCGCAGAAAGGTGAGGAGTCGGTCACGAGCCTCCTCCGGAGTAGGGCTCCAATCCGGACTGTTCTCGTTGGGTCCTCCCCGAGGGGGAAAGTAAGCAGTCGCTCGGCCGGCTCTCCTCTTCTCTCCAGGTCTCGAGGATCCAGCGTCTCAGGTACGGCGCGGGTGCCGCCCCCTGCGGACTAGGGGCCATGTGGTAGCAAAGTGAAGGTGGATTCTGCTCTCCCCGCATCTCCCCGACTCCTTCGCTGGTAGGAAACCTCACGAGGAGCCTCTTAGTGGATATGACAGCATCCAAGAGATTGAGCCCGGGCCTCCCGAGGATCGCATTGTAAGCAAGGGGCACACGAACCACCAAGAACTTCATGAAAACAGTGCTTTGACACGGGGCTGTGCCAGCCGTCACAGGGAGAGTGACCTCCCCCTCGACTTTCACAGAATCTCCAGTAAACCCCATCAGGGGCGTGGCGACAGGCCGGAGTAGATCAGGCGACAGGTTCATGCGAACAAAAGCATCATAGTTCAAAACATCCACAGAGCTCCCACTATCAACTAGAATTCTTTTACAGGATGTTTAGCGATCGTCATGGATACGACGACGCTATCATCATTTTTGTTTACTACCCCTCTAAGTCCTTTTCAAAGAAAGGAATTACAGAATCCAACTCCCCCTCCCCTCTCGGCCTCTTCGGCGGGCCTCCTGCCCCCAGGAAATCATCCACCGTCTTCTCCGTTGGGGCATTGTCGATCATCGGCGGCGGGGGCTGACGGGCCAGGAGCTCCCGGGTTGTTCCTCTGGACGAACTTTCCCAGGTGGCCCCGCTGGATAAGGTCTTCAATAGCCTTCTTCAGCTGGCGACACTCGTCGTATCATGGCCGTGATCCCGGTGGTAGCGACAGTAGAGGTTCTTGTTCGAGGGATCTTCGGGTTCATGGAGGAGGGCGCTGCAGATAAGACTCCCCTTCAATCTCGAGCAAGATCTGAGATATCGGGGCGAGCAGTGGGGTGTAGGGTCCATCTCTCGGTGCAGGGGCTCGGGGACGGTTGTCTGGCCGGCGAGGAGGCTCAGGTCTCCTGGGGCGAGCTTCGCAGGTTCCGGTCGGGCCTTTCTTGGGACGTTCCCACCAGCCTCGCCGGGAAAGTCAGCCTCGTCAGCCCGGATGTACTTCTGGGCCCGGATCAAGAGCTCGGCGTAGGAGCCGGGTGGCTTCTTGTCGAGGGAGTACGCGAAGCGAGACGGGCGGAGCCCTCGCTTCAAGGCCAAGGTGGCCACCGAGTCTTCAAGGTTGTAGACCTCCAGGGCTGCTCCTTGAACCGAGCGACATAATCCCGCAGGGACTCACCGCTCTTCTGCTGGACGGCGAAGAGGCTGTCTGCCACCCTTGGGATCTTCCGGCAGGCATCAAAATGGGCCAAGAAAGCCCTCTCCAACTGGCGGAAGGAATCGATGCTCCGTGGCGGCAGACGGGAGTACCAAGCTCGGGCGGCCTTCTTCAGGGTGGCTGGGAAGGCATGCACATGAGTGAGTCAGTGGCCCCCTGGACTTGCATGAGAACTTTATAGCTTTCCAAGTGGTCCAGGGGTCTGTGGTCCCGTCATAAGGATCTAGCTGGGGAAGGCGGAACCGGGTGGAGATGGGCTCCTCCATGATGCGGCGAGACAAGGGAGGCCGGCTGTCGTAGTCTGTCTCTGGCAGGTGGGTGATCCGACGGCTAAGTTCCTCCAACCTCTGATTATACTCGTCGAGTCGACGCTCGGCTCGACGAGGCATCCGGCCATCAAAAGAGCCCTCCCCGAAGATTCAGAAGACGGAGAACGGGGACGGCGATGCCGGCGGGGGCGCTCCGCCTCCTTCCCGTGCCGCCGCTTAGGAGAGACACTGGCGTGGCGGGAAGGAGACCGGTGTCTCTTAGAGCTTCCCGGTGGTGAGGCTTGGGCGGAGATTGATGGTGGCGATCCCGGCACCGGTGATCTCCTTCGGAGGAATGCTGGCTGGGTTGCACCACCCCTGGGACAGATGGATTTGGCTCCGGCTGCTGCGCGGCCGCCTGTTGGTGCTGCAGGCCTTGAACCGCCGCCGCCAGAGACTGGACTTGCATGGCCAGGGCGGTGAATCGATCTTCTTGGAGCTGCCACGGAGGAGGCGCAGGGACATCGGCCGGAGGAGCGGAAGGTCCAGCCCCCTGGGGATGCAGCGGTGCCGAATGCTGGCCGAAGAGCCGGGGGGACCTCCGCGGTGGACCGGCCCCGGCGCTGCCCCCCAGCGCAACCGGCAGAACTCCCTTCGTTGGGTCGTCACCATGGCTTCAAGAACTCGAGAAGAGAGATCGCATATTGCTGGTTCGATGTCTTTCTCTTTCCCCCCTTCCTGGCGCGCCAATCTGATGACGCCAAGTCACCTTCTTCAAGCGTCGGGGAAGACGGACGTCCTTCTCTCCGGACCCCTGCAAGAAAAGTCCCCGAAGACCGGATGCTCCGGTGGGGACCCTCCGACGCTCAAGTTAGTTACTTGGGATCAGACAAGAACCGCTCAGCGAAGGGAGCTGAGACAGTTAGGGTTTTTGCTAGTAGGAAGAAAGCTAGAAAACCAGAGTTCGAATCCCTACTTACAGCGCGGCGCATGCTTTTATACCTATTCGAATGTCCATCTTTCTGTTCCTGAAGATTGCTGTCGTACCATCACTGTGCGTGCCGAGGCATCCCGCATTACCTGTCAATATGGCTTTACAGGTGTCTAGCAGCCGCGGTTACATTTGGTGCGCCGTTGCTTGACATGACAGCACAGTTGCAAGTGGTAGTGAATCGTACTCCGTAACGGGCACAGTCATGCACAGTGACACATGCAATGCACCATACGCCGTTATGAGGCATGGCCGCAAGCAGCCACGGGCGCACGGCGAATCACGTGGGTGCGTCAGGTGGCCCAAAGTTGTCGTTTGGTTCGAAGGCTGGTTTACGTGCTGAACGTTGATGATGCCTGCGCACCCCGAGACCGGAGGGGGTCTCGAGGTTGAGATATAGTGACCTCACCCTGAGACCGGAGGGGGTCTCGGGGATGGGATGGTGCTTGTGTACCCCGAGACCGGAGGGGGGTCTCGGGGTCAAGATATGGTGACCTCACCCCGAGACCTGAGGGGGGTCTCGGGGTTGAGATATGGCGACCTCACCCCGAGACCGGAGGAGGTCTCGGGGGTGAGATGATGCTTGTGCACCCCGAGACCGGAGGAGTTCTCGGGGGTGGGAGGTGCTTGTGCACCCCGAGACCGGAGGGAGCTCTCGGGGTCGAGATATGGTGACCTCACCCCGAGACCGGAAGGGGGTCTCGGGGTTGAGATATGGCAACCTCACCCCGAGACCGGAGGGGGGTCTCAGGGTCGAGATATGGCGACCTCACCCCGAGACCGGAGGGGGTCTCGGGGGTGGGATATGGCGACCTCACCCCGAGATCGGAGGAGGTCTCGGGGGTGAGATGATGCTTGTGCACCCCGAGACCGGAGGGGGGTCTCGGGGTTGAGATATGGCGACCTCACCCCGAGACCGAGGGGGTCTCGGGTGTGAGATGGTGCTTGTGCACCCCGAGACCGGAGGGGTGTCTCGGGGTTGAGATATGGCGACCTCACCCCGAGACCGGAAGGGGTCTCGAGGGTGAGATGGTGCTTGTGCACCCCGAGACCGGAGGGAGGTCTCAGGGTCGAGATATGGTGACCTCACCCGAGACCGGAGGGGGTCTCGGGGGTGGGATGGTGCTTGTGCACCCCGAGACCGGAGGGGGGTCTCGGGGTTGAGATATGGTGACCTCACCCCGAGACCGGAGGGAGGGTCTCGGGGTTGAGATATGGCGACCTCACCCGAGTCCGGAGGAGGTTCGGGGGTAAGATGATGCTTGTGCACCTCGAGACCGGAGGGGGGTCTCGGGGTTGAGATATGGCGACCTCACCCCGAGACCGGAGGGGGTCTCGGGTGTTAGACGGTGCTTGTGCATCCCGAGACCGAAGGGGGGTCTCGGGGTCGAGATATGGTGATCTCACCCCGAGACCGGAGGAGGTTCGGGGGTGAGATGATGCTGGTGCACTCCGAGACCGGAGGGGGTCTCGGGGTTGTGACGCGGTGACCTCCGTTAGCTGCTGTTACCATTTATTCTAACGGCGCTGGATCAACCACATCACTTTCCACATAGGTATCTAATTATGGAATCATTAGTGCTCTTGTCTGTTACTTGAGTTATCTTACATTTTTGTTACATTATTGTTCTGTGTACTGTCGTTTCTACATACATTTGGACATTTTTTACCATTTTTGAACTAATATTTGTTGGAAAAAAGTTTTTAAAAAAAAAAGCGGAGTAACGCTCGCAAGTATGTAGCTATATTGGATGACATTTTTTATTGGAACAAGACCAGTGAACTGTTAGCATGCAGCTATATATGTTCTGTGTGGTTAAAAGGCTTTAGAACCAGCACTCAGACAGATATGTGTAAATTGCTTTTACTTAACCCAGTCAGTGTTATTTTCTTATTTCTAGACAAGTTTTGCCGTCTTCGTACGTAAAAGGCTTAACGTGCTGTTTTCTAAGATGAAGATTGTGTCACGCCTCAAAACAAATTACGTCTTTAAGTGAATGTGAGATGGACCCTTAAAAGATGTTATCGTCAAGATACCTCCTCGATCATCGGCGAGCCTTTGACCATCTTCTCCATTGAACCAAGGATCTTCTGATGGATTTTTTTCGATCAAAGACCTGCAGAAAATCCCTAAGCTAGGGATTCCGATGGGACACTCCAGTGCTCACATTTGTGTTTTGAGCAATAGCCCTATGCTTGAAGGAAAACTTGAGTGTTTAAGAGGAGTCTTTCTTTGTGTGAGCGTGTAGGTGCCCCTTACACGGTTGAAGGTCCCTCTTATCCATTTATGAGAGCTTGTGGAATAACAGAACGCATCGTAACAGAATTGGCAGGAACAAAATTGGCAGGATTTGCTCCCATGTCCGTAACATAATTGGCAGGATTTACTCTCCATGTTCATAGTGGAGGGAATATTTTCGTGATGATTCAAGATCGTGGGATGATCCTGCAAACCATTGAGTGGTAGGAGTTATGAACATGGCCCCATAGGGAGTCCAATCCAGATGACCAATGGAAGGTTCTATCCGGATGGCCGACTGGAGGTCCTACCCAGATGGCCGACTGAGGGTCCTACTCGAGTGACCGACTGAAGGTCCTATCTGGATGACCGACTGGGAGTGCGATCACCATCGTTGATTGAGCGTTGCCCCATCAGATGCCCCCCACTCCTAAGCTTGTGCGACCACATGCCTCGCATCCGTCTAGCAAAAGGAGTGCAGAGCTTCATTGCAACAAAATCGAGCATCATCAATTATAGAACTGTTGGCGGACGGTGAGCTACCACATAGAATCGAGGCGACATTCTTAAACGGCAAGGAACTGCGCGCCATCATTGCCCCACCGCGAATTGCATTCACCCAAGTACCACCAAAATGTTGCTTCTTGAGTGGTGAAGAGCTAATCGTCGATTGAGATGCAGTCTCCTAATCATGATCATGCCATCAGATGGGATGATTTTTCTATTTTAAAATTTCTGAATAAAAGCCTTTTCATCTTTTCCACCAATTTTTTTGTGCTTCCAGAGAGAGAGAGAGAGAGAGAGAGAGAGAGAGACAGAGTTCCTTCTCCTCCCTCGTTCCTTCTCTTCCCTCCGCTCTCTAAGTCTTCTGGGTGCCTTTTCTTGTTTCATAGGTTAGTTTTCTCCTCCTTCCTTTAGGTCACTCCCTTAGGTTCTTTCTGCCCTCCTTTAGAGTAGTCATGGACCCTAGCGCCCCCTATGTAGGAAGGGCAAGAAGCTCGTGATAAAAAGTTTCTCTTCTTCTTCCAAGGATGATGTCCATCTTTGGATACATCGTAGAGCTGGCGGCGTAGTGGCCCATGAGCCCTTGGTAGCTCCAGCTCATCCCGCACCTCCTTAGGCCACTACTCCAAGCTCGATCGATCTGGAGAGTGTCCCTTTGACTATGACCCGGTCGAAGGTGGAAGAGATTAGGGTTGTCCATAGTGTGCCGAAGGAAATTAGCTTGTCCACCCCTAGTCCCACTGATAGGGTGACCGCCGGCCCCACCGGAGGGGTCGCCCTATACGAGGAGTTCCTTAAGGCAAAACTTCGCCTTCCCTTCCACCCCTTCATAGCGAGCCTCCTAAAAAGGTATGATCTTGTTTCGGCATAGTTGTCCTTAAACTCCTTTAAGATCATTTGTGCCTTTATAGTTCTCTGTTATTATCATGGCTTAGTGGCTAGAGTCTCTCTATTCCAAACCATGTATTCCCTTCAACGCCATTCAACTAAAGTGAGATGGTGGTTTTTTGCTCCCCAACAGGGGAAGTACTCAAATTTGATCTTCCTTCTTCCATCAAGGGATGAAAATCTTGTTTCTTCTTCGTCCACATAGGCGGAGTGAGAGGGAGGTAGGGGGAGCTAGACTAGTCCCCAAATAAAAACTCGACTATAAAGCAGGCTGACAGAGAGGTGCTGGACTAATTATTGAACTCCTAAATCCCTCCCTGTTGGATTCTCTTGTCGAAGAAAAACTTGTTCAAAGCCAGCGTGAGCCCGGTAGCGACCCTAGTGTGTTCTTTCTTTCTTTTGCTTTTCTTCTCTTCTCTCCTTTTCTTCTCTAACCTTCTATGCACTTGTCGCAAGAATGAAGTTCTTACTTGATCAACTGAAAAGGGGCGGCCGGTGATATGGGGAAGCATGAGATGAAGAAGCTTCAATCATCATGCCCAGTGCCGCCTTGACCTCATGGGGCCTACGGCGAGGCAGCCTCGACTGGAAAGGCCCAGGTTGCCCGTCCGAGGGCAACAGACCCCAACTTGGCTATCCGCCCGATAGCGACGGTGGAGCCGAGGGCGAAGGAAGCTCCTCCATAGGCTAGGGGTGTCTGGCCGAGGCGGCCTCAGTGCCCATGCCCGTTATGGCAGTGATAGAGCATTTTTCCCTAGAGGTGGTAGAAACCAGGTGATCACTATCGTTGATGGTCAAAAATAAAACCTACTCGCTACTATAACTAGTGGTAAATCGGGATCATATCCTCGGGGATTAAGGGCAATTATTTCATAAAAAAAAAAAATTTATCTATAGAGGATTATATTAAGAATAGTGATTATTAAAAGATAACAACTAATTAATTAATAAAATTCAAACAGCAGGAGAAGCAACCTAGGAATCCGAATCCACCATGCAAACAGATTTTATCTTCTTTTTTTTTTAATGTTGCAATAGTAATAATTTTTGCAAATTTAAAATTAGAATAATTTATCTTTTGTCAGGCATGGATTGTATCAGGAGATCATGGCACATCCGCTTAGAGTATAAACTATCTAATAATTACAAGGTTAAGGGTCTAATCTATCATACTATGATCTATCTCTTATAGGCATATGTTGTATCCTGAGATGAAGGTATGTCGATAGAGGGTACAAGCCGTGTATATCAGATCAAAACTTTGATCAAAAAAATAATTCAAAAGATATAATAAAGAAGAGCATAATTTTTATTGCATAAAAATTAAGAACAAAAAGAAAGATAAAACTTGATTATATGCTTCATCATCATCCCAAGTTGAAGGAATCTAGCCATGCATTGCTGCCACTAGCATTTCCTCCATAATTTTTCTCTTCCAGATCTAAATATAATAATCTAAATAAAAGAAGAATAAAAAGAGCTTTGTAAAAACTCCTTTTCTCCAACTACGGCTGAGGTCCTTCTTTTATAGAGCTTATCTAAGGCTTCCTCCTAGTCAAAGTTGGAATCAATCGGGCACTCAAGATCATTCAGATATCGTAAAAAAAATTTAGCCATTTGTTCAACATCACCTGCCTTAGTTTGCAATGAAAATCATGCAAAATCATCTCTTTCTTTCTTTTTGGGCAAACCGAGTCCTGATTTGATTGCCATCTGCATCGTTGGGCTCTAAAAATCAAGCTCTTTAATTTCATCTATAAGCTCTTTTCTACAAACATCCATAAAAAGTATCCATTCTTAATAAATTTAAAGTAATTAATATTTATTTTAATGATTAAATTAGGATAATAAATAGACTTATCATACCCTCCAACTTAATCATTGCTAGTCCCTTAGCAATGTAATTAAAATAAAACCATGCGTCACTATAATTCTCTTTTGCAAAATTAAATCTAAGCTTAAGGTTAAAAGAAGCTAGCTAGTATCACTAAGTATTGAGTTTTTGAAGTAAATTTTATTGTCAGAACTATCAGAAACTTTCTTAGAGTTTATCTATAGATCTACAGCACTTATGTTTGTGATGGCTAACTTAGCATTTTGGTACAAGCTTGTAAGAAACAATGGTATCTTCACTTATCACTTACTTTGGTCAACTTTTTATACATCCTTAAATTAAGCACATGACCTGAGATAGCTTTCACACTGCCTGATATATTATTTATTTATTTATTTATTTTTAGCGATATCTTTACATTGCCCACTTTTTGACGTGAACAACAATGCTCACTTAGGCAAGGTGTTCGATTACTCGATGAAAAACCAATGTTTAAATTTATTTTATATATATATATATATATATATTTTTTTTATTAGATAGGTAGCTCTTTTCTTAAATTCAAGTTTCTCTTATTAGGGTGTATATCAATTACCAATTTTCAGTAATAATTGAATCTCCAATTGATCTTACAACTAATACTAAATTTACCTTGTTAGTGTGCATGTGCAATGAAAGTGCTAATAACCTTTAGATGACCTAACTAAGTTACTAAAAGTCTGACCATCTAGTCTACTTCTTGGCTCTCTACAGCAATTAGCCAATACTTTCTAACTCTATTACCTTTTCCTAGTCAATTTTGCTCAAGAATTTCTTTCATAGCACATGATTTATAAAATTTTAAAATTTTTAAAAAACTGCCATCAATATATTTTTCAAAAAGATTTCTCTTACCCTCACAACTTAATTCCCATTATCCTCAATGAAGTAGGAAGAATAAAATAAGAAAAAATACCATCTGGACGAGATATGCCTCGTGTAATGTTAGGAGTGATCGTGCGAAGTAGTCTCTTATTCTTAAAAATAAGAATCACTAAAATAAAGATTAGAAAATAAAATTTTGGGTTGCCTTTCAAAAAGCGCTAAGTTTAATGTCTTCAGCCAGACGTTATGGCTTACTCTGGTTCATATAGGATCATAACCTTCCCAGCTTCTTCAATGGATAATTCTAATAATGGTTACAAGCGTTGTTCATCAACTTTGAATATAGCACCATTACTTGGATTTTCAATTTCTATCGCTCCATGTGGGAAGACTTTTTTTACTATATATGAGCCAGTCCATCTAGATCTTAATTTTTCTGGAAATAGATGAAGCCTTGAATTATATAAGAACTTTTTGCCCATGAGTAAAAATTTCTAAAGAAAGCTTCATCGTGGAAGGTTTTAGTTCTCTCCTTATAAATTTTTGCATTCTCATATGCTTTGTTTCTAATTTCCTCAAGTTCATCCACTTGTAATTTTCTCTGGTCTCCAGTTGCATCCAATTCTATGTTTAATTGTTTTATGGCCCACATTGCCCTATGTTTTAATTCTACTGGCAAGTGACACGCTTTACCAAATATAAGCCCATAAGAAGACATTCCTAAATTTATCTTGAAGGCAGTGCGATACGCCCAAAGTGCATCCACTAGCTTCACTGACCAATCTTTTCTATTAGAGCTCATGGTCTTCTCTAGGATTTGTTAAATTTATCGATTAGAAACTTCTACTTGCCCACTCATTTGCAGATGATAAGGTATGGCCATCTTATGGGTGATGTTATACTTTTTCATTAGTGATGCAAAAATGATTTGTTACGGAAGTATGTTCTACGGTCACTGATGATAGCCCTTGGAATACCAAAGTGAAAGAGGATATGCTCTTTGAAAATTTTTATAATAATTTTGCTGTCATTAGTTTTGCAAGGTATTGCCTCTATCTACTTGGATACATAATCATGGCTATCAAAATATGTTCGTTTCCAAAAGATTTTAAAAATGATCCCATAAAGTTAATTCCCCATACAGCAAAATTTTTTACAATCAATATTGGATTCATAGGCATCATATCTCTTTTTGTGATCCAGCCTATTTTTTGGCACCTAACATAACTTTTACAATATTCATAAGAATCTTTGAATAGGTTAGGCCAGTAGAATCCACATTGGAGCACCTTTGCCACTGTCTTTTTTAGCTCCAAAATGACCACCACAAGCTTGGTCATGGTAAAAGAACAAAATTTTTCTAACTTCTTGATCTGTGATGCATCTCCTAATAATCAAGTCAGGACATTATTTAAAAAATATGGGTTATCCCAAATAAAGTATTTTACTTAAGAGAGAAATCGATTTCTGTCCTGAGCATTTTAGTGCATTTAAATCTGACCAGTGGCTAAGTAGTTGACTATGTCGGTGTACCATGATTCCATGGTGGCAGACATAAGTTGTTCATCAGGAAAGGACTCGTTGATAGGTAGTTCTTTAGTAGGATCGCTAACCTAGATAAATGATCAACTACTACGTTTTCAATACCCTTTTTATCTCTGATCTCTAGGTCAAATTCTTATAAGAGCAAGATCCATCTAATTAAGCATGCCTTGGCATCCTTCTTTGAAAGAAGATGCCTAATGGCAGAGTGATCAGTATAGATGACTACATGAGACCCTACTAAGTAAGACCTAAATTTTTTTAGTACAAATATCACAGCTAAATTTTTTTTTCAATGATAGAATAGTTGAGCTGTGCATCATTTAAGATCTTGCTAGTATAGTAGATCACTCAAGGTAGCTTATCAATTCTTCTAGGACCGTTCCTATGGCATGATCGGATGCATCACACATCAACTCAAAAGGTTGAGTTCATACAGATACGTAAACGATTGGTGCTGAGGTTAATTCTTTCTTTAAATATTCAAAGGACTCAAGACATTCAGATATGATGTCAAATTTGACTTCTTTGGCTAATAGGTTAGTCAATGGTCGAGCCACTTTGCTAAAATTCCTGATAAATCTTCTATAAAATCTAGTATGTCCAAGGAATGATCTTATTTTTTTGACTAATTTAGGTTAAGGAAGATTTGCAGTCAAATCTACTTTGACCTTGTCTACTTCTATACCTCTATTTGAAATTACATGGCCAAGAACAATACCTTCCTTCACCATAAATTGGCACTTCTTCTAATTTAGTACTAGAAGCTTTTCCTTGCATCATTCTAAGATCAGTCTAAGGTGATATAGGCATTTAGAAAAAGTAGAACCAAAAATAAAAAAGTCATCCATGAAAATCTCAAGAAACCATTCTACCATATTAGATAAAATACTAATCATGTACCTTTGAAAGATAGATGGTGCATTACATAAGCCAAAGGGCATACGTCTATACACGAAGGTTCCATATGAATAAGTAAATATTATCTTCTCTTGATTCTCTGGGGCTATTGCAATTTGATTGTAACCAGAGTATCCATCCAGAAAATAGTAAAAGTCATGCCCTACTAATCGTTCTAACATTTGGTCTATAAAGGGCAAAGAAAAGTGATCTTTTTAATGGCAGCATTTAATTCTCTATAATCGATGCACACCCTCTATCCTTTTGAATTCTTGTAGGGACTAGCTCATTGTTGTCATTTTGTATCACAGTGACTCCTAACTTCTTGGGCACCACTTGCACAGGACTTACCCAAGAATTATCTAAAATAGGATAAATTATATCATTGTCAATGAGTTTAATGCTCTCTTTCCTTACTACTTCTTCATGGCTGGGTTAAGTCTCTTTTGAAATTCTCTTGTAGGCTTGGCTTTTTCCTCTAAGTGAATCCTATGTTGAACGATCGAGGGGCTAATCCTTTTTATGTCAGCCATAGTCCATCCTAATGCTTCTTTATTTTCTCTTAGGACATTCAGTAGTTTCCCTTCTTGTGACGAGTTTAGGTCGGCTAAAATAATCACACGTAGGGTTTTTGATGGACTTAGGTATGCATATTTGAGGTTCTTGGAAAGTGGTTTCAGTTCTAATTTGGGTGCTTCCTCTATTGATGGTTTGGGTAATGGTTTAGATACTTTCTCTAGTGGTTCAATTGGAGGTTCTCATCTTGATTTTTTATTAATTATTAATTTGCTCCCCATCTTCGTTCATACAGATTTCTAGGTCAAGCTCTTCGTCACTAAGGTCAATTAGATCATAAACAGTATCCTAAACATAATTTGAGTCACTCATTTAATGTGTAATGGTAAGATTAAAAATATTAAGATCAATTGACATATTTCCAAAGGAAAGTTTCATTAATTCATTTCGATAATTAATTAGGGCATTAGCTGTAGCTACTAATGGTCTACCTAAAATCATTAGAATGTGACTCTTTGGGTTTGTCATCGGCTTAATTTCTAAAATTATAAAGTCCATCGGATAGATAAAGTTGCCAACTTTGATCAACATATCCTCTACTATTCCCTTGGGTACTTTCAAAGAGTGATATGCTAATTGTAGGGTCATTTTCATAGGCTTTAGTTCTTCCAACCCTAGTTGCTCATATACAGAGAATGACAATATATTAACACTCTTTTCTAACTCTAATAAAGCCCTATTTATGAGGGTATTCCCCATAATGCATGAAATAGTAGATGACCCTAAATCTTTGTATTTTACTGGCATGTGATTTGTTAGATAAGAGGTCATACTGGCTGCCAGAAAGGCTCTCTTGGGCATATTTATGGTCTTCTTTTTGGTACATAGATCCTTAAGGAATTTGGCATCGGTTGGAACCTATTGGGTCACGTCCAATAAAGGGATATTTACTTTAACTTTCTTAAAGACCTTCAAAATTTTATCTAATTGGGCTAAATTTTGATTGGGCTTAAGTCTATTTGGGAATGGTGCTACAATCCTAATTTTGGTTCATCTTCTTCTAGAATGGGGTCAGTTGGTGGGTTGGGCATTACATTAGACTTTGATGCCTCAGGTGTTTCTGGATGATCTGGCTCAATAAGTTATTCAAGTGGCGAGGCTTCTAATTCTTCTTTATATATACCCTCCTAATTATCTATTTATTTTTTAGATCTTAATGTATGAATGATACTTAGTTGGTTAATCTGGGCTCCTTGATTTTATCCTTGGATTTTAGGTTCCTAGGGTTAGCTTCGGATTGACTCGGTAGCTTATCCTGTTCTCTTTCACTTATGGTTGTGACTAACTGACCTATCTGCATCTCCAAACAAGTTATGGCTTGAGTATTAGTGGATAGTTGTTGCCTTCTTTTTGCATATAGTTATTAAGGGTAGTGTTGGTGCTATTTATCATGGCATAGGTGTCAGCTTGGGATTTAACTAGGGTTTCTAGGGCATTGTCTAGGAAACTATACCTCATTTCATTCTCATTGACTGGTGGGTTATTTTTTGTAAAATTAGGCTTTGGGTTAGGTTGGTTGAAGTTGGAACCACCTGCACTAGGACCTTGTGACCAGACAAAGTTTGGATGGTTCCTCCACCCTGGATTGTAGGTTAGTGCATAAGGATTGTTGATTATTCTTTGATAGGTTGCATTCACATATGCACAAATATTTTCAGTTTGGGTCATGAAGTGGGGGCACTCTTCTACTATATGTCCTGGCTCATTACATCCAGTGCAGATAGGTGCAGCCACTTGGTTTACATGATTTATCAGGGCATGTCCCTTAAGTTCCAAGGCTTCTATCCTATGAATCAGAGATGCCATCTTAGCTTCTTCAGCTATAGATGGAGAGCATTGGTGCATACCATGCCATCTTAGCTTCTTCAGTTATAGATGGAGAGCATTGGTGCATACCACCTCTTGATGGTGTGGGTTTAGATTCCTTAGTTTTCCCTCATTGTAAGCTCTTTTCTACTAAATCTTCTAGAAACTGTTAGGCTTCATTGGGTGGTTTCTGCAAAAAGCCGTCCTGACATATTGACTCGAGCATAGTTCTGAAGTTTAGGTTTAGACCTTCATAGATCCCATGGTGTGGACATTGGCTTAACAAATTCTTAAATTGATCTAGACACTTCCAGAAAGGCTCTCCCCCTAATTGATGAAATTGGGCAATTTCATTTCTTAACTTGGTTGTTTTATGATGTGGAAAGAATTTTCTCAAAAATGCTTTAACAAAACCTTCTCAAGTCAAGATTGATTGAGTAGGTAAACGATACAGCCACTTTTTGGTATTTTTTAAGAGCAAAATTAATTAGCCTAAGTTTTATAGCATCTTCTAAAAGTTCATGCATTCTCATAGTATCACATACTTAAATTCTCTAATAAAAATGTAAGCATCCTCAATTCCTATGAATTTAGGGAGCATGTTGATAATCTAAGGCTTAATCTCAAAACTGACCGCATTTGTTTGGGGTAGTTGAATGCATGATGGTTGGGCAGATCCAATTGGGTAGTAGTATTTTCTTAGGCTAAGGGGATGTCCTAATTCCTCCATAGTTACTTTTTTTTTGTCAAGGGTAGGGTTTAGATCTATCCTTACTAATCGATCGGACTCCCTTTTCCAAGTTGCAATTTTAAAATTTTTTTATGTTATGTAGAGAGAGAAAAGAAGAAGATTCTAAAAGAAGTATCCTAAGAGATTCCTAGAACTAAGAGCAATGAAGAATAACTTAATTAGGGTTTAATAATTATTAGCAATCAAGTTAATAAAAATTAGACTCTCTACTCTAGTTTTAACCTAGATCTAAATAGCTCCTAACTTTTAAGACTGCCTTGGAGCCCTCCAAGTCAAAAATTAGCTGATCGACTAGCCAGTTAAGGGTAAGGTCAATGGGGGTCCCTCCATTGCTTACTAAGTAAGAAAATAAAATCAATTAAATAATAACTTTTCTTTTCTTTCCTAGACATCAGTTAATCAGTCAATCCCGATCCGATCCAACTCTTTCAGGTGCCTTATCCTATTGAGCTCGAGTTCCTTAGGGGCTGACGTGTTTAGTTAATTTTAGAGTTAAAGGCTTGGGTTTATACAGTATGCAGGATAGTGGTTTATGGGCTAAAGAAGGGTAATACCCATCTTATATTATTAGGGGTTGCACCCTTAAAGTATTTTATGGAAATGCAATGCAATTTAAACAAGGTGTCTAAACATGTTAGAAAGTTTTTAAAGTTTATTATTTGTTTCCTTAAATTAAATATATTTTATGAAAAGTATCTTAGGGTTTTCTTTTAGGTTCTTTAAGGTAAGTTAATTAAAAGAAAAGGTTAATTAGGTATGTTAATTAAAAGAAAAAGTTAAGGAAAGTAATTTTTTTGTTAGAAAGATGATAAGAAAATCTAATAATTAAGGTAACTCAAAAAAAAAGGCAATAAGCTAAAGAGAGCAATAACTATTCAATAAAAGAAAAAAAATTTATTCCTTTTTTTATATAGAAGCATGAATAATAATGAAACAATAAGAGAGAATAAAAAATAAAAATAAGAATAAAATTAAAAAAATATGTGATAATTAATTTTTAAAAAAAATTCTAAACTAATCATGCTTGGTTCATCGATAATGGTGCCAAAATTTGATCGCTGTCGTTGGTGATCAAAAATAAAACCTACTCACTACTATAGCTAGTGGTGAATCAAAATCATATCCTCTAGGATCAAGGGTAATTATTTCATGAAAAAGAAGAAAAAAAATTATCTATAGAGGATTATATTAAGAATAGCAGTTATTAAAAGATAACAACTAATTAATTAATAAAATTTAAATAGCAGGGAAGCAACCCAGAAATTTGAATCCATCATGCAAATAGGTTTTATCTTTTTTTTAATGTTGCAATAGTAATAATTTTTATAAATTTAAAATTAGAATAATTTATTTCTTGTCAAGCATGGACTGTATCAGGAGACCATGGCACATCCGCTTAGAATATAAACTATCTAATAATTATAAAGTTAAGGGTCTAATCTATCATACTAAGATCTGTCTCTTTTAGGCATGTACCATATCCTGAGATCACGATACGTCGATAGAGGGTACAGACCATGTATGCCAAATCAAAACCTCGATCAGAAAAATAGCTCAAAAGATATAATAAAGAAGAGCATAATTTTTATTGCATAGAAATTAAGAATAAAAAAAAAGATAAAACATGTTACAGGCTTCATCATCATTCCATGTTGAAGGAATCTAGCCACGTATTGCTAGCATTACCTCCATAATTTTCTTCTCTCATGCCTAAATACAATAATCTAAAAAGAAGAACAAAAAGAGCTTTGTAAAAACTCCTCTCCTCTAACTACTGTCTGAGGTCCTTTTTTATAGAACTTGTCTAGGGCTTTCTCTTAGTCAAAGTTGAAGTCAATCGAATGCTCAAAATCATTCAGATATCATGAGAAAATTTCTCAGCCATTTGTTCAACATCATTTGCCTTAGTTTGCACCAAAAATCATGCAAAATCATCTCTTTCTTCCTTTTTGGGCAAACCAAATCCTGATTTAAGTGACATATGCATCATTGGACTCCAAAAATCGAGCTCTTTCCAGCTTCCTTTTCTATAAACATCCATAAAAAGGATCAATTCTTAATAATTTAAAGTAATTAATATTTATTTTAATGATTAAATTGGGATAATAAATATATTTATCATCAAGCTTTATCCACAAATTCAACCCAAATCTGTCTTAAAAAATAAGGTTAGAGCTTTATTTATTTATTTATTTAATTAGAACCTGACTAATCCAAACCTAAAATGACTTAAAAACTTAGGATCAATTCATGGCTAACCCAAGATGCCTTGAACCTGGTATTTGTGCTTTGGTCACAACTTGTAATTAGCAAGTTGTTTGGATATGAAGAAAAGGTATATTTTTAATTTATTTATTTTAAATTTTAGAATTTTATTTAATGATATTATATAATTTTATGAATTATCAATTAGATTGTTACATAGTTAATATTTTAATATTTTATCTTCTTTAATACATAATATAGTCTATGCTAATGTTACTTAATAAATGATGGGTTTAGAAATGTGCTTTTTCATATTAAGTATTAGGATTGATATATATTAACAACTTGAAACATCTTTGAGGAGGAGATAGAAGAGTAAAATAAGGCATAACTTTGCTCTCTCTTTTTTATTGATGGAATAAGCATATTTAGAACATTTGCTTATTTTATTTTGTAATCTTATTAACAATTTTATATTTATGTTCATTTAATTTTAAAAATACACACCTTCTAATTTTTTCTTAATTATACTATTTTAACATTTTATAAGTTTTATAACTATTATTTTATTGGTGTTTAATCATATTATGATTTTGTGTCTATCTGCTTTAATATTTAGAATAACAAAAGAAGAAAAGAAGAAAAGAAAGAACTAAATCGATTATTAATAAATCACTCAAAAAGAAAAGAAAAAATATGTATTAAGTTTTTAAAAAAAATTAAGCTAACACAAAATGATCCATTGGTTGATTCAGTTCCGATCATTTAGAGTTAGGGGATTCAAATTCAAAAATAATCTGAAATGATCTAATTTGACTTAAAATGATCTAACCTGGTCGGTTGTCACCCTCACTCTTCGCACTTGTATTTGATTTCTTGGTATCCGTCTAGCATTCTGGTGGTCTCTGCACAGAATACTTACGCTCAATATTAGCCTACTCAGTTGGCCTGTTGCAAGATATCACGTCTGTGCTTGGCCTATCATGTTTGGACTGAGCTTGGTCTATTATTCGATACTTAGCCACTTATGGGTCTATCTTAACAAATTATTCTTTGCTTAGTTACTCTCAATCCAAGGCCTGCCTTCATTTGACATGCTCATAATTTGTCATCATAAGATTTCTATCCAACGCCATCTGCATGTCCTTTGGCTATTAACTTGGATGCCATATAAATAATGTCCTTCATATCCCAACAATCGATCAATGATTAAGAAAGTGATGGACTGTACCTGGCATCACATCAATACCCATTTTCCTTATTTAAAATGGATGGTTCCCATGTTAATCAATCACACACCCTCATCTTTATGATCTCACATTTGGAGAGTTTCACATCATCAGTTTATACTATTATCTATTATGGCACAGCTCGGCATGTCTCTTCCGCCTAAGTATTCAATAAACAAATGTCCCGCAGTCATCCCAATGATTGCTTCGAATAGTGTGTGTGATCCGGTCCAATCCCAATGATTGCTCAAATTCCCAGCTTTTATAAGTAGAGCCAAATACCTCTCTCTCTCTCTTCATCTTCTTCGTGAAAATCTTAGCTTCAAACTCCCAGCTGTCATGGATCTTCTAGCTCTTTAGCCACTAGTTTTGACACTAAATAAGAATTCTCATCTTACCCTTATCGATCGATTGATATAATTTTTTCTACTAGTGTTCCTGGTCAGTCGCTCTTCAACTTTGTTGCTAGTTTGAGACCCAACTTGTTTCAAACCGTAGTATTTTGAAAACTACTTTGTCAATCATATACTTGGCTTGGTTTTTCAAACTGCTTGTTGAAACTGCATCAATTAATCATCTATCTATATATATATATATGAAGGAGTCGATGATAAGAGACATACCGTAATTTCATAGCAGCGGAAGCAATAGATCGTCGGTCGTCAGGGGCTATCAGAGTCCCCTATGTGTCCACACCCCTAAGCCGCAGTACCGGTGAGGGAGAGGAGGAAGAGTCTTCGGTGACCCTCGGATGTGTCTCTCACTCAGAAGACCTCTCGTTGAAGACACCTTCGGTCTTCTATTTAAAGACGGCTATCACCAGCAGATAAGCCAGAGGGTTAACTTACGAAGCGTCCCTCAGAATCCGAAGAGTCCCAGAGTTACGAAGAGACTCCAGGGACTCTTAGGATATCATGTGGACGAATTAATGGCACCCAGGCCAACAATCTCCCACTCGTCCACACAGGAACATTATAACCTCAACTCTCTCAACTTGTAGTGCGGTGGGGTATGCGACCCGACGAAACTCACACACAGTGACACATAGCGGATAAACTGCAGTAAGTTAATAAATAACTAACGCAGTAAACATGAATACAATCCAATCCCATCTGTGTCCTAGATAATCCGATCACACCTGATCAAGCACTCTCAATCCCTCAAGAGATCTACCCTGAGCAGCACTTGAAAAACCACAAAGTCATAATGTTGGTATCCATAATCATATGCAACTCATACACATGATTGCCCGGGCAATGGATCACAAACATAAGGTGTGGTCGCGAATAATCTTCCTTGAACACTCATACCAGTCCATCATTGTCCAGTTGACTTCCTAGGATTGTCTCATGTGGCCACATCAATTCCATGACCCTGGAGGACAAGGCTAAGGAAGTCATACTGTACTCCAACTTCATGATATAGGTTCAAGTCCAAGGACACTTCATAGTTGTAAGGCTCACACGGTAATGGAGAGGGAATATATCGCATTACCCCTTACAGGGTCGACTTTAGCACATGCAACGTAATACATGCTACGATGGAGCTCCCACTCAATGGGCCATGTCATACTCAAACATCGTACGAACACAAGTCCAGGCATCACAAAGTTGCCTGACTCGAGCACACACCAATGCTCCCAGTTCGGCTATAACAGGATTAGTACGGATCTGTGGACATATCACTATTGATATATAGCTCACGCATATTTATGCTCTGTACTCAACTCTTCTGAGTCTCATCTCAGTCCAAACTAAGGTGACTTTGATTATAATCTATTCTATTATAATTTATGTAGCACATTTCGTAACCCATACAATCTGCAACTCATGCATTGCTACTCAAGCATTTATAATGGCTACTTTAGTCTCATCCTTCCCACTACAAAAGTGTCAGGGCGATCACCCGTGTGAGTGGGCTGATCTAAGCCTGTGACATTTATACACATATGTGCCTATAAATATGAACTCATCATAATAATAAAAATAAACATTTCATAAACTTTAACACATAGTCATTGATGTCCATACAATCCCTGTCTGATAAAAAACAAACACAAACTCCTACATAAGTCTGAAACATAACACAGTCTGTCACACTCTATACAGACCTAGACCCCTCACATGAGCCTGGAACACATCCCTAGGAATAGGCTTCGTCAGAGGATCAGCCAGCATCCTACTAGTAGAGATATGTTGTAGGATAACTTCTCCTTGCTTGACCATGTCTCTAATGAAGTGATATCTGATGTCAATATGCTTGGTCCTTCCATGGTACTTAGGACCCTTAGCATATTGTAATGCTACCATACTATCAGAACTAATCTAAATAGTCTCATGTGGAGTAGCTGATATCTCAAGTCGCCTCAAGAACCTCCTCAGCCATACAGCCTCCTGGACAGCAGCCGAACAAGCAATATATTCGGCTTCCATGGTGGACAGGGTGGTACAGCTTTGTTTCTTACTACACCAAGTGACAGCTCCACCTCCAAAGATAAACATATATCCTGTAGTGGATCTACGCTCATCCCTATCACCTGCCCAATCAGAGTCACAAAAACCCTTTAATCTCAAATCACCACCCTGATAGCATAAGGTGGGATTGGCAGTACCACGAAGGTAATGAAAAATCCTTTTAACTGCAACCCAATGAGCAAGTCCTGGATCACTTTGGTATCGGCTAAACAAGCCGACTGCAAAGCAAATGTCAAGGCGAGTACACAACATAGCGTACATCAAGCTCCCTACTGCACTAGCATAGGGGATCTTGCTCATCTTTTCTCTCTCCTCTTTAGTTCTAGGGCACTGATCGATGCTTAAAGTACAACCCTTCTCTATTGGGGTATCAATGGGTTTAGAATAGTACATTCGGAATCGTTCTAATACTTTCTCAATATACGTTTCTTGTGACAAACCAAGAAACCTCTTAGCACGATTCCTTAGGATCCTCGCTCCCAGCACAAAAATCGCCTCACCCATATCCTTCATCTCAAAGATAGAGGACAACCACTCCTTAGTGGCATTAATCACTCCAATAGAACTCCCAGCAATTAGGATGTCATCTACATACAACGCCAAGATCAGAATCTAATCGTCTGATTTCTTAATGTACACAAAGTGGTCCTCCTCAATCATATCTAAGCCAATCGATGTAATGGCTTCATGAAACTTGAGGTACCATTGCCTGATGACTGCTTGAGACCATATATAGATCTTCTAAGGCGGCACACTTTGCCCTCCTGTCATTTGATCACAAAGCTCAAGGGTTGATCCATATAGATCTCTTCATCCAGGCTTCCATTAAGAAACGCTATTTTAATATCCATTTGATGTAGCTCCAAATCTAAATGAGCTACAATAGCTAGGATCAGGCGAATAGAGGCAAATCTCACCACAGGAGAAAATGTTTCCTCAAAGTCTATACCCTCCCTCTGGGTATAGCCCTTCGCCACAAGACGAGCTTTGTACTTATTAATTAACCTATTAGCCTTGTGCTTTATCTTAAGAACCTACTTATTTCTTATAGATTTGCGCCCAGGCAGAAGGTCAACCAAGTCCCACACATGATTCTTGGCCATCGATACCATCTCATCTTCCATAGCAGCTTGCCACTCACAATGAGCAGGTTAATCGAGCGCTTCTTCAACAGAAGCAGGCTCATCTGGATCCAACGGAGTGCAGAGAAACATATTCCTTTCGATCCCAAAATGTCATCGTCGAATATGACCACGTTTGCTTCTCCGTAACTGTGGATCTGGATCCTGAAGACCGCTCTCGGGTGGTGCATCAACCCTCATAGGTGAGCTCCTACTAGTCTCAGCTTGTGTGCTTCCACTGTCTGGTGCGACACTCCCACTGGGTCTAGCATTCCCACTATCTGTGACGATCTCTGAGATAGATCGAAAATCTCCTCCCTCGCCAGAGATAGTAGGAAGGTCCTCCTGTAACTCATACAAAGACAGGTCCTTTCTAATTTCACCAATGCTCGGGAATTCATTCTCTAGAAACTCCACATCTCTAGACTCCACTTCAGTCAACCCTCCATCAGGATGTGCACCATACATCACGTAACCCTTTGAATTCTCAGGGTACTTGATAAATACCTTTTTGCTGGCTTTAGGACTCAGCTTTTCCAACTTATGGGAGGCATTGTGAACATATCCTGCTGAGCCCCAAGGGCGCAAATGATCCACAGAGGGTCGCTTGCCATGCCATAACTCATATGGAGTGAAGGGTACCGTTTTACTAGGGACACGGTTAAGAATGTAGGCAGCAGTCAACAGCGCATCTCCCCAAAAACTGATTGAAAGATTGCCTTGCACCATCATCGATCTAACCATGTCTAGTAAAGTCCTGTTGCAACGCTCGGCAACTCCATTCTGTTGCGATGTCCCAGGAATGGTAAGCTGCCTGCAAATACCCTTTTCCTCACAGAGCCGCTTGAATTGCTCAGATAGATATTCGCGACCTCTATCAGTCCGGAGAATCTTCAAAAACCTCTCCTTTTGATTTTCTACCTCAGCTAAAAATCGTTTGAAACAATCCAGTGCTTCATAGCGGTGGGAGATCAGGTACACATACCTGAATCGCAAAAAATCATCTATAAATGTGAGGAAATAGGAAGTGCCATGTCGCGCCTTGACACTCATGGGTCCACAGATATCAGAGTGAACTTGCTCTAATGGATGAGAGGCCCTAGTAGCCTTACCAAAAGGCTTTCTTGTTGCCTTTCCTGCTATACAAGACTCACACATAGGTAGACTTATCTTGGTAAGAGGACTTAATAGCCCAGGTTGAGCCATACGTGCCATCCTATCTTGGCCCACATGACCAAGTCTGGAATGCCAAAGAAAATTATCATCACAGGCAGGAATAGAAGCACAAGAAAAAGAGGAGAAAGAAGCACATAATTTAACATCAAGTCTAAAGAACCCTTGTGATAAATATCCACAAAAGAAAAAACACCATCCAGATAGACTGACATGCGATCACCAGAAAAACTAAAAGTGTAACCAAGTGCCAACAGGGCAAGAACAGAACAAAGATTACACCGGATAGTAGGGACATACAAAACATCATGTAGGATCAACACATGTCCACCACGAAGTGTAACACGATATGCTCCTACATCCAAAACCTGCTCACGCAGACCATTCCCAAGCACGACAAACTGGGTATCTACAGGTATCCGGTGAAAATCCATAAAACCAGCTCGATCTCGCACTATATGTTTGTTTGCTCCCGAATCTACAATCCAATAGGGGAGAGAGTCAGCAACTAATGCATATAAACAAACATAGAGAGAGCTTAATATGGAGCATACCTTCTTTGGCTCAGTGCAATCACGAGCAAAGTGGCCTTTAGCTCCACAGTTGTAGCACTTAATCTTTGTCACATCTCTCTTGCCCCCTCGACGTCCTCTCTTAGGTTTGGCCACATTTTTCCCTTTATATCCCTAAGCACTCCTGTGACGTGCCTTTCCCTTCTTTTGTTCTTGGGCCTCGAAGACCCATCAGTAACCACATAGGTCGAAGGAAGGGAAGTCTCAATGCGCTCAGCCTCTAGCTCAAGGTGACGAGCAATATCCTCAAAAGTCTTGATGTGCTCACTATGAGTCATCAAGAGCTTCATCTAACTCCACTGAGGGTCAGGCAGCGAACGAATCACTGCTAGGACCTGTTGCTCATTAGTAAGGTCAACTCCAGCAACCTTCATATCACTAATCATGTTTCCCATCACACGAAGGTGGGTCGACATAGAATGATCGGGATCCTTGACATACTGTATGAATATAAGGTTCAAGGCACGTAGCCTTGTGGCCGAAGTTTGACCAAACCTGATCTTGAGCTGGTTCCTCATATCCTGAGCAGTCTGGCAATGTTCAAAGTTGCCAATAAGATCATTGTGCATGCTGCTCAACATAGTAAAACGTGCACAATGATCTTTCTTGACCCAATTGTCATAGGCTTCCGATCAAGGCGATGTTGCTTAGTAGTGCCACGCGCTGGTAGTGTCATACAAGTTGTCAGGTTCTCCAAGACTTCTAAGTCATTCAGCAGATATTGAATTTTCTTATGCCACATATCATAGTTTTGTCCATCTAGCTTCTCACCTTTGTTGAGATCAGCTATCATAGATTTGGAGGCCATCACTGCATTTAGTCAAGCAAGGTATGGACATTAGGCACATATCAGTGTATACTAATATCAAGAAAAATAATCAGATTACAAATGCTCCTTCTTATAAATGAGATCAAAAATTGTGCTAAGCTCATAATCATCACTCATTTAATAAGATAGAACATTGAATCCGATAATTTTTCATAGAACATATCTATATTGTCCACAAAAATAATGTTGGAACAAATCCAATGAATCATATATTTATGCAAAAAGTCATAAACGAACATGCTCGCAGAAAATTCATAGCATTTGACATAAATTTCCCTCATGCACTAAGCATAAATAATTATGTCAACAATAATAACATGCAAAATTATGCATAAATCATATTTATACACTAAGCATAAATAATTATGCATCCAGAAAAAAAATTGCACATAGCATAAACTACCATGCCATAGCAAGATAATTTTTAATAAATTTTCTATGATATTCTATGATTTTTTATGATTTTTCTACAATTTTTTTTGTGATATTTTCTGATTTTCTGTGATTTATCACTTAGCTGCCACGTTTCTGCTACGTAGCTGCCAAGTAATAGGCACGTGGCCAGCACTGAGCGCTACATGGCAGACCCATCAAATGCTGAACATCAGGAGCACCTCTCCTCCCTTTGATTTATTTGTTTTTTATTATTGGTTGTTGGTTGGGTAATGAAATTGCCCCTTGGATATCTAACCATTTACATATGGTGCCATCAACTCAAAAAACAGGGAAGCCATTCAATGGATTCAATTCCTCGCTGTAACTGACAGATCATTCAATATGATCCATGAAAATAAAACGACATCAAAATACGAAAAACCCATTTGTCGAAATAATGAAGTATCGCTCACACATGCAGATCCTCTCATATCTTATTGATGATTTTCTGTCGCTCATCCAGGCCTGTGACAAGCCCACAGCCGAGGAAAGAAAAACGTCTCCGGCCACTGGCGGCCGGGGATGAAGTGGAAAGGATCCCAAGCGGCCGGAGAAGAACCGCCGGAGAGGATCGGATGGACCCTCCCCCTGTGCTTTCCGAGGTCCGCTGCAGCACCCATGGCCGCAGCGGAACCTCCCCTGTTTATTTTTTTGAAATTGCATCAACACCCAAGGCCTATCCCTCAACAACCTCTTCCCTCGCCGGTGACAATCGACGTGGCTCTGATACCAATTGAAGGAGCCGATGATAAGGGACATACTGTAATTTCGACAGCAGCGGATGCATCTTTCACTCAGAAGACCTGAGGAGGAAGAGCCTTCGGTGACCCTCGGATGCGTCTCTCACTCAGAAGACCTCTCGTTGAAGACACTTTCGGTCTTCTATTTAAAGATGGCTATCACCAGCAGATAAGCCAGAGGGTTAACTTACGAAGCATCCCTCGGAATCCGAAGAGTCCCAGAGTTACGAAGAGACTCTAGGAACTCTTGGGATATCGTGTGGACGAATTAATGGCACCCAGGCCAACAATATATATATATCTCAGTTTCTTCCTATACTTATCAGTCATAAAATAGATCGATCACGTGGTGTAGCTAAAATGTGTTGGGTTGGGCTCACCTTATTCTGTTTAGTAAGCACATCCCAGCCATCATTTGCAACATAGCCACATTAAAAACTAGGGTAAGCACAATCTTAGAGAGAACTAGTACGTTATTATGCAAGGCTGGCATATATAGCATGGATCAACCTCGATTAAGACTTCAGCCTAACAAAAACAATAGCTTAAAGGGATTATAGGTTTTAGAGTCCTGATAATTGAGTTAGAGTTTGATCAGGTCCAGAATATACAGATGTTTAACGCATTCTGAACCTGGCAGCTACTTAATGGAACATATACCAAAACTTTTCAAATGGGTCATGTTTTGATCTCAGACCTGACCCACAAGTTGGGAACACTTGAACTTGTTAGAATAAATGACATGAGCACAATTAAATCTATGGATCATAATTCATAAGCACCTCTATCAGTACATGGTCGCTTAGTTGCAAGGTAAGATAAACAAAGAAATTAAAGGGGCCAGTGGCATTAATACAAATGCAAACCAACTCAAGAATCTTTGAATAACTCTCGTATCCAACGATAGAAATCGATCTCATAGCAATTTTTTTCTAACTTATCCTAACTAGTTTAATTAACAAGATAAAAGGATTCTATCCAATTCAACTACGTACTATAAGAACTTAATAAGGTTAATAACAGTAGTGATGATGATAGGCAGCAACCAGCTATCAAATTACAAGACAGACGACAGATGGGAGACAACAAGCGTGCGTGCGTGCGTGCGTGCCAGTGCTTGGCTGTGAATTTCTCAAGGAGAAAGCTCTTCCACCGAAGTAAGGCTAGGCTTCCATCCATCAAGCAATCCCTGCCGCGACCTTCCCGTTTTGACCGGTGGCGTGAAGGACTTCTGCCCTTGCTGCTGTTCAGCTCCTTTCCCAAACCTTTTGACAAAACACTCTGACCACTTCTCCTTGGAAACATAGAAATCCTTGGCAGAAAGCGCAGTCTCTTCTGAAACTTCATCAACCTCTCCTCCCTCTACCAGCAGCTTGTCTACAACTGCTGTCTCCTTTGGCCCCTCATCTCCTGATCTGCAGGGATTTTTTGTCCTGAGTTTCGTGACAGTGGACCAGGGCACGAGATAGAACTTCTGGCCTGGAATCAGTCTTTCCGTTGGGTCAACAACGGACTCGTGAGGATTTTTGAAGACCTCCGGCCGGGCAAGGCACAAGCCTGGATGTTTCTCCATCACCATATAAGCCGGGATTGCAGCCGAATAGAGTTCCACCATTCCACCAGCAAGAACTATCCTCACTACTGAATCCTTGTGCTGTTGATGCACTGCCGAGACGGAATGGAGATCTATGGATGCCACAACATCTTCGGCGTCTTTCCTCCTCTTGTTCGCTTTATTGCAATAGCAGGCGACGAGCAACGTGTGACAAGCGTACCTCTCCAGGGCCATGAATCCAATAGTTTGCTTTCCGATGTAAACTGAGAGTACCTGCAGCATTTGAGTTTTGATGAAAGCAAGGACAAAAGGTGGTGTTATATGCTGCCTTCCTTGCTTTGTATTAATTCTTGTTCTCCATAGTCAAGGCTGCTTGATACTTCCTCCTAGCTAGTCCTCTCCTTTAAATTCTTGTATTCAAATGCCGGATATGAGGTTTATTTTAGCACAAACTTACAAAACGAGAAGTACAATGGGGAGTGGAAATAAATGCTCCCTCCTCTTGTTATTGTCACCTCCATGATGCCCATCTTGGCTGCTAGTTGTCAACACAATTTTTATTATTTGCTAAAGATTAGGATCAATGACAACAATAATTAAAGATAATTGGCACCAGCTGGCAAACTTCAGATGGGAGAATATCTCCCAAAAGTGTTGGACCACACTGATCCCTTCTCAAGGGATCTTGTGGCTTATCTTTGACCTTGATGTGTAACTATTTTCAAGCACTCCAGATCAAATTGAAAGAGAAGTCACTGGAACTTCCTCAAGTGATTGTGTTGATACACAAGGCAAAAATAATATCAAGAGCAACAATCTTCATGGACAAATCTTAAAAGGCTAGACCGGCTGAAGTCCAAAGAAAAAGCAAGGAATAAAAGGGGAATCACCTCACCGAAGAGTTTGGCAATTTAAGCTGCGCTCTTGACATGTAATTATGTGCCGTTCTAATAGCCAAAAGCTCCACATGATAATATTTTCACGAGAATCCTAATTTATCTTTTAGCTTCATGGAGAAGTAGTACAACTGCTATAAATAGATTTCAGAGGCATGATCACTGTTCACTAATTCATTAACATTATTGAAAAACTCCCAAAAAAATAAAAAATTTTAAATCCGCTTGCCTCGGAGAAGAAAGTCCACGTTAAGCTGATCTGTTTTTGGGAAACACTTAGGACTGAAAATGGATCGGATAAACTTCGATCGTATTTGTATTCGTATTCGAATCATATCAGATTCGATATTTATTTTATAATTTAATCGGATTTGAATACTAATTCGGATATTTAATTCAAAAATTAATCGGATACAAATATAAATATAAATTTATATATATTTTTAAATATGGATACGGATATCCGTTTTATTATATATATCCAGTTAATATTTCGAAACAAAGCCCGTCGGGCGCCGGGCGACAGCTACTTTTTAAGTAAAAAAATAAAATCAAAACCGTCAGGCGACGACAGTGAACTGCGAAGAGAGTGAAGAGACGCATGAACGATGAATTCGTCGACACGTCGCGTACGGTTGGCAGAAGGGAAGAGTCTCCCTTCCCGCTCCCGTTTCTTCTTTCGTTCGTTTTTTTTTTGGCACAGCCTGCTCCCTTCCCACTTCTAGACTTCCTTCCGGTTCTTGAGTTCTTCATACTTCAGTTCTTTCTTCGTCTTCCACGTCCAACTTCTTGGCACGGTGATAGTGAGGAGGAGCGATCCATTGCGGAGAGCAACCGATCTATTCGGTCCGTTTGGATTTATCAAAGTCAACGACTTCAGGTTCGGTCCATTCGAAATCTTTGGATCCGATCTGACGATCTGTTCCTCCCTGGACTTCGGCAGTTCGGCTCGGTCATCATCAAGTAAGCTTCCTTTCCTTCCACCTCTTCTCTTTGCTCTGTTCTGAGGTTGCCCAGGGAAGCCTGGAAGGGCAAGGGATGGGTCCGTGATGGCCATGGCCGGCGGCGAGGCCGGAGGCCGACATCCAGCCCATCACCGGGGTAGTTTTTCAGCCCTTCGAGTCTTCTCTTGAGGATGTTCTGAGCTCGCCCTCGAGTCTTAACCATGCCCAACCAGTCCATCGCCCAGTCGCTCGCCAGAAGTACTCCAACGATTGCGAGTCCGCTCTCAACGAGCAGATCAAGTTGGAAGGCTATCATTGATGTCATGGTTGAATATTGATTCGGGTAGACTACGGCGGTTGCTGAGGCGGCTGAGAGGAGAAGGGTGGTGGCAAGGGTGGTAACTATCTGGTCGAGGGTTTCGATTACTCTCATCTCATCCATCTCCCTTCCGGCTGTAATAATCTCCGACGATGATGAGTTTCATGACTTTCGTCACTTCCACCTTTCTCCCGAATCTCTCCTCTGTAACTCTGTTTCAGACTTTTAGTGTTTCATTTGATAATTTGCCATTATTTCCCTTCTTTTTTAATGCTATAGCCAGTCCTTGCTTCTGGAGCAAGGCTGCCAAGGCACCTAGTTTTTAATATGACTATTTGACAACTTTTTAAGGGTTGACATATCATTATGTTTGGTATTTACATCTCAATTCTCACATTAGACAATAGACAACGATAAATGCATTATGTACCTTGGCTTGAATGTGACTCTTACATTGCTATATTTTTGACATCATAGCCTTTGTGTTTTATTTTTATTTTTATTTTTATTTTTGGTGTTACAATGTATTTTATCATAACATTTGCCTTTTCATTGTTGATTCTTTTAGAGGTTAATTTCCTCGGTTCTATTTGATTCCTTTGAACTTAATATGATAGGAAGCGAGACCTATTTTAGTTCAAAGTCTCCCATGTCTTCCATGGGCATTCAGTTTGTTAGATGCTAAGATGCTCCAAATTTAGCCAAATACAACCACTGTATCAGTGGACTGATTTCATGTGGTCTTCCGAAAGGATTCAATACTGCTCAGAAAAACACTAAATGAGCTTAGAGAGATGGTTTAATGCATAAATAAGTATCAAAATTATTTTATTTCTTGCTGAACTTTTTTGAGCAATGATGTGGGAATTAAACATGAATTTAAAGTAGTTCAGTCATCAAACATATATCATGAAATGCTAAGAAAAAGATATTTATAACTAACTTAAGTGTGAAATAATCAGCATAGATTAAATTTTTATTGCATATTAAACAATGAAATTGAATGACTGCTTGAGTATGTTAATATTTTTTTTGGGTTATGGAATTCTCATTGGCTTGTGTTGTCATGGATTTTCTTATTATATATTTTATTTTTTATATTTTGAATGCAGTTGTTATATATCATGTCTTCTAGTGGAACTATTGAAGATGCTAATAGCAAATCAGTTGAGCCTACAATAAAATAGAGAGGAAAAGATAAAAGAAAAAGCTAACATCTAAAATGTGGGATGATTTTACAAAGTATGAATTAGAAAAGGAAGTTGATGAAAAAATTTTTAAAACAGAAGAAGCAAGATGTAATCATTGCAAAAGAATATTTAATGGAGCTAGTAGGTTGGGGACAACACATTTGAAAAATCATCTTGATAAGTGTCATTCATTTTTGAAGAATACTAATGTCAAAGGCCAACTAATGTTACAAACATTATTGCAAAAAGAGGATGGCACTTGTTCTTTGAGTACCTATACATATGATGGAGATGTTAGTCGTAAGAAGCTTATATGGATGTTTATTATGCATGAATACCCATTTGCTATGGTTGAGCATGAAGGATTTATTAATTTTATTAAGTCTTTAAGACCATCTTTTGAATTAAAGAGTCGCATAACCCATAGAAAAGGGATTATGAAAACATATTTAGAGGAAAAGAAAAAAGTTTATGATATGTTTGGTCTACTTTTATGTCGGATAAGTGCAACTATGGATTTGTGGACTTCTAGACAAAACAAGTCTTATTTATGTGTGATAGCATATTTCATTGATGATGATTAGAATTTGAAAAAGAAAATAATTAATTTTATGCATATGGGAGGAAGACATACTGGAGTCAATTTGTGTAATACATTTATCAAATATATGATTGATTGGAATATTGATCGTAAGTTATTTGTATTAACATTGGATAATGATCGTGCCAATGATGTGTGTGTCAGAGAAATCATGGATAGGCTTCAAGGAACACTTGTATGTAATGGCCAGTTCTTTCATGTGAGATGTGCTGCACATATTATTAATTTAGTTGTGCAGGATGGACTAAAAAAATTAATATGGCAATTGAAAATATCAGAGAAATGGTGAAGATTGTTCGAAGCTCTCCACAACAGTTAGAGGAGTTTGAAAAGAGGGCTAAAGAATGTAATTTGGATATATGTAGAGGTTTTTCAATTGATGTCCCAACACGGTGGAACTCTATGTACATGATGCTAAGGGATGTTTTTATTATAAATAGGCTTTTAAAAGATTGCAGTGTCTTGATCCATACAAATATGATATGTGCCCAACAAATGATAATTGAATAGAGGTAAAAATATTTTGTCAAGCTTTGAAAAACTTCTATAACATCACCGAGCTCCTTTCGGGCACAATATATCCAACTGCAAATCTCTTTTTTCAAGAATTTTGTGAAATTCAATTGCATATTATTGAATGGTACACAAATCTAAGGATCAACTTTTCTCTTTATGGCATTATCAATGAAGGAGAAGTTTGATAAATATTGGTAATAATCTAATCTCATGCTAGCAGTGGGTTCATTCTTAGATCCTCGTTACAAAATGAAGATGATAAAAGTTTATTACTCACAGATTTACTCTTTAAATGGAAAAAAGATGTCAGTGATGTTCAAAATGTTATTCGAAACCTTTATAGTGAGTATAAAAAAAATTTCTTCATTTTCTATTCCAATTACTCATGATATTGGTTCATCGAGAGATAGCGGATATATTTCTGATGAGTTTGATGAGATGGAAGGAAGAAAAAAAAGTTTGCACAATTTATGAAGAAGAATGCACAACAACAACAAATTAGAACATATTTAGATATATATATATATATATGGAGGAATCTATTTGGCCATGGGTTGAAGGTGATGCTTTTGATATTTTAGGATAGTGAAAATCTAATGGTCTGAAGTATCCTATCTTATCTTGGATTGCAAGAGATATTTTGCAATTCCAGTATCTATTGTAGCATCAGAATCAGCATTTAGTATAGGTGGACGAGTGATAGATGCATTTCGAAGTTCATTAGATCCTGATATTGTTGAAGCTGTTATTTGTCTTTAAGATTGGTTGAGATCTGAGAAAAAAGGTAACTTATTACATTTTATATAATATTTTTATTAGATTTAACTTATTTATAATATTTTACTATTTTTTAAAATTTTATTTCAGGTCATATTCCTTCCATTGTTCATGATCTCAATTCTCCTGCTATGTTGGATAAGGCAATGCAAATGATGTGTAGTTTTTAAAAAATAAGTTATTATTTTTATTTATATATATTAAACTTTTGTACTAATATTATTATTTTTATTTTTATTTCAGGATGATTAGAGCATTGAAGATTGTCATATGATGTTATTCAATGATTTGTGAACTTTTTACATAATAATTTATGAAATACTTCTTATGACATTTGAGTTTATGAGATGCATTTAAGATTTATCGTCAACAAATCCTATTAGATATTTTCATGTGATGACTTATGCTTTCAGCTATATAATATGAATCATATGATGCAAATACTATATGGCATATGTAGGTTGCCAATGTTGCCATGTATCATGGGCAACTGATTCTGACATGTTGTCATGTATCGGGGGCAATCAATACCAACCTCAACCTACCAATTTTGCCTTGTTTATTTCATTCTAAAAATTTTGTGCTTATGTGGGCTGTGATAATATTTTGAGCCTATTCAATTTAATTTGGCAATGATGATAGGGACTTCCAATTTGTTTTGACGCTCAATGTGTGGGCTGTGAAATCATGACTTGGAGGGCATTTTTAAATACAACCATTGTGATTTGTGAAGCATATGTTTGGCACTGAAATTATGACTTGGAGGGCATTTCTAAATGCAATCGTTATGATTTGTGAAGCATATATTTGACACTCTATCTGAGCCAAGGGCCATGATGTTAAGCAGATTCATAGCATTTCCTGACTCGGATGCATGTAAATTGTAACCATCAGGAAATAACAGCTGATAATATCTTTCTGAGCCAACTCAAACTATGTCCCTATATCTGATAAGTTACTAGCATCCTGGAGGAGAAAGCCATAGCTTGTAACATGCTCTGTTGTTATGCTGATGAGCTCAAAGAGGGTTTCTACCCATGGATCGATCAGGTTGGTTATGATTAATATTTATTCATTTTCTTGATCAGGTCTGTGATATATTTTCAAGAATCATACGTCTTTGATCAGGTCTGTGATATATTTTCAAAAATCATACTTCGTGAATGCTTGGCAAATTACTTATTTTAAGCCTAGCCCCTTGATATGATCATTTATATATTATAAAACTTAACCTTTGTCCTATGTTTTTGTTCCTTTGTGTTCTTCAGGTTGGTAATTGTTTGGGCACTTTGATCAAAACATTCAAGGCTTCTTTCCTGCCATTCTTTGATGAACTTGCTATGTACATAACACCAATGTTGGTAAGTCCTGAGAAACATGCTACTTGTATTTCTTAGTAGTACTCAAGAAAATATGCTTGACATTTTGCTTTTCCTATTGTATTTATGTATTTTTTTGTATTAGTGAACTACAAATTCTTATATATGTCTACATTTCCGTGAAAATTCTTGTCTCAATGCTTAATGATTTCTATCTCAAATATTTTAGGTCTTGTTACACTGTTGCTTAGATGGATTTGTTGTGGATTTCAACTTCTTTCAAGTTTCTTAAGAGAACATTTATGTAGCCATATTCTTATTGCCTATGTTTTGCTCTTGTGGTATACAGTAGGGAGTTTAGTGGCTTCTTTAGTATTCCTCTATTTATTAACTCTTTCACAACTATTCATCATATAACACCATCATGAGATCATAGAAATTCTATTTTCATATCTGTATCCATATCTGTATATAATAAATATGGATATGCTTGATATCCGATTCGTATCCATATCCGTATATAATAAATATGGATATGCTGGATATCCGATTCGTATCTGTATTCGTATATAATAAATATGGATATGCTGAATATCCGATTTGTATCTGTATCTGTATATAATAAATATGGATATACTGGATATCTGATTCGTATCCGTATCCGTTTAGAATAAATATGGATATGAATTTTAATATCTGTTTAGTATTCGTATCCGGATTCATATCCGTTAAAAAATATGGATACAAATATGGATATACTACTATCCGATTTGTATCTGATCCATTTTCAGCCCTAAAAACACTGCGGACTAGGTACATAAGCCTCTTCAGTTTGACAAGCATATGACTTTAAGAAGGGCCAAGTTCATCGAAAAAGAGTGTAGTCTATTTTGTACGCTGTGTACAAGATAGACACTAATATATATTTTTTTCATTCATTTTCTTAATTTGTAATGTTGGGTTGTAATATTTTCAGTAAAAGAACATTTTACATGTCTCAAATAATGTGAACATTTTGCTGAATACTTGTTAACAATTAGGGTCACTTTTGAATATTTATTATAATATGTATAATTTGTATTAAACTCACGAATAAATAATAATAGAGTAATAATAGAGTAACGTTATATCATATCATTGTTGTCTTAATACTAATAATAGAGGTTCCTCATCTCTTATTGAAGATTGAAACTGAGGTCTATCGATGCTAGCATCAGGAAATGGATATCAATGATAGAATCAAGAAATGAATCAGAAGAGGAAACCTATGAGACTAACGGCAAAGCCTACAAGATAAAGAGAGACCAAGTGGAAGAGGATTAAGACCAAAATCTAGGACTAAGACCAAAATCTATCTTGGTGAAAGATCCTTCGATGCTTAAGTCAATGGAGAGTATTTGATGGCAGCTCAAAAAATGCTCTAATGCCCTAAGATTCCTGAAAGATATGAAAATGATGGAGAGAGAATTTTCTAGATTGAGTTAAACCTATTCCTTTTGTACACAGTGATATAAGGTATCCTTATTGGTGTAGGACTTTGAGGCAATATACTAAAGAGAGATGCATCTTCAACTACTCATTCATTGATAACAACAATTGCACATGCAACATCAACAACTCCTATTTTCACTCATGCTCCCCGAAGCAACAATGATCATGAACGGGTGCTCCCTATAATGGTCGATAAAAGGCATACTAATAGAGATTAGTCTCCAAGGTGCTGTGGATACCCTCCTCATTCTAATGAGGTTTCGAAAAGGTCTTGCTTGAAATAGTAGTGCATTTTAGTATACTGGCTTCAAAATTACCCATCCAAAAGACTAAGCAATTTTAAAAGATCTCTATAATGTAAAGTTGATCGAAGAGGTGTTTGTGCATGAAGTCTCAATAAGTAATATTTTGGCCTTCTTTTCTTAGCATTTTTCTTTTTACTAATAGCCTTTTTTCCTTATGTAGGCCATGCAGGCTAATTTAGAGTTTAATAGCATAATTAAGGCCCCATTTGAGTTGATTAATATTATGTCTCAAGATTACAAGCATGACCATTTTATTTTTAATTCTCATTCTTAATATTATTTATCAAAATCATAAACAAATCATTTTTTATTGTTCATCCTTGTTCAAAGATTGAAATTAAACAATAAGTATGGTTTATATAATAAAGAATTTATAGATATGTATCAGCTTAAGAACTAAAATTTGCTAAGAAAATGATATTTCAAAAATTATTCAAAATGTAACTTATATACATAAGTATGAACTAATTAGGATGATGGCCATCATAGCATCTTTTGACCACTATGGTTTTCATGTGCTATGCCAACTAGATTAAAGCTCACTTGGTTCATTTTGGTGCTATCATTATCTTTTTCTACTCATCCTAGGAGTTGGCTTTACACCTGAATTTTAGTTTCCCCTTAACTTGTAATCATCACGCATTAATCTAATCCATCATGTGTTGCATATTCATGATATTGCTAGACCTAATGATTACCAATCAAGATATGGTGTACATAGTTAGTAAATTATATTATTTATTAAGACAGATCGATGCCATAGGGTGAGTGAATGTTTGGAAATCCCTTGGGTATTAGAGAGTTGGTGGGAACTCCCAAAGGATAGTAGAGATAATGTTTTTCCTATAGGCAATGCAAGTGGAGTTGAAGTGATGCAATGACAAGTTTTAGTCACAATGAGGATAAATGAGAACAAACCCAACAATCATAGCATGTTATTTTAGCATCAAACTTAACCAAACTATCCAGTTTAAGATTCTCACTTTTTAAGGATAGTATAAGTTACATGATATTCTATCTATTTTTACATTTTAATTAAGAATGACCTAATGTGTATAGGTTCTTTTTCATGACTTAAATGAAAGGACTTATCCTTTGTTGAAAAACTAATAGGAAGAACTTTTTTTTTTTTGAAAAAGAGAGGATGATTGAAAGAACAAATGAATTTAATTAATAGTAGTTATGATATAATATAAATGGGAATAAAAGAACTAATCATAAAAGAAGGTGATAAATGAAATATGTTTACTATTTCAAATGCAACCAACTCTATTATAAACCTCGCATAAAAGGATGAAGGTTTCTTTGCTCGATGGCAAAATTCAAGTTGCTTCTATAATTGTAAAAGATATCAACCACTAACTTTATGTGTCATCTAAATTTCATATGTAAAAAAATTGATCCTTTACTTATAGTCTTTCAACCTACAAGATTAAGTAAGTACTTCTAATCTATGAAAAGCTCAATATTTATACAATAATAGGTCAATCCTTCGATTGGAGCCGCACAGTATTCATGTCAAAGCAAACTAAACAATTGCTTTTGCAGTAAAATTAGAGCCACATCTATTGATGGTTAAAAAATTCTTTCAACAATCAAAAAGGCTTTGGATCCTAACATGCCGAGGAAGGGTTATCAAACCAAGCACTCCACAAGATAAATAGAAGGTGATTGGTGCATAATAAAAGAGTAGTATTATTAAAATGTATGAAAATCTGCAAATAATCTTTCTTTCTGTTTTTATTATGTATGTTAAAATTATTTTCGGTAATAACTTTTTTTTAGGAGATAGTTTCTTGTCTTGAGAACTCCTCTAGTAGTTACCAGTAATTTCTTGCATAAAGAACTTCATTATTAGATAGCAATTCTAGCAAATAATATTCCTCTATTTTAATAACTTTCTTTAGAAAGCTAATTTCAACGGCATACCACTTCTGTAATCTCTTAATAAGTAATGAATAATCAATTATAAGCTTTTTAAGTATTATAATATAAATAATTAATCAAATCTTGATCAACTTAATTTTTTTCTATTTACTATCATTTACTATAATTAGTAGAAGCATATTATATACCATTTTAGTTTCAAATTATCGATCTTTTCTTGATAGTAACCATAGCATCTCCGGATCTTCGTATTTGTAAAATTGCATTTATCAAATTCTTTAAGTAGAACCTTTACATCATCAATGATATGGCCCCTAATATGAATTAAAAAAAGAGTAGTTACAATTATTACGATGAGCTTTTATATTATTTTTCATAATCATCACAATCATCTTGAATCCAATGAAGGTGATTTTATGAAATTCTAAGAAATCAGATGTCCAATATTCAGCTCCTTTAAGAAGTAACAATCCATGAGAGTATGATGGTACCATCCTAGTATATTATGTATTTAAGCTCGATGATAAAGGGACATGAGAAGAGCATGCTAGCAAGACCAATGCTAAAGCCAAGATCAAAGATTTTATCAAACAAATGTAAGATTGCAGGGTTTGGATCAATTGAATAGCTGGAGCAAATAGAAGAGTGTGATGGTAAAAAGGTAAATTTGGTGGCATTGGTAGAGGAAGAGGTAGCATATAGAATTTTAGTTGGAGCTCAAATTGGAGGAAGTTCAGAGGTTCAAATTAGTTGATGAACTAAGGTTATTAGAGGAGTACATCTATAGTAAGGAGTATTTGGCAGTACTAGCAAAGGAAAAGGAGCTAATAGATAAGACCTAGTTTAGAGCTTGGATTAAAGAAAGATCACATAGCCTAATTTAGGATCTTAGCTTTGCATAAGGAAGAAACAAGGTAGAGGATAGAGAAAAGGAAGAGGGAGAAGAAAGAAAATTTTGGTTTCTCTCTTTGCACTTCTCTCCATGATCCAAAAGAAAGATGATATAGGATAAGCATTCCCTTTAGTGGTTGTTTGCATTCCTCCTCAATCAACCTTTGATTTGATCTTTTTTTCCGTTTAAATGAATCATCACACTTGTTCACTATAAGTGGATTGGATTGGTTAACAATAATGCCTTGGGAGAGAAGGATAATACAAATCCTAAACTTACACCTTTAGAGGGATCATAGTAGGACAAAAAGGGATGGACGCAGACTTTAAACCAACCATAGAGGATGAAAATAATGTCAAAAAAGAAGGTGAGAGTCATTGATTAAATATAAGATAATAATAGATAGTGAAAAGAAAAGCTCTTTTGGTATGAATCCCTTCAATACCATAATCTCTACATAAAACAATGGTTGCTAGTTAGTTTGAAACCATAGCAAGTGTATGGGAAAAAGCTTGATAGCATCGATCCTTGCTTATATCCTTATCATTAATCTAAGCATAGTGGAGTTTAACAAAGTCTTTGCTATCTTTTCATCATGTTAGCTAACAAAAGGTGCAAGTAATGAGAAGCGACGTATAAATGCAAAAGAGGAAAGATAAAAGCCACTAATGGAGTGATAAAGCTAGGTGTTTAGAGAAGTTGAGACTTAGAAAAGAGGCAACAGAAGGGAATAAGAAAGGAGATTGACCATAAAAGAGAAGAAAGTATGGTGTGGAATTTTTAACATCACTTTATACATATCAAACCAAATCATCTATACTCTCGATGGATTATTTTACTCTATTAAAAAAAATATATGTGCTACTTTTAATTCTAAAATCAATAATAAATCATTAAAATCAAAGATTCGCACTATTAATCAATATGATAAAAAATTTTAAAATTAAAAATTTATTTTTGCTATCTCAAACCACACTATACATTACAAAGATATAAAATAAATGGTTTTTGATGTGTTAATGCACTACAGCATATATCAAGAGTTTAAATTAAGATTACTAATCCTATTTTGCATATGTATACGTATGTGTGTTTGCGCGCGCACATGCATGTATGCGCGATATTAGAAATCAGAAATCGGTTGATTATATTTTTACATTTATATTGAGAGGCATGCATATACAAAAGGACATGCATACAAATAAAATTATAATTGAATATAAAATAACTATTATTAGGTAATGATTGAATTTTATCTAAAATTATTAGCACATTACCTAAAAATTTGAGACTTCTATTGTAGCAGCTTTCTAAATAAAAATGCTTGCACAAGAAAGGGGTTGCTCCAATTTCAATATTTGACTGATATACTATTTTGATAAGAGAAATTTATTTGAAAAAACTATTTGCACATGCTAAAGACAAGGCCTCTAAATTGGTTTGGAAGTTTCATGGTTAACTTGGGGGGAATGAGATTGTATCACTCCATCTCGTGGTGTCCACCATCCATTAGTTTATTAAGGTATGGCAATTAGCATCCAGCATCACTCCTCTCATTTCACCTAGTTTTAGTTGAGGAATTGGCATTGAGATAATCATTACCCTGACCTCTTAGCTATAGTGGAATTGACGTTGTTTGGGGAGTCCTAGTTAGTTTAGAATACATGATATTAGTTAGAATTCATGAATTTGATCACTTCAATCAAACCCACGGCCCAGACACCCCTTGGTGAAATTTCTTTTTTTCTAAAACAAATGGTGAATTCTATATAATTTCACTCTTTTTCATGGTTGAAATCCTATTTAGTCACATTTCTTTTGTATCTATGCATGACCTATTTATAATTACTTAAAAACCGTTATGTATCAATTTTACATATTTTTGGGATGGGATGTTTCCTTACATACTATCCAGGAGGTCCCTACACATTAGCACTCCTATAAATCTTTAAACTTAATGGCTTATAATCATTTCTAAAATGTATTGTATAATTCTTCTTATCTTTTGTTTAGAAGAGCCCCTTTTTTTTCCTTTTTTTTTTCTTTGAAAATTTCTTGTGAATTTTTCTTATATTTCTAATAATTTACCAACCTAATGGTATGGATGCTAATTAGTTCTCTTCAGAAAACCCAAAAGTTGGAGGCCAGGCCATTCATGGAGGGCACCATGGTTGCGTGTGGCTGGGGCTCTCGAAGATTCCTAGGAGGTTGCTTGGAAATGGTGGGAGGAGCTGTGGGATTGAGAGGGCTGCTTTGATTGGGGGTGCACCGAATTGAAAAGTGTGCTTCTTGTCATGTCTTTCAAAAATATTTGCAACGGCTATTATGTCGGCTAAAAACTTTCAAATAGGATGGTCGTGATGTCAACCAGATACAATTTGGTCAAGAAGGTTTGCTGACAGAAGAAATTATTGATGCTTTCAAGGAAAGACTTTTATCATCAATTCCCTAAATGTAAAGTTTGATAAGGTCCCTCTTAAATGCCCTGGCAATACCGATGCTTAAATCTAAAAAAGAGTTTAGGGACTTCAAAGAGAAAGCTTAATTCTATCGGGAGCTAAAAAGAGATTAAGTGAATACGACAAGAGACATGGATCGGATATGGATACGTGAAGGTCGTTGGAGAATCTAAAGCAAACAGAAGGGCCTTAATGGTGGAGCAAGTTATTGATACTGTTTACCAAGCTATTCCTCTTATTAGATTCAGAGTTGATCCAAATCGATTCTAGACAGAAATTATTGATTTGTTCATGCTTGTAAATAATAGCAAATCCACCTCCATGTATTGTACAAGATAGTTGTACTTACATGGAAATACTTTTATCATTTAGTATATACACTAAGAGGTGCAATAGTTAACATAGAATAAGGGCATTGATGGTATTTGCAAAATCATGTACCACTAACCTTCTAAACACACCACAAAAATTACTCTATGCACCCCCAAATTTTTGAAAATACATTAATTTTCTAAACTACCCTTAAATCCCCACCCTCCCTTCCCTTTTCGCTCCGATGGTCCCCAGCACCGACTCCCCTCTCCAGCCCCCTCTCCTCGGGCACCAGGGCAAGGAGAAGCCGGGGGGGAGGGGGGAGCGGTGCTAGAGCGAACGTTGGTGTGGAGAGGAAGGGTTTTAAGGATAGTTTAAAAAATTAATTTTTTTAAAAAAATGGAGGTAGAGAGTAATTTTTTCGGTGTATTTAGAAGCTTTCCTAACCAGTGGGAGCTTCTAAATACACTGCAAAAATTACTATTTACACCAACACTTAAAAAATAGAATACCCAATTTACCCCATCATGTAATGACCTTTATACCCTTATGAATTTCTCTCTACACCCCTTTCCCATGCTTCATTCAGCCCGGATATGTCGAACGGAGCCTCTCTGTTTAGCTTTGTTGGGCCGAACAGAGTCTCTCTGTTTAGCCCAACAGAGCCGAATAAAAAGGCTTTGTTTGGTTCTGTAGGGTCGAACAGACCTTCTCTATTTGGCTCCAGAGGGCTGAACAGAGAGACTTTGTTCGGCTCTGTGGAGCAGAACAAGGCCGAACAGGGAGGTGACCTAGCGATTATCTAAATTTCTTATGAGGAAGAGGACTTCTTCGCCCTCCTCTTGCTGGAGCTCCAAGAGAACCAACTCTTCGGTTCCCTCCCCTTCCTCACCAGGCTCTCGTCGCTCCAAGCCCTCCTCCACTATTTGGCTCCACAGGGCTAAACAGAGAGACTTTGTTCGGCTCTGTGGAGCAAAACAAAGCCGAACAGGGAGGTGACCTAGCGATTATCTAAATTTCTTACGAGGAAGAGGACTTTTGCCCTCCTCTTGCTCTTCGGTTCCCTCCCCTCCCTCACTAGGCTCTTGTCACTCCAAGCCCTCTTCCATTGTAACCGCTTTTTCGGCGCACCCCCGCCGAACTTCTTTGCTGACCTCTCCTCCCTCCAGTCCGTCTATGTCGATGACAACCCCTTCGATACCTGGTCCATCTCGGCCCACCTCAAGGATGCTGCCACCCTCATCAACTTCTCCGCCAACGTTTTGATGAGTTCCCAGAGTTCCTTGCCATCGCTTCTCTCTCTCTCTCTCTCTCTCTCTCTCTCCTGTTTGGCCTAAGTCTTTTCGCGCCTGCGAGCCGCCAACCCCTTCATTCCCCGACATCAAGTACCAACCCCCACCTACCATGAAGCCGACAACCTCACCAATCCCCCTCGATGACACAAAATTCGACGGTCCCATCACTACCATCAACCTCTTCAAGTTCACCGTGCTCAGCTCGACGTCCTCAAAGCACTACCACCAATCGCCGTCGGTCGCCAAAGGGGAAGGGTAAGGGAAAAGGAATGAGAAGGAGGTTGTCAGGTGGCGTGTAAGGGGAAGAGGGGAAGTTTATGTATTTTTAATTTAGGGGGTGTAAAGAGAAATTTTAGGCGTGTGGGAGGTAATTCAAAATTTTTTAATTTTTGCATATGGGGAGAGTAATTTTTGCTGTGTATTTAGAAGCTCCCCTAACCAGTCCACCACAAGCGGGCCTTATTATCATTTTATAGGTAATCAAGTATCTATCATACTTTTGACATATTAGACTTAGAAGTAAAATTTAATTTAGATTGAACCAAACACATTGGTTCATGTGAAATAGATAGATAGGCTCCAAACTTTTTCTTTTCAAATGCAAGGATTCATGGTCTCTTGACACATGACCTGTTGCAATCTTCCCACTAGCCAAGACCTCCAAGACTATATCGAGGACGTGTTCCGTCGGACGTATTTATCTTAAGCCATCTAGGTCGAAATGCCCATAATAAATTTTGCGAGAATGGGACGCATACATCGACATGGCATCTCTTCACAGCTACCAGCATGCATACATTCATATCGGAATTATGGGTTTACCCAATCGCTCAACTAAACATCTAGAAATTATTGGATAATATATTCCCAAAAAGCTGGATTTGGACAATTATAATACAAAGAGGACAAAATTTATTACTTCCGGGTCTTAAGAAATATCCAGAACTCCAAAAAAAAACTGCTTCAAGTCAAAACATATCATATCTGCAATATTAATGAATGCCATAATTAAATCTCTTGTCGAGTGTCATTCCTGGAAAACAGAATAAATTGGTCAATTAAATCTCTAATTCCGTACCCTACATACAAAATTAAAAAAAAAAAAAAAAAAAGACGGACGACTAAATGCAGGCTGTCAGCTGCATGGATAGGAGTATGCAGGAGTCAGATGAAAACTGACACCAACACACACAGACACCAAAAAAAATCATCAGGTTGCCCTTACATTGCGATTACAGATAATGAATTTCAGAGTTGTAATACTTCAGCATCACCTACTAAAAAACCAAATAATATGCCAGAGAAAATTAAATGCATATGGTTGCTTTTAAAAGAAAGTGAGAACCTCTGTAGTAATGACTAGGGTAACTAACTTCTTGTCATCTGAAGCAGGTATCTGATCTTAACTGGATGCCACAGGTTTTGCAATTGCCCTCTTGATCAATTCTGCGTATGTCCGGTTCTGGTAAGTCAATGTGGACTCCAGCAGATCCCACAGAGAGGTCTTCGGGTTCCAACCTACACGCAGCGTGGTCGTTCATGTCATTTTATTTCTCCACTGACATAAGACTCCTTTTTCTTTTCTTTGACAATATAAACTAGGGCGGTCATGTAGGGCTTGTAGTTGAATGCAACCAGAGAGTGACTTACCAAGTTGCCTGTTGATTATAGTCATATCTGGAATCCGCTTATCACTGTCATCATATCCTTCACCGTAGAACTCTTTGGAGCTTACATCAATTGTCGGCTGCTCAAGCGATGGCTCTCCTGACACTCTTGCATAGACCTGTGAGAGTAATCATAAATTAGGATGAAGGGTGGAACAATATCCTCTACATCATGACCTATCCTCACAAACTTCCCTTGGTACCTGTGTCATCATTTCAGCAAGTTGCTTTACTGAAACCTCGTTATTGGGATTACCCACATTAAAGATCTGACCATTGGCTCGGTTAGGATTTTCCTGAAAGACAGTCAATTATTTAGCTCACTTTAAAATATAAATACAAGGTTGAGGAAGAGGGGAAGAAAATAACATACGATCATTAAGAGAACAGCTTCAATGGCATCCTTGATGTACAAGAAAGTTCTTTGGGACTGGCCGCCATCAACAAGCTTAAGAGGCTCACCACGTAAAAGGTTCTGCATAATTTATCAAAATAAGTACATTCTTGATGGCAGAACTAGTGCGACTGATTTTTGCATGTGGTACGTACGTTACTGAAGCATGCCAAGACTCTAGGAACACCCTCGCTTGGGCCATCAATTCCAGGTATAAAATCCATCCTTGGTCCGATCCAATTGAAAGGCCTCACAATGGTAAACTCAAGTCCATTTTCTGCACCCTCAGCTACAGGGTTCAAATGTAAAAAGCAGCAGTCAGAAAAAAAGTGGTCAAACGCATATCTGCAGCTACAGTCCATGAAAATATCCATACCATATATTAGCCTTTCAATGAGTTGTTTTGCACATGCATATGACCATCTCTGTTTCTCAATGGGACCAAAAATGCATGGCGAGTCATCTTCTTTGAGAACATGAAACTTTGGATCCTATTAGCAACACGACTTTTTAGAATGTGACTAAAATGAATCAATCAGCACATAAAGTGATAGGTACTCATTTTATTCAACCAACATTGGCATCAGTATGGTAAATATAGTGCATTGAGAATAACAAATTAAACAGAAAGAATCGACATATAAGACCAAGTCATAGTTGACATATACTACTAGAATATGAGGATTGCATTTACCCTACTGGATTTCTTTTCTTAAATCTAATCAGCAGATACCATTCAATTATTATGGACTTGTAAAATTGTCAAGTTTTAATTGTTAAAGTTCCCAAAGACTTATTATTTACACTTTAATTTTATTATTGATCTTCCATAAATTATTTTCAATAACAATTTATGAAAGAAACTTGATAAATTCTAACAGGAAAGACTGAAAATGGGCTGAGAAGTTGGGACTTGGTATCACACCAATAACTCCCAAAAATAGGAGTAAATCAACTGGGAAACTTGGTTAAGTTATTAACTAATCTCTAGATTTAGAAACAAGAAAGCTAGAATCAAAAGCATTCAACATATAATCACACAAAATAATTTCCCTACTATTACCAATTACAGAGTATGGCAAACTTTTCTATGTTGAAGTTCACACTATGAATAAGATAATCAAGAAAAATGCGATGTAAACAATTGTCCTTCACCTTCTAGATCTGGAATATTAAAGGATATGAAATAGCAAATAAAACCATATAACTTTATATTCAGCCACCTCTTTATTTGAAATATATATCATTAATACAAAGCTATACTCAGATAAACAAGAACTTGAAATGAAAATGAATCACTTCCTATGTCCATTGGACTTTATGATCATGAAATGCAGCCTTAGCTGCCCACTGCACCCTCAAAATATGTGGAAACAGCTTCATGTGGGGCATGCAGGCATAGGGTTTGCCCTGCCGGGCATCTTACACATCTAAAGGTTTGATGGGCAGCTGATGTGATAAATAGATGATCAAATTGTCCAACAATAAGCATCAAATCCAGTCCAATCTTATTTGCCATAGGGAGCAAGGGTTTTAGAAGGTCAAATAATAAAAATATCAATATGATACACACACGCACACATATGCATATAGTATGATCATGTGCTATAAATTGAGCACAAATATCAAGGCAAAATTCATCTACGGATTCAAAAGTATTTGGCCCTTAGCTGCCAAATCAATAGCAGATGCAAGTGCAGCTTTAAGGAAGCAAATATGCTAAAAAAATACTAGAAGTAAGAAAGCATTTAGGAAGTGACTGTGCGTTCGAATTTCCAGGAAGTTTCCAAAGAGCTACACTTTTCCTGCCAGTAAGATTTTGCTGATCCAACAAAGCCTAGACAATTTCTAACTTGAGTGGCAAAAGGGGCTGTGATAGTGTAAATGGCAATGAAGAGGAGAACTAGCATGGGGTCTTAGGGTTTTGGAAAAGAAGAGAGCTTCGCTCTCTATCACAAGTTGGGTTAAATTGGGTCCAAATCTCCTAGATTGGGAGAAGCAAGGGGTTCTGGGACAATTGCATTGGATGCTAGGATGAGGCCTAAACTACATAGCCCAGCCCACTTGCATCTAAACTTGTCTAAACCATAATTGAGTCAGACCTAAACCACATCATCACCCAGCCCATGTCATACTTGAGAAATCAGTCTACATTTCTCAAAATTCACTTTGCTGTGGTTTCAAGCCAGAACCTCATGCGCTGTAAACATATCTTCAACCAATGAAGCATGGAATTTGTAAAAAATATAGATAATAACTCTACTGAAACACTGGTGACCAAAATGCCCTCAAGCAAACTAACAATCTCCATATGTCCCTGAAGTAAGCTTTTTGGGAAACTTTAGCACATAAAGAAGATATTCAAAAGATTTGAATCAGCACATAATGAAATGCTCCTAAACTCCTATGTCATGCTTGTAAAGTTATAGCTTCCTAAAAGAAACAATTATTTGATTTTAATGGGTTCATTTTTTTAATTATCTAACTTTTGCCGAATTCTTGAATTTCAGTGCCTATATTCTTATTTACGTTGCAGTTTTGCTGGTTACCGCATACGTTTCCAATATAACAGAATTAGAATGTTTGTTGCATTATATTATATACATACGTTGTCTACTTATCCTTTTTGGTTAATTGTTAACATCGTAAAGATGGATGTGATGGTACACCACTACATCTAGTATGGACTATGCTAATATGCCATTAGCTTATAATATGGAGCATTAACCATGTTGTTATGAAGCATTTTACAATTTGTGATAGTGAATATTGTTACATGGTGTTCTATGGTCAACTCAACATGTTGGATGTTTTTTAAGCATATAGATCGGGAGAGGAGTTTTTTTAGGGGATTTTAAGCATATATGTTAAAAAATGTTTATTTATTACTATATCCTAGACATATTGTATCCTATTTTTTAAGTTTTGTCATATCAATGTATCCATATCCAGTATCCATATATAGCACCTCTTATAATCATTATACTTATTGTCTGTTTCAGAAATTACAAGAATACCAACATAAAAGCATATTTACACTTCATTTGCACATTTTGCTCACATCATATGAAATGCAAACCATGAGACTTGCAAGCAAAAACTTAGAAGAGTGAAAGCACCATAATTAAGTTAATAACAAATTGCACAATCACTATAAATACTAAAAAGTAAGAATAATGCAAAGTGCTGAGGACTAAGGATCAGATTTTGCAGAGAAAAGGAGACAGAATTGTCACTAAGCCATTAAAGATGATCATTGTTACCCATGGAATAGAACAGAAGAAAAGGCCACATGGTTGTTGTTTGGACCAGAATCAGGTTTCTTTACCCAGCGAAGGGACAGATTCATCATTTTGGGCTCTACCTAGGGGCCATGGATAAGTATTTGGAAAGGTTCCTAGTTATCTGGTTGGTCTGAAATCTACAGCAATTTAGTTGACAAAAGAGTTCTAAGGACATTTAAGAAATAGTATGGAAGCATCCTAACTCCTAATAACCACCTACCTTCCATATTATTGAGACAAGATTTCAAAGAATAGTGTTATGAACATCTAATAAGAGACATTCTGTCCTTCAAAATACCCAAGTTCCATCCCACTTTCCAACAATCCCCAACCTCACCCTCACCCCCCCACCCCTTAAAATAAAAAATTTTAAAAAAAATTCCTTTATCCACTTTCCCTCCTCCGCATCAGACAGGTCCTTGTTATCCATCCTTTGTTCCTTCTTTTTTCTTATATGGAACATGGATCTGTTCTAATTTTGCTAACATGTGGAATCTTGCTTGAATGGATGACTCAGGAAACAGATATACCAGATTAAGCCAAAAAATGAGAGCAGTCTAGCTAAGAAAGCAAGTCTACATTTCATGATTTTGACATTAAAAAAAGAAGAAAAAGAATAAGAGAAGAGAGAGGCCATCTTCAGCCAATGATTTTTCCTCTAATTCTATCCATTTAATGTCTCTTTTCCCTTCTCTTTCCACATTTATTTCCTTCCTCCTTCCCCTCAATTATCCTTCTTTCTGCTTTGTAAACCTGTTTAGAACTGATTTGACCCATTGTCTTATTTTCTTGAATTAATGTAGTCAAATAAAAAATAATATGCCTTAGATTCAATTTCAAATTTTATTCCTGGTCTCTAGAACCAAGCTAAATCTTGTTAGATGGGGTGTTCCAGTCATCAAGACAATCAATGTATCATCCCGTCCCCACAGCCATTCAAGTTGAGCATTCTCATAGGTACTCTCCATCTCCTTCACCTTATTTTGTTCTTTTATTTCTTTCTTTGTTAATTTCCATTTGTTCTTTTTCTTCTTTCATTTCCCTTCCTATCTTTCTTTTTTTCTTCCTTATTTCCTTTTTCTTCTTCTTTCCTTTTTTTTTTCTTTGTTCTTTCCTCTTTCTTTTTCTTTCCCTATGTGGATGGGTTACAAAGTCCCACCAACATCCCAGTTCTTATTTTTTCATAGGACAAGATGGCCAAGACCACACCCCCCCCCCCCCAACTAACAAAAAAAAAAGCCCTAGAAAGAATTAAACTCATGCACATTTTTCTCAGTCCAGAGAATCAATTAATCAGTCAATAAGAAACTCTTCTTGGTCCTTTCTAAACCAACAAAACCCTAGTATGCATATCTTTTCTACAGTCATGAACCTCAAAGTCCGCATTAAATTTTTTACTTCCACCAGAACATTGAAGTACCATTCCAATTTGCCTTGGTTTGGCAGTCTGGTTAGCAGAATACAGAACAAGAAATTCTTTTTATTCCTGATTAACCTAACAACTTCCACGACACTTCTATTTGATACCAACTGAGCACATACAACCAATGTTCAATTAACAAAGAAAAAGGAATCAGATTGTGGATTCTATTGCACATCATAAGATTATATCACTTTTTGTAAAACATTATGAAAGGGGAAAATTATTATAAAAAACCAAGAAGCATGATTTAATTCTAACTTGAATGAATAATGAGTAAGAACAATCATATGGGACATAATTTTAAATTCACTGCATAACATCATGATCACGCCTAACAAAGAAACACCATGTTCAAGCATTCAATATAATATGCCAGCATATGAGTTAATAGGACATCATAACTTGACAAAACAGAAGTGCAGACATAGGCCAGCAGAATAGAGAAAACAATAATCTTTATCAAAGTTCAGATACAAAATTCCCTCCTTTTCCTATTTCCTCTTAATTTAACCAACAAAGTTTATTACTAATTAATTTGTTAAACATTATGCAGCATGCTTGTGATGATTTTTCTGTCTTTTACATTGCATCCTAGTTTTGAATCACTCAAAATGCATCTCATCCCTTATTTATGATAAATGATTGTAAGACAAAAGGAATTGAACTTTTTAAAACGGAACAAAAGTTTTAAAAATTAGATACTCTATCTTGGCTCTCAAATAAATAATTCTCTTTTGCTAACTCTTGAAAGTTGAAACCTGAAGGAGATTGCTAATTTTATGCTTTGAAAGCTTACTAATGATGAATTGGTCAATACAAAAGAGCAAAATAATAACAGATCTTAAACGGTAAGTGTTTTCAGTGCTTCTAGATGTAACAACATGATCTGGATCTGGATCTTGCGGGTTAAACCACTATCCAAACTGATCACAATCCAAGGATCCAATCTGGATCACTACAAGGCTCTTTTTTTTTTGGACTGCTTGATCCAGATCATGAAATGTAAGATCTTGACAGCAATAAGAACTACACCATATTGAGACCAAGATTAACAATACATTTCTTGACCATCCCCAAATTTTTTCAATTTTCAGCAACACGATAAAATCTTAAAAGTAATAGATAGACAAAGCAGAGATGGCCAAACTCATCACACTCTAAAACTGACCAAACAAGAACATGCTAAAAATGTATTTAGATGCTACCGTGCAGGACCCCAATGACTGTAACTTGTGATCACCACACCAAAGCACTTAAATTGTGCCCACTAACAAAAAAGCCAATGTAAATGTATTTTCAAAAATTAGCACTAATGTGGGTAAAATCGTCATTACGTCAGTATTCGTGCGCATGATGAAATGGTTGGATCACTTTCGATTTTTGATCCGCCAGTTGTCGCGTTCAAAAAAAGACAAAGCCACTACGCCTCAGTAAGACCGAAGTACCCTCATACCACGTCCAGACCGAACTATCCTTATACCTCGGCCAGATCGAGACATCCTTATACCTCGGCCAGACCGAGCTATTCTTATGCCTCGGCCAGACCGAGCTATCTGGCCAGACCGAGCTATTCCTATACCTCGGCCAGATCGAGCTATTCTTGAACCTCTGCGAAATCGAGCTATCTCCACATCTAGCCCAAGTGTGCATGATGTTTATCGTCCCGATAATCCTCCACACGACGAACGGCTCCGATTGCTTGATCTCTGAAGTGGATTCCTCAAGATTAACAGAAATTCAAATCCATGATTATCTGGCAAGATTCCAGCTACGTGGGCCCCCAACCATCCTAGGAGGGAAATAAGGATGATAATGCCAATTATGGCCTAGGGTCTCTAAATCGCTGAATCATAAAGCATCAACTAGCCTCTTTAGCCGTTGATTCTCTAACAAACAGGATTCAAATCTCATTGGCCTCGTAACAAACCTGATTTTAATCAGAGTCAAAAGATTTCGATTTTTTCACCTCCCAAGACACGTTCGAGAAATCAGGTAAGCAATCCGCCAATATTCGAATAGTCTATAAATACCTTTCCCAATAACTTTTCAGGTATGCTCACTCTCTTACTAAAAAATCCATTGAAGCTCGAACAGAGCATTCAGAGCTCTCCGGAGCCATTCTTGAGGAACTCCTCTGCAAGGGCCTTCTTCTCTTATCTGCTCGCTGTGAATTTTCACTAACTTGGACGTCGGAGGGTCTTCTGCAGGAGCCACCCCTGGCATTCCTTGCGAGAGAACTGTCTTGCAGGTCCGTTCGAGCGAAGGGTCGACACCCAAATCTGCAGGCGGACTGCGCTCAAGTTGGAGAGCGATTTCTACAATAATAGATTGGCGCTAGAGGAAGGGCCTCAAGTCCCATAAACTTGTAATCAAGGAGATAAGGCTTAGAACCGAAAAAACAACCCTTCAATGGCCAATCGAATGAGGGCAACTTCAGATGCGCAAGATCAGGCCACCTCCCAAAGGCCTGATCCTGCAAACAACATGGCACCTTCGCAGCTGCCACCGGCCGAGACTCCCTCACCACCAACAATCGTGATCACCCAGGACCAGTTCACCATGCTAGTCCAGCAAGTTCAAGCTCTGGTCCAGCTAGTACAAGAACTCTATGGAGTTCCCTGTCCAGCAACCCCTGCTCCACAACTCCCTGATGGAGTTGTCGCCCCTGCTCCTTCAGCAATTTCTTCCTCTAACCCGCTCGAAGTCACAAGCCATCCACAACAGCTCAACCAAAGAGGGCCTAAACCAACACCACAAAGGGCTCGAGAGTTGAGCCCGCCTAGATCTCGGTGAGCTCGATCTCTCTTCCCGAGGTACTCTCGCCATGACTCGACGCCGCGGCTACGGTCTCCTTGACCCCTCTCTTCTACTACCCGGGACGAAGAGGTTCAAAGACAGCTCCAAGAGATGCGTCGAGAGTGGCGGCAAGAGTTGGACGCCATCAAGCAAGTTCCTCCTCCCCAATCAAAGACGGAGCAAGGGATCCCATTCTTCGAGGAGATCATGTGGAAAGTAATTCCTTCCCACGTCAAGCTCCCCACCATCGAGCCGTACCATGGATCCACCGATCATGATGACCATCTGAGCAGCCTTTGATCAATCATGACGTTTCGTGGGGCATCAGATGCGATCCTGTGCCGAGCCTTTCCCTCTACTCTCAGAGGGTCAATCAGAACCTGGTTCAATAGCTTGAAACCAAGTTTCATTGATTCTTTCGACGAGTTGAGCTACCTATTTATCAGTCAGTTCGTCAGTAGCCGCCGCCACCACAGAAGGTCCGACTCCCTCTCTGAGGTTAAGCAACGAGAGGGAGAGTCTTTGAAAATTTATCTAGGCCATTTTAACACGGCCATATTGGAGATGGACCATCTCAACCATAAGATGGCCATGTCCACCTTAGCAGGCAGAGTATCCAAGGAGGATGACTTCTATCTAGCCCTAAAGGTCAACTATCCGAAGAGCCTCTTCGACATGATGGCCTTGGCGGATAAATACGCTAGGGTTGAGGAGTCACGAAGGTCAGCCCGGGCCAAACAATCAAAGAAGAAAGAGGCTAAAGGCTCAGAGAAAAACCGACCTTCTCACCATGCAAGTCCGTTCCACCGCTAGAGAGCTCCTCCGCCACCACCCAGAGATCGCACTCGGAGCCCAGTCCGAAGGTTTAATCAATACACTTCACTCACTGCACCAAGGGCACAAATCCTGATGGAGATCAAACGCCAGATCCCTTGGCCATCGCCTCTCCGAGGGAGCATAGCCCGGAGAGACATGACCAAGTATTGTCGTTTTCATCGGGATCATGGGCATGATACTAAAAAGTGCTGGCAACTTCGGAATGAGATCGAGCAACTCATCCGACGGGGGAGGTTGGATCGATTCAAAAGAGCCCCCGAGCTGAACAATGGAGAGCGTCAACCTGAACCTCGCCAACCACCTCCACCAAACCCGCCGACTGTTGGCAATGTCAATATGATTGCAATGTTGACTCCTCATCGACTCGGCTGAGCAATGCAGGGAATCCATCGAAGAAGGCTCAGATCGATGAGCTCTCTTTTTCTGATGAAGATCTCCAGAAGATACAGTATCCACACGACGATGCTTTAGTTATATCTCTTAACATGAATGATTATGATGTACACCATATTTTGATTGATAGTGGAAGCTCTGTATGTTTTGTACTTTGATGCATTTGTGAAGATGAAATTGCGGGTGGAATATCTCTGAAACGTAGACTCTACCTTGATTGGTTTCACTGGCGACGCAATTAATCCCGAAGGAGTTATTACACTGGTGGTTCAGGCAGGTGCTTGGCCCAGTCTAGCCATTGTTCACATGGATTTCCTAGTGACCAAGCTTCGGTCGCCCTACAATGCGATCCTCGGAAGGCCCAGACAAATGTCCTTTAAAGCTGTTATATCCATCCCTCACCTCGCTATGAAGTTCCCCACAGAATGGAGGGTGGAAATAGTCCGGGGAAGTCAAGTTGTGGCTCGGTACTGCTTCGTTGCTGATCTTCAGTCTAGAAAACCCGAGGTTGATGGACTGGATGCTCGGAAAGATTTCACTGAGCAACGAGGAGAACCAGCCGAAGAACTTAAAGAGGTGCCGCTCGATGAAACCTGATCAGACCGAACCATAAGGATCGGGCCACAATTGAAAGGGAAGCCTCGACGAGATTTGATCGAGTTTCTTCAAAGGAATGCCGACGTCTTCGCCTGGTCTGCTTTAGATATGCCGGGGATTAGCCCGAATGTTCTTGTTCATCACCTTAATGTGGACAAAACATTTCGGCCAATCAAGCAAAAGAAAAAAAGCTTCGCCCCCGAGCGTCAGAAGGCCATTAAAGAGGAGGTTGATAAGCTTATTAAAGCTAATTTCGTTCGAGAAGTGAACTATCCCAATTGGCTGGCGAATGTTGTCATGGTGAAGAAGTCGAATGGCAAATGGATAATCTGCATCGACTTCACAGACCTCAATAAGGCTTGCCTGAATGACAATTTTCCTCTGCCTCAGATTGATCAGCTTGTGGACGCTACCTCGGGCCACCAGATGCTGACCTTCATGGATGCTTACTCGAGCTACAACCAAATTCGGATGGCACCCGAAGATGAAGAAAAAACCACCTTCATTACTGACCGAGGTATTTACTGTTATTGAGTCATGCCTTTTGGTTTAAAAAATGTAGGGGGCAACCTACCAAAGACTGGTTAACAAAGTTTTCAAAGAGCAAATCGGTCGGAATATGGAAGTTTATGTTGACGACATGCTGGTCAAGAGTAAGGAAGCGTCTCAGTATATCGATGATCTTACAGAGAACTTCGCAACGCTCCAGAGGTATCAGATGAAGCTAAACCCAACCAAATGTGCCTTTGGAGTCAACTCTGAAAAGTTCTTAGGCTTCATGGTCTCCCAACGAGGCATTGAAGCAAATCCATAGAAAATCCAAGCTCTTCAGTAGATGACACCCCCAAGGTCGATCAAAAAGGTGCAACGCCTTACTAGAAGGATAGCGGCCCTCAACTGCTTTGTTGCTCGGTCAGCCAAGAGATGTTTGCCCTTCTTCAAGCACTTCGATCAGGTAAGAATTTTCAGTGGACTCCAGATTGTTAGAAATCCGTCGAGGACCTCAAGAAATACCTCGGCTTACCATCTCTTCTCAGTAGCCTGCAGCTCAGGGAGACCCTGTACTTGTATCTGGCAATCTCAGAGAATTCCATCGGGTCTACGCTAGTCCAGAAGGAAAGCAAAATCCAAAAGCCGATTTATTATGTCAGCAAAATACTTTGGGACACTGAGACAAGGTATACCCGGATTGAAAAGATGGTGTTGGCTTCGATAACGTCCATTCGGAAATTACGGCCTTATCTTCAAGCACATACTGTGGTAGTCTTAACTGACCAACCTATCAAATCAATCATCCGTCATCCGAAGGTGTCGGGAAGGATGACCAAATGGGTCGTTGAGCTGTGTGAGCATGATATCCGGTATCAACCTTATCCGACCATCAAAGCACAATTCTAGCAGATTTTCTCCTTGAGTATACCATACTAGAGGATGGTTCCACACTGGATACTTCCAAGTGACCGAGGCCCGAAGCTCTGTGGCTGCTTCGTGCGGACGGGTCCTCCAGCATTAACGGTTCTAACACCGGCTTGATCCTCACCAGTCCGAAGGGTGCGACCTTCGAGTACGGCATCCGCTTCTCCTTTCCAGTGTCTAATGAAGTAGAGTATGAGGCTTTGCTTACCGAACTCCGGATTGCTCGCAACTTGAAGGTAACGAGACTGAATGCATACACCAACTCCCAACTGGTCGCATGCCAAGCGCGAGGAGAATTTGAAGCTCGGGAACCAAATATGGTTCGGTATCTCAAAAGGTGCGCAACTTGTCTTCTCATTTTTCTAAATTTGAAGTCATTCAAATTCCCAGAACAAAGAATGCACGCACCGACCTTCTTTTTCATCTAGCGACTACGGATTCGATGGATCTCGAACGAAAATTTCACTTAGAAATCCTTGAAAAGTCTAGCATTGCCGACGTTGATCGGATGATGCAAATTGAGGGAACCTTCCTGGTTCGATCTGATCATCAAATATCTTAAAGAAGGATCGCTTCCGACCGACAGAAAGGAGGCAAGAAAGCTGAAGATGCAAGCGACTCATTATGTCCTGCTCGATGACTAGCTATACAAGCGATCTTTCTCCATGTCGTTACTCAAATGCCTTCGGCCGTCGAAAGCTGATTATGCTCTTCAAAGGTCCATGAAGGCATCTATGGCAAACACCTTGGCAGCCGAGCTTTATGCCACAAAGTGCTGCACCAAGGGTACTATTGGCCAACCATACAGAAGGATTCTGACGATTTTGTCCGAGCCTGTGACTCGTGTCAACGACATTCAAATGTTCAGAGGCTCTTCTGCTCACTTGGCACCAATATTGTCTGCCTGGCCCTTTGCTAAGTGGGGGATGGACATCTTCGGCCCTTTTCCCCTCTACCTCCAATCCGAGGAATTACTCTTAATCCCTTAGTGGGTACTAGAATCCAATAGACAATACATGAGCCCGACTTTGGTCGGCTCACCCATGCATATCTAAAGGTAGGTTCTTTAACCGATTACTTCTCCAAGTAACTTTTAGTAATTAATTTTGCTCGCCTTTGGGCCTCCTATTGAAGGTCCTAATTAGGTCCAACCATTAACATGACAAAATTCAATGCTTCTAACCAACGAATAGTCAAGCCCAACTTTGGCCGGCCCACCTGACTACCATTAAGAGAGTTACATTGAGCCATCATATTAGGATTGGCAATTCCAATAGCCTGATGAACATTCGACCTCTGGGTCTGCCAATGATCACCCAACTATTGGACCCATTACCATCCAATTAATGAGAGGCTAAGACTTAGTTATTCCTATAACTTTATCTTTTTAAGGACCTAATAATTTAGAGGATTTCACTTTAAAGTGTGACATATGAAAGAGAACACATGGACCATAATCAAAAATCCTCCCACTAACTTGTAAAAGGATTCATGAATAATTAGTTCATGTGCACCAAAATCAGTCGTACTTATTCACCATAGGTGACATGGGCTAACTCGAATCATTGAGCTACCCAATCAATTCTGATTGATCATATTTTTCAGGTAAGTGAGATCATAGGATGGGTTCATCAAATTTGATTAGATTAACTTAAAGACTTGGGCTCACCACTGAGCAACAAATCAGGTCCATTTAGATTTATGAACTGATCAATCTAACTAATTAGAGAGATCTAAAGAGAATGTAACATAACTCAACTTTTGATTAGATTTAAGTTTTCTTTTTAGTCCAATTAATCTAAACTTAGGTCTAACCCAATTAAGGATCTAACTCAAGCTAACTCATGACCCTTGACACTTATGCAAATGACTTAAGATCTTCAAATCATATTTCTAGATATCTATATCATTTAAGATAATTTAATTTCTCAATTAAATTCAACAAAATTTAAATTAAAAGAGTTTCAATTTAACATGTAAAATAATTTTTTGCAAAAATTAAAATAATTTATGATCATATCATCCAAAAATAAGATTAAAACAATTTCAATCTATATTCTCATCACTTTTCTTCTTCATGGGTCATGATACAAGTGGCACCCCTACAAGCCATAGGAGACCCCATTGAATGGGAAAAAGAGGTCTTTAAACCCTACTTCTCTCCTATGATCGGATGGCCTTGTGAATCCATCCAATCTAAGTACTTGGCTTCCTACCAAATCAGCCTTCAAGTGCTCTCAGCAGCCTATTGCACTCTCCGAGTCATAGGTAGTTGGGCACCACATACCGAGGTATTACCAGTAGCCTCCCTCATTGGTGCGTCCCTGATATCCCTACCAGACGCTCGTTAGGCACAATGATCCGAGGTACTACCAGTAGCCTTCCCCTTGGACTATCCCAGAGTTAGAGTATGATAGAAACTAAGAATACAAACCATGCTTTGAGACCATTGTTAGTAAATCTTTTGTAGGCTATAGATATGCATTTTAAAATTTTCTAAAAAAATAAATACGCAACGGAAACAATAAGATATTGGATCTAATCCAATATCAGCCTACAACAGGATCAATATATAAAAATTATACATATAAAGGTATAAAAAAAGTATATAGATCAAATATATGTAAAAAGGTACACAGATCAAATCTATGTAAATACAAATAACATATATCATATCTATGTTTGTGGCCTAGTATCTTATATCATATCTAAGTCACCAGTAACTATTGAATCTTTTACCTTTTGATGCTTAATAACTCATGCAGCAATAGAAGGCGGTGGTAGGTACAACTTCTGCAAGCCACACAAAGGTGTATGGCCTTTACAGGTGATCCACACCAGGGTTCTGATCCTGACCAGCCTCTTCGGAGTGCTAGCTCCTTCTCCTAGGATTCAACAATGAGATTTCTTCTTTTTGACACCAAGGTGACATTTTACCTCAGGCTTTATAGCCAGAATCCCTTACATCCTAAAAACTTCTCATTTCCTTGTCTTTTCTTTTCCAACGTTTCTTGAAAGATAAGGAAGAGACCCTTCATCTTCTTTTTTAGTTAAAAATCGAAAAGGTTAAAAGTTAAAGAAGAAACTCTTCATCTCCTTTTTCAGTTAAAAACCGAAAAGGCGGAATATATTGCGGCAAATGGAGAGGAAGAGTTTCTTCCTTAACTTTTAACCTTTTCGATTTTTAACTGAAAAAAAAAAAAGATGAAGGGTTTCTTTCTTATCTTTCAAGAAACGTTGGAAAAAAAAAAGATAAGAAAATGAGAAGTTTTTAGAGTGTAATGGATTCTGGCTATAAAAGCCTGAGGTAAAATGTTTCCTCTCGACATACATCCTTTTGACAATTCCAAGAGCACCTTGGGGTGAAAAAGAAAAAATCTCGTCGTCAAAGCCTAGGAGAGGAGCTAGCACTCCGAAGAGGCTGGTCAGGACCAGAACCCCAGTGTGGATCACTAGAGGCCATACACCTTTGTGTGGCTTGCAGAAGTTGTACCTACCATCGCCTTTTATTGCTGCATGAGTTATTAAGCATCAAAAGGTAAAAGTTCAATAGTTACTAATGACTTAGATATGATTTAAGGCACTAGGCCACAAACATAGATATGATCTATGTTATTTGTATTTACATAGATTTGATCTATGTACCTTTTTACATAGATTTGATCTATATACTTTTCTTTTATACCTTTATATATATAATTTTTATATATTGATCCTGTTGTAGGCTGATATTGGATTAGATCCAATATCTTATTGCTTCCGTTGCGTATTTATTTTAGAAAATTTTAAAATGCATATCTATAGCCTACAAAAGATTTACTAACACGGACTACCTTCACCGCGAGTGGAGAATTATTCAGAGGAATCGAGCAACAAACAGCTCCAAACCAATCTCGACTTGATAGAAGAATCAAAGAGAAGGCCCCGATCCAAATGGCGGCCTATCAGCAAAGGGTAGCCCGATATCATTCCTCCCGAGTTAAAGGGAAATCCTTCCTCCCTGGTGATCTTGTGCTCGCAAGGCATCTATCTCTAAGCCATTAGAGCAAGGAAAGCTATCTCCGAACTGGAAAGGTCGATCAAGTTATAGAGGTTCTTAGACCCATCACTTACAAACTTCAAGAGCTAGATGAAAAATTTATTCCCTAAACATGGAATTCAAATAATCTCCGAATATGCCATCAGTAAAGTATGCTTCTACTAAACTCATTCTGTTTACAATAGCGAGGCTTTAATTTTAGAATTGCAATGTTCATGTTTCGATTACCTCTCCAAAACGTTGTTACGAAGGACAGATCTCACCCAATCAATGATCCTCGGATCTCTATCTTGTACCTTGGCAGCGCCAAGTAAAATAAAATCTCTCCGAACCTCGGCAGGACCGAGCGATTTCTCCATACCTTGGCAGCGCCAAGTAAAATATAATCTTTCTTTAAGTCTCGGCAGGACCGAGTGATATTTTTCTGAACCTCGGTAGGGCCGAGCGATTTCTTCGTACCTTGACAGCGCCTAGTAAAATATAATCTCCCTCCGAACCTTGGCAGGGCCGAGCGATTTTTTCGTACCTTGGCAGCGCCAAGTAAAATATAATCTCTCTCTAAACCTAGGCAGGGCCTAGCGATTTCTTCGTACCTTGACAGCGCCAAGTAAAATATAATCTTTCTTCAAGCCTCGATAGGACCGAGTGATATTCTTCGAACCTTGGCAGGACCGAGTGATTTCTCCGTACCTTGGCAGCGCCAAATAAAATATAATCTTACTTCAAGCCCCAGCAAGGCCGAGTGTTTCCTTTGTACCTCAACACGGCTGGTCTATTTCTCTGCACCTCGACAAGGTCGGACGATCTTTCTGTATCTCGGTGGGTCAAAGCGAGCCGCTTCATATTTTGACTGGTTCAGACATAATCTCCCACAGAAAGTGTTCGCCGAGCGACAATCTATATACCTCGGTGGAGTTAGGTAAAACCCTCTTTATCCCTCGGCATGATCGAGTCATTTATTATAATTCCAATAAACAAGGTAAAAACTCTAAGGACCTTCGGCATGACCGAACTCCCACCAAGAGCCAGCAAGGCCGCCCAGGTCTTCCTATAATCTAAGACAAATCATGTGTTTATCCATGAAAGATCAACATAATCCAGCATGCATCAGCAAGCCTAAGCTGAATCACCAAGATACTTGGCCAGAGCCAAGTTCCTAAAGCGCTCCTAATGTTATAGGCGTTTCATTCAATTGAGTACAACCATTCGGAGATCTTCTCCTTAGCAAAAAGGTGCCCTACTGGGTGTTCATATGCCTCAGTAGGACCAAGCCTTCATTCCACACCCCATTCGATTCAAAAAAAACTAACATGCCTATGAACGATTTGTGTTAGAATGATACAATGACATCGGTGCGTCAGGAAAACTAACGCTTAGCAAAAAAGAGACAGAACAGCAAGAAAAGACAAATATGTAAAAAGAAAGACTTCTTTTATTTCAATAATATCTCATTACAAAAATTACAGCCTTTTGCAAGGCATTACAAGTGCGTTACAGCACAGAAAATAAAAGAAAATGCTCGGACAAATAAGTTCGGCCAACGACACTGTACAACATAGCTTCTGCCATTGCTTTGAAAATCAGAGAAATTAGACAAAACAAGCTCCATCGAATTACGATCTCCAGAGCGATTGAGGCGAAGGTAGAGAAAAGAAACAACCTGAAGAAACTCACCTCCGACTTCCCATCCCTCAAGCAGCTGTGACCATGGAGAATGGAATACCTCGGAAGAAGAGGCTTAGCGATAAAGGTCACCATGATCGATGAAAAGCCTTTGGAAACCAAGGCCCATCAAAAATTGCATTTCCAGTGGCCTTTATGGTTCCACAATGGGCGGACAGACCCAAACAGAAAACGTCTACATGCGCTTCCCATATGACCTCTATTCCCCTTCTGCGCTTCGCATATGACCTCCATGACTCCTCTCTTGAGGATAATTTGCTTTTCAACGACTTCTTCATCGTCCCAACCATCAAAGCCGAGCCAAATTTTGAGGAGAAAATCTAGCCTTACAGTCTTCAACTTCGACATAGGCGGGACACACATTTCCTTCTGCCCTCAAAATGTGAAAACCTTCGGGACATGCTCAGGCATCCTCTACTCTTCCCTTTTTATAGAGGTTAAATGGGGGGCAGCCATTAACGAAGGGAACAGCTTCAGGACTCAAGGCGCGACGATCACATCACATTCGAGACCACGTGTCAATATTTTGTTGAAACTCGGTACTCCGCAGAGTATACCAAAGGACTCTCCCATTATAACAGCAAAAAGCAAGAGATCTCTTCTTGATCTTAGATCGGAAGACTTAAATGCGAGGGGCTATTTTCGGTACAAGCAAGCCCAGCAAAGCCTCTGAGTCCTATAGCGATTGACTGCTTAACGTATACGAAAAGCAAGCTCACATCGGAAAAGACAAGGCATTAACAATGAAATAAATGCCTTGAAAAATGAAATACCCTTCGATAGAAGCCGAGCTACCTCCTATGCTTCGACAAGGGCCGAGACATCTCCTTTGCTCCGATAAAGGCCAAGTCATCTCTTGTGCTTCGGTAAAGCCGAGCTATTCCCTTTACTTTGGTAAAAACTAAGTTGTTATCTTTACTTGGCAAAGCCGAGTAATCCTCTACTTCAACGGATCTGGTTGAGTTAGCCTCGACGAACTAAAACCTCTAACATGCGATGATCTACTTGGCTTTGTAATAAGCTAAGTTTAGGCAAATCATGGACGAACTAAAAGACCATCTAACATGCGATGTCAAAACAACAAAACACATGAAGAAAAGCGAAATATCTGTTCATATCATTAAATGAGGCTCTGCTAAGCCCTCAAATTGTAAGAAAAAGAAAATTACAAGAACAGCCCTTAAGACTTGGGCTCGGTCTCAAAAGCAGCTTCAGTGATATTCAGGGAAGACTGGCTTGGTTCACCTACTTCGAACATGGCTGGACGAGGAGCCTCAGGTTCTTCGGCAACATACTGAGAACTCTCTTCCCCTCGGCCAGCCACTCCTGGATCCGGGACTTGTGTTGTGTTTGGGATGACTTTGAAGTCAACATCCAGGATCTCCTCATATTCAGCCTCGGCTGATAGCTCGATCCCCGACGTGCGAACGTCATAGTACAGGCTGCCTTGTGATTAGCACAAGGTATCTCTAAGAAACCTTCGCTCGCGTTTCCTCCTCTCCAAATTGGAATGCATCAGCATAGGCTAACTTGCGATCATCTAAAAATTGAGCAGAACTTTTATACTCTTCCACCGTCAGAGCAACCTGTCTATTGGCTTCAGTCACTTGGCCCTCAAGTTCAGAACACCTCTGACGATTTGACGCCAACTCCGCTCTCAAAAACCTTAATTGATTATGAGCTTCGAAAGTCATCCTGCTCACCTAAGGATACAAGACTAATCAGATTAGGGAGAAAAACATGAAAGAAGCAAAGAGATGCTATAACTCCTCTTCCCGCCGAGCCATTTTTTGCATTTAGCTCTTGGATCCTATCGTATGCCTTTAACTTGTCCTCCCTGTACTGACTTGTCCTCCCCGTACTGATACATCCTCCCCTAAATGTAATCAATCCTCAGCTGTCTCTCTTCAACTTCTCGCTGAGAGTGGGCAAGATCGGCAGTGAGTTTGGCGATTCGCTCCCTCTACCACCTGGATTTGTCATCCTCTTCATTAAGCCTCCTATTTAGAGCGTTCCTTTCCTTGGCGAAACTCAGATCGTCCCACCTCTTGTTAAAGCGTTTCTTCAAGGCCTCTATCTCTTGGACATGCTCGGACTTGCATTGCAATAATTCCGACGGAGCCTTGTCGGCTAATCGCGAGCTCCTCTGAGTTCATTAGCTTTGGCCTGGAATCTGGACGCTCTCTCTAGAGCAATTCTCTTGGTTTTCTCTGATTTCTAGATATTCTCCTAAGCACTCCCAAGGCCTTGGAAAATTTCTCCGTTGATGCTACCTTTTTCGAAGGACAGCAACCTCTCTCCTGGCTTGAGCGAGGCTCCCGCAACCAGGTTCAAGCAACAGTACAATGACCTCATTATAATAGCGCTCTGCAAATGAACTTTCAGCGGTGAGTTCCGATTAAACTACGCTATGAAAGTGAAATGCTTCGATATTCCTACTTACCCGAGAGGTGTATGCTGACGTTATCTTAGTAAGCGAGTGATTGTCAATTTCGGAAAGAAGCTCGATATCACTCGGTATGACAGCTCGCCCGAATGCTGCGGTGGCAATGTCCTCTTCGATTGAGGAGCCGTTCCTCTCGTTTAAGACAGATTGCATCAGAGTGGACAGCATTCCTCAACCTATGGGTTAGGCACGAGCGAGTTCACGGCTAGGGGATTGATTTATGGAGGCTCGGTCCGAGGAACCCCAATTCGCCTCGCCTCTTCGACCAGAGCTTCGGCATGGGATGCTTCGGCCTGCTTGTCCAATTCCTCCCGATGCCTCTGTTGGAGGAACCTCACTACGAGCTTCCTCCTCGTTTGAGGGCTCTTCTTGATCCATAAGCGCCTGCCCTGTTTCCTCCATCCTCATCGGATCCTCGGTCGCTTCCTCGACCTTCCTTGATTCTTCGGGAGGATGCCCCCGACAGGAGGCACTCTTGTGCCTCAGTCTCTTCCTCAACCTCCCTTATCTCCTCACCTAGAGCCAAGGGTTCACCTTTATATACAGAGGGTGCTCTCGGGCTGCCAGCCCCCTCAGGGCACAACTCATTATCTCACGACGAGAGGGCTATGGGGCCGATCAGTTGTGTCCCATCGGAATCGTCCAGTATCACCGTTACTTGTGAAAGGAAAATCTTGACGATTCCTTCCAAGTTTCCTTCAACCACCTGCCCCTCCTCCACTATTGATTCTCCTTTTGATGGGGAGACTTCTCTCTTGCAACCAACACTCCCGTCTCCTTCTTCAACGTAGAAAATTGTCGGCCGATCTTAGATTCTTCGCCTCCCTTGAACGTGGTTTATGATGATGGGGCTTTTTCTCGGGCTTATAACTCTTCCCAGAACTGGTTTTTCTCTGACACTTATCAAGCTCCCCCTTCATCTGACCCATAAACTCCGACCTTTTGGCTACAAATACAACAAACTATAATTTAGTCAATGGTAAAATCGCTAATATACGATCAATATAAAAAGGGGACGAGAACTTATCTTGAGAGTCGACAGGGCTGAGCCCGGCGGTAAAAAGGGCATCTTCTGCCAAAAAAACACTGGCCAAGAATATTTGACCACTCTGAAGAGCAATCAAATCCTTCTCTTCTTGTTGCGACAGTTCCAGGTGTGCATCTAAACCCTTGACATAGTTCATCCATACTCTAGAAAAATCAAAACCAATGTTCCCTTCGACAATGAAGAACCGAGATTTTCATTCCTTTATGGAAGATGGGTTCTTAATATCATTTTGAATGACTTCTGAGGCCCAATATAAGGCCATTCAGAGCCCCTCTCGAAGACGAGACTGTAGCAAACCCGGAACATAGGAAGCGTTGTTGTCACTCCGATGCGACTGCAAATCGATATGAAGCCGATGATATTGCGCCAACCATTCGGAGCCACCATTGTCGGGCAGATACTATAAAACCTTATTATCTCCTTTACTAAAGGATGGATAAAACCGGAGACCTGCTCTCAAACTCTCTTCGTAGAAGAAGGCCCCAGACTCCAATTGCTCTGTGACCCTCTGCTTAGGCTCTGGTACTCATAAATGATGTCATGAGGAATCTATACCTCCGGCAAACTCTCTCCAAATCCTATAGGGTTATCGCAGAAGCATTAGCACCCGAGCGTTTCATATTTTCAAGCTAAGAGCAACAGGCTTTAGATGGGAGCACAAAAGTCTTGAAAAATGAATCTTTGGAGACGAAGCAAGGAAACAGCATGGTAGGGGATAGCGCTACCCAACCCCTTTTTAAACCATCCTAGTAGAAAGGTAGTGCATCGTCGGCGAGGATCCCCAAATTTTCAAATTGACAGCTCAGATGCCTTAAGCATGGGGACTTGCCATATGTTGTTTTCCCAATCACATTCACGAGAAACGAGGGGTTTTTGCTTCATCTATTGAGAAAAATGATGGAATGGCGATGTGGCATTTATGAAACCATCATTGTGCACCTCTTCAAATTCAAATCCTTCTATCCAAATGAAGCCATCTGAAACTCTACTACCTATACTCGAATTTACACTTCGGACTAGGGAGTGGAGGGCATGTGATGTGGGATAAAATCATCATTACGTCAGTATCCGTGCGCACGACGAAAAGGTTGGATCACTTTCGATTTCTGATCTGCCAGTTATGGCATCCAAAAAAGACAGCCTCTACGCCTCAGCAAGACCGAAGTACCCTCATACCATGCCCAGACCGAACTATCCTTATACCTCGGCCAAATCGAGATATCCTTATACCTTGGCCAGACTGAGCTATTCCTATACCTCGGTTAGACCAAGGTATTCTTGAACCTCTACGGAACCGAGCTACCCCCATATCTAGCCCAAGTGTGCATGCTGTCTATCGTCACGATGAATCCTCCACACGACAAACGGCTCCGATCGCTTGATCTCTGAAGTGGATTCCTCAAAATTAACAAAAATTCAAATCCATGATTATCTAGCAAGTTCCAGCCACGTGGGCTTCCAACCGTCCTAGAAGGAAAATAAGGTTGATAATGCCAATTGTGGCCTAAGGTCTATAAATCACCAAATCTCAAAGCATCAACTAGTCTCTTTAGCTGTTGATCCTTTAACAAATAGGATTCAAACTCACCGGCCTCATAACAAATCTGATTCGAATCAAAGTCAAATGATTTCGATTTTTTCACCTCCCAAGACACTTCAAGGAATCAGGTGAGCAATCCGCCAATATTCGGACAATGTATAAATACCTTTTCCAAGAACTTTTCAGATATGCTCACTCTCTTACTGAAAATTCCATTGAAGCTCAAGCAGAGGATTCAGAGCTCTCCGGAGCTATTCTTGAGGGACTCTTCTGCAAGAGCCTTCTCCTCTTATCTGCTCGCTGTGAATTTCTACTAACTTGAGCATTGGAGGGTCTTCCGCAGGGGCCACCCCTAGCATTCCCTACGAGAGGACTGTCTTGCAAGTCCGTTCAAACGAGGATCGACACCCAGATCTGCAAGCGAATTGCGCTCGAATTGGAGAGCAGATTTCGACGGCAACAAGCATCATTTTCAATTGGAAGGAAAGAAGCAAAAATTATCGACTTATAAAATGCACCAAAAACTACTTTTTGATTATGCATGATTGGTGATATAAAAATTACAATATGCTAGACCAATTGAAACACATGCACATTGCTCCCATTATGCAATCATTATATATGACAAACAATAATCGATAAGATGAAGTCATACATCATGATGCACAACATTTACTGGACCAATAAGCATTTAAGTACGGAAGTTTTGGTAGGATGAAATAAAATCAATGTGCAAAAGAATTTGATGCACAGATAACCCGTAATTCTTGGAAAGACAAGGTATTGTTATGATAACTAACAATCGAATCGCTGCATTTTTCCCAGTTTGTGCTAAAGGGAAGGACATCAGATGCATTTCATTATAAGGAGAAATAAATGCATAGAAGTACTAATGATTTCTCTATACCAGCTCCAGAGACAATGATAGCTACAAGTCTCAGACACACAAAACAGAACAGTGCCACGTGACAAAAAGAAGCATTTGTTTAAAGATGAGAGACAACAGTGGGGTAATGACGCCAAAAAGCACCTGTCGCAGTGGATGGTCGTTCGGGAGGAAGGACCCAATCGTCTTCCCATATACTTCACAAGTCGAGAAGTGAATGAGACGCTTGCCATTCTCCGAGCAATACTTAACCTGCATCATTTCCATTGCGAGATCCACATCAGAATCCAATTCAAAACAAGGAGAACTGATGGAAAACGAAGCCTGGAACGACGCAGCTCACCACCGGAAGGGCGTCGACAAAATTGCTGTATATGGTGTCGAGAGGACGGGTGTTGTAGTCAGCCGGCGTGCAGATTGCTGCCAGATTGATGGTCTGCACGGCGAGAAGATATTGGAATGGTAAATTTCTGAAGGAAACAAAACAAAAGATCCAGATCCAAAGCCGCATTGGTGGGGAGAAGGAGAAGGAGAAGGAGAAGGATATTTGGAAAGGAGGGAGGGGGGAAAGGGACGAACCAGATCGGACATCTTGATGAGGCCTTCGAGGCGGGGGTCGTTCTTGATGTTGAGGCGGTGGAACTGAATGCGGCCATCCCACGGGTGGCGGCCGCCCTGCTGCTCCGGCGGCGGAGAGTCGAGGAGATGCTTGATCTTGTCGCTGTAGACGTCGACAGCGAACACAGTGTGGGGAGTCTCGGCCATGAGCTTCTCGCAGAGGTGGGAGCCGATGAACCCGCCGGCCCCAATCATGCAGATCGTCATCGGCTTGATGGGGTTCCCGTCCAGATCCAACCTCGCTGCCATCGCCTCGCTGCTTCGTTCGTTCCTTCCTTCCTTCCTTCGTTCGACGGATCGAATTCTGGCGCAGTATAATACCCACCGCAGCAGCGAGAGAGAGAGAGAGAGAGAGCGGGACGTGGAACGGGGGAGGAGGCCAGGAATAAAACCGAGCGGCGAGGCGAGGGGCAGATCGGGCACGTGCGGTGATGCCGAGTTGGGACAGCGCGGTTCCGCTGTCAGGTCCATGTGGCCGATTAGTCATTAGCCCACACGGCGGGACCCTGAGACACGTGGGAATCAAGGATGGTTACTGCTAAAAAGCCCTCCACCGGCAACCTCCAGGCCCTATGGAGAAAAATCAGCATTTTAGCCTAAACGCGGCATCGATCGCAGACGATTGCAGAGGTCGCGCTTAAGTCTGCATGCTCGCTTCTAACATAAAAATTACTTATTTCTGCAAATACTTTGAATTTGCTTTGCTTTTTCATTGATGCCTTCTTTTGAGCTCAACCTCAAACCACCCCCCAACTTATCCATTTCCATGATGCATATCTTGGATGTCATGTCCATGATGCATATCTAGGATGTCATGCGAAATAAAGCTGCACGATCTGTAATGCGTTTGTTGAATAGAAGAAGTGAATATATTCCTACTATAATCACCAATCATTAGTTAATGAACCTCATGTGGCTGGTGATGCCACGTAGACAATTGCAGCAAAATCAACAAAGCAGCAGCAGCTCCGATCTCTCCCCGTCGATCATGGCGGCCCTAATCTCTTCAAGTCGGCCGTGGTGGCCCCGATCTCTTCCAGTCAATCGTAGCGGCCCCGACTTCTTCAAGTCGACCGTGGCGGCCCGATCTCTTCCAGTCGGCCGTGGCAGCACTGACTTCTTCAAGTCGGCCGTGGCGGCCCCCCCCGACTTCTTCGAGTCAGCCATGGAGGCTCCAACTTCTCCAAGTCGATCCCAGCTGCCAGGCCCATCAACTTTCTGACCTGCGTGGCCCAACACAACCAGACCCACCTACCGCCTGCCCACGCCATCGATGGGACCAGGCCCACCTACTAACTGGCCCCGCCGATCGATGGGACCTGACCCACCAACCGCCAGCTCCCCTCTCCGATGGGACAAAGCCTACCGACCAGCCCAAACTCACGTAACTTCCACGTGTTCCGCAGACATTCATTTCTCACGGATCTTCACGTGGCTAATCCCCATACGAATGTCAAATGCCTATAAAATGGTAAGTCAACTCGAAGCCCAAGTATGTGAACACAAGTGCTTACTTACACCACAATCCTAGAAAAACTGCAACTCTCGAAGCTTTTTCTGCCTCAAGGAGCTCTTTCGAGCTTCCTTCGGCTGTGACTTCGGTTGCTAACTTGGGCGTCGGAGGGTCCTACCGGAGCTTCCTTCGGTCTTGGGACTTCTTGCAGGTCATCCATCTTGGCGAGGACCCCATCAGCAAGCGGACACATCTTCCCGCGTCTAAGTTCGGTGATCGTATCATCAGATTGGCGCGCCAGGTAGGGGGGAAGCATGGAGGAGGAAGACGAACCCCATAGCATCCGCTCGTGAACGTTCCCCCCTTTGTCCATTGAGCAATGGCGGTGACATGGGCTCAAGACGCCTCCTCCAGTTACCCTAGGGGGCATCCCCCACCAACTAGGCAGCAGGAAGTCAACCTTCCTACCGTCGACTCTTAAGTCGTTCGCATACCACCAGATGCAACTACTCCAGCCAATCAGCTGGCGGCACTTACCCAATAAGTCCAAGCCCTCACTGCTATGGTCCACGGGCTCCAGGAGCAACAGTCCGTAGCCACCCAACACCAGCCTGCTTCACCACCTGCCAGCCAGCAGTCTGCGAGGGGAAGATCCCTCCAGTGAGAGGCTGGCCATCGTCGAGTCTCTCCCAGAAGACATCGCCGGGAGCCCCTCAAGAGGTCACGCCCCCAAATCGTGACCCAGGCAAATCCTCTCCAGAAGCCCGGCATCAGGAAGAGCTAAAGTGGAGACACCATGCCCCTCAGCCTTCCTCCTCTTATTCTTCATCATCCTCCGAGCCATCCAGAGAGTGCCAGTAATCAGCCGCCAGGCGGAGGAGCGCCTGGGCGAGTACCACCGACGGCTGGAAACTTGCTAGAAAAATTAACAACCAGCCAGAGGAGGAGTACGACACCCGTCCTCCCTACACTCACCGAATATTGGAGGAACCCATTCCCTCCAGATTCTGCCTTCCTTAACTAGATCCATACGATGGTACGATAGATCCTTTGATCATCTCGAAAGTTACAAAGCACTCATGCAAGTCCAGGGGGCCACGGATGTCCTCTTGTGCAAAGCTTTTCCCAACACTCTACGGAAGGCCGCCCATGCCTAGCACTCCCATCTATCCCCTCACAGCATCGATTCCTTTCGAGAGCTGAAAGGGCATTTTTGGCGCACTTCGACGCTTGCCGGAGGATCCCGAGGGTAGCGGATAGCCTCTTCTCCGTGCACCAAAAGGAAGGAGAGTCACTTCGGAACTTTGTAGCCCAATTTAAAACTGCCACCCTTGAAGTCTACCACCTGGACGATGCGGTTGAGACATTGGCGTTGAAGTGGGGACTCCTCCCTTCCCGCTTCACCTTCTCCTTGGACAAGAAGCCTCCCAGCTCCTACTCCAACCTCCTTCTTCGGGTACAGAAATACATTCGCGCAGATGAGGCTGACCTCACCCACCGAGAATCTGCGAGAGAATCCAGCCGAAAGCCTACTCATCCTGAGCCGAGCGGACCCTCTCGCCCCCATAAGCCCAAGCTGCCTCACCGATCAGACAACCGGCGTCGAAGTCTCGACCCTTGGAAAGCGAGCTCACACCTCTCCTCGCCCCTCGCTCTCATATCCTCATGGAGATTGAGGGCGAGCCCTACCTTCAGCGCCCCCCTCCTATGAAGAAAGGCCTTCCCCGCAAAAAACCCGCTACTACCGCTTTCATAGAGACTACGGCCACGACACCGATAATTGCTACAGCCTGAAGCATGCCATCGAGGAGCTCATCCAGCGGAGCTACCTTGGAAAGTATGTCCAGAAGGTGCCCCTACCGGTGCTGGCTCTCATGGGACCTCCACCTGCTCAGACTGCTATCGACAATGCCCCGATGGAGCGAACAGTAGGGATGGTGTCCTGGGGAACAACCTCTTCATCCAAGCGGCCCAGGGGGGAGGGGTTGTCAGATGATGTAATTCCCCGAGGGGGGTCAATAGCAGTGAAAAATGTAAACAATGAAGGCGTCGTCGTCTCGATGATGATTGCCAAGCACCCTATAAAGAGGATCTTAGTTGATAGTGGCAGCTCAGCTGACATCCTTACTTACGATGCATTTGTTAGGATGAGCTTGTCTGTTGATTCTCTCCATCCGTAGCGGCTCCTCTAGTCATATTCACAGGAGACTCAGTGAGGGTAGAAGGTGAAATCTCCTTACCAGTGATGGCCGGAACGCTGCCGCGCTAGAGCACGGTTGTCATGAGGTTCCTAGTCGTACGGGTTCCCTTGGCATGCAATGCCATTCTCGGGCGACCGGGCCTCAATCTTCTGGACGCATTCATCTCCACTAGGCGACTGCTCGTACAGTTCCCCACCAGTAGCAGGGTCGGCGAGATGCGAGGAGAAATCAGCCCGGTCTTACCATGCTACCATGCGGCTTCGAGTCATCAAGAGCCGAGTCGGCTTCGGAAGCGCCTAACCCTAGGGAGTCTAGCAAAGGAGGAGAGCCGGCCGAGCAGCTCTTGACTTTTCCACTAGAAGACGACCCAACAAAGACGGTGCGCGTCGGCGGACTTCTCCCTCCGGAAGACTGTGATCGCCTCTTGACTCTTCACAGGCCAACTTGGACATATTTGCCTGGTCGGCATCTGACATGCCCGACATCCCACTAGAGGTGATCACCGACAAACTTAACATTGATCCAAAGCATCATCCAATTCGCCAAAGGAAGAGAAGCTTTGCTCCCGAGCATCAAAAGGCCATCGACAACGAGGTCAACAAGCTGCTCGCTACCGGCCATATTCGAGAGGCACATTACCCGAGCTGGTTAGCCAATGTGGTTATGGTCCAAAAGGCAAATGGGAACTGGAGGATCTGCATCGACTTCACCGATCTCAATAAGTCATGCTCTAAAGACAGTTTTCCTCTGTCCCAGATCGACCAACTGGTGGACTCAACCTTCGGCCATGAGCTTCTCAGCTTCATGGACGCTTTCTCTGGGTACAATCAAATAAAGATGGACCCCGGCGACGAGGAGCACACTTCTTTCATGACCGAGAAGGGCATTTATTATTATAAAGTAATGCCCTTCGGCCTCAAAAATGCAGGAGCAACCTATCAAAGGTTGATGAACAAAGTCTTCCAAGATCAGCTGGGCCGGAACATGGAGGTCTATGTAGACGATATGCTCACAAAGAGCGCCCGTGCCTTCGACCATGTATCTGATTTGAAGGAGACTTTCAATAACCTCCGCCGCTTTCAAGTCAAGTTAAACTAGAAGAAGTGTACCTTCGGCATCACGATGGGCAAGTTTTTAGGCTTCATGGTGACCCAGCAAGGGATCAAGGTGAACCTGGAGAAGATTAGCGCCATCCTCGACATAAGGCCGCGACTAGCAAGAAGGAGGTGCAGCGGCTCACCGAAAGGGTGGCGGCCCTAAGTCATTTTCTTTCCAAATTAGCCAAAAGGTGCCTGCCCTTCTTCAAAGCCCTGCAGAAGGTCAATGGGTTCGAGTGGACAGACGACTGTCAAAAGGCCTTCGAAGAATTAAAAGCATTCATGTCCTCCCCGCCGCTCCTATCGAAGCCGAAGGACGAGGAGAGCCTTTTCCTTTATCTCGCCACCTCTTCGGAGGCCGTTGGCTCCATTTTGGTGCGTCTCGACACCGACGGGACCCAGAAGCATGTCTATTATGTAAGCAAGGTGCTCCATGATGCAGAAGTCAGACTCAAGACAGAAAAGATCATCTTCGCCCTGATCATCTCCACCCGGCGTCTCCGTCCGTACTTCCAGGCTCATCCCATTGTGGTGCTCACGGCCAGCCTCTTTGAGCTATCCTGGCTCGTCCGAACACCTCGGGTCGACTTGCCAAATGGGCCATCAAACTGGGAGAATTCGACCTCTCATTCCAGGCGAGGCCGGCCTTGAAGTCCCAAGTCCTAGCCGACTTCCTGGTCGAGTGCACCTAGGCAAAGGAATCAGCCGAGGAGATTAATGTGAAGCAACCGGATGCCGAGCTGGGCGACAGCGGAGAATGTTTGATCCTCCACGTGGACGGCGCCTCAAACTCCTAAGGAAGTGGTGTTGACCTCATCCTCACGGGCCCGGAAGGAGAAAAGGTAGAATATGCCCTTCGGCTTCTGCTCAAAACTAAAACAACCAGGCCAAGTACGAGGCTCTATTGACAGGGTTGAGACTGGCCCAGGAATTTGGGTAAGGTGCCTCAAGCCTTCACCGATTCGCAACTCGTCTTGGGCAAATCAACGGAGAGTACGAGGCGCGGGACCCCACCATGGCCGGTACTTGGGCAAGGTCCGGCTCTTAGTTTCTCCACTAGCTTACTTCAGCATCAGCTACATCCCTCGAAGCAGAACGCCAAAGCCAACACCCTTTTCCGCTTGGCCACCTCAACTGACGACATCACAAGGGACGCCTACATCGAGTACCTAAGAGACCCAGCATCGAGGACAAAGAGGAAGTCCTCCCGCTCACCCAAGAGCCGACTTGGATGGATGCCTACATCCGTTACCTCACGGACGGCACTCTCCCCACTGATCGCGAGTAAGCCAGGTTGATCAAATAGAGAGCCTCCAAGTTCACCCTCCTAGACGGGCGCCTATACAGGAGGTCATTCTCCTACCCCTGCTCAAATATAGGACCTGCAGATGCTGACTACATTCTCAGGGAAATCCATGAAGGCATCTATAGAAATCACTTGGGGGGCAGTCTCTGGCTCAAAAGGCCCTCCGTCAAGGGTACTTCTGGCTCACCATGAGAGAAGATGCCGCCAAGCTAGTTCAAAAGTGCGATGGCTGCGCGCCACGCATATATCCAGCGTCAACCATCCACTCCTTTGAGCCTGCTCTCGGCCCATGGCCCTTCGCCCAATAGGGGATGGACATCCTTGGACCATTCCCCCCGGCTTCAGGCCAACGGAGATTTCTACTCGTTGCCATCGACTACTTCACCAAATGGGTCGAAGTCGAAGCGCTAGCTAAGATCACCAAGAGCAAGGTCAAGGCCTTCTTCTGGAAGTCTATCATATGCCACTTCAGCCTGCCTATGCTCCGTCACTGATATGGCCGACAGTTCAATAATGCCACATTCAAGACTTTCTGCACCAAACTAGGCATCCGCCACCAATTTACCTCTGTCAGCTACCCGCAGACCAACGAGAAGGCCGAGGTCATGAATCGCATCATCCTCGGGGGACTCAGAACTCGGCTAGACGATCCAAAAGCCGGTGGGTGTAAGAGCTCCCTAGCGTGCTATGGGCGTACCACATGACTACAAGGGCTCCACGGGTGAGACCCCTTTCAGCCTCGTCTTTGGGTCGAGGCGGTCATCCCCGTCGAAATCGGTCTGCCGGGCCTGCACGTGGAGTCCTATAGCGAGGAAGGTAACTCCCCCTGATAAGAGCCAACCTTGACTTCATTGATGAGGTGCATGATCAAGCACGACTACGAATGGCAACCTTCCATTAGCGGACGGCCAAGTATTACAATACCCGGGTGCGTCCCAAAGTGTTCTGCCTCGGAGATTTGGTTCTCAGGAAGACCGAGGTGTCCAAGCCAACGGAGAGGAGTAAACTGTCCCCTAACTGGGAAGGCCCTTACTGCGTTGCCGAGACGCTTCACCAGGGGGCATACTGAATTGAAGAGCTCAACAGGCGACCCATCCCGCGTACCTGGAATGCAGACAACCTTCGTCGATATTATCAATAGTGTATCTCCCCATATGGTTGACAATAAAGGATTTCCTTTCAACACCACACTCGGTTCTTCCCCATGCTTGAGGACTTGTTTCCAAAAGGAGCTCGCCAGCATCGCGGCTAACGGGACACCACTTGAACCTGCAAGGAGATGCCCCTGAGTCGGTTCAAGTCCCTAACAGCTCCATATCGATCGAGTCGCCCCTTGGGCTGGCACACAAACCCCCGAGGTGGTCCAAAAGGAACTCACCGGCATCACGGCTAACGGACACTACTCGGCCTAACAAGGAGATGCCCTCGAGTCGGTTCAAGTCCCTAACAGCTCCGTACCTGGTCGAGTCGCCCCTCGGGCTGGCACACAAACCCCCGAGATGGTTCAAAAGAGCTGTCGGCATTGTGGCTAATGGGACACCACTCAGCCCGGCAAGGAGATGCCTCCGAGTCGGTTTAAGTCCCTAACAGCTCCGTACCTGATTGAGTCGCCCTCGGACCGGCACACAAACCCCTGAAGTGGTCCAAAAGGAGCTCGCCGGCATCATGGCTAACGAGACACCACTCGGCCCAGCAAGAAGATGCCCCAAGTCGGTTCAAATCCCTAATAGCTCCATACCCGATTGAGTTGCCCCTTGGGCCGGTACACAAACCCCCGAGGTGGTCCAAAGGAGCTCGCCGGCATTGCGGCTAATGAGAACACTCGGTCCAGCAAGAAAATGCCCCGAGTCGGTTCAAGTCCCTAACAGCTTCGTACTCGATTGAATCACCCTTCGGGCCGGCACACAAACCTCCAAGGTGGTCCAAAAGGAGCTTGCGGCATCGTGGCTAACGAGACACCATGGCCCGGCAAGGAGATGCCCCCGAGTCGGTTCAAGTCCCTAACAGCTCGTACCCATCGAGTCGCCCCTCAGGCCGGCACACGAACCCCCGAGATGGTCCAAAAGGAGCTCTCCGAATTGCGGCTAACGGGACACCACTCGACCCGATAAGGAGATTCCCCCGAGTCGGTTCAAATTGCTAACAGCTCCATACCCGGTCGAGTCATCCCTCGGACCGGCACACAAACCTCCAAGGTGGTCCAAAAGGAGCTCGCCAACATCACGGCTAATTGGACACCACTCAACCCAACAAGGAGATGCCCCCGAGTCGGTTCAAGTCCCTAACAGCTCGTACCCGATCGATTTGCCCCTCAGGTCGGCACACAAACCCCCGAGGTGGTTCAAAAGGAGCCACCGGCATCGCGGCTAACGGGACACCACTCGGCCCAGCAAGGAGATGCCTTCGAGTCGATTCAAGTCCCTAACAGTCCTGTATCCAGTCGAATCGCCCCTCGGGCCGGCATACAAACCCCCGAGGCATTTTGTGGATCCAACAAACCTTTGCGGATATGTTCGATCATTATCAAGCCTAAGTCTACGGGACTACGGTGGCATCACAGATCTACGAGACGAGGAGGAAGGCTTTGAAGAAAAAGTTCTTTTCATTGATGTCTTTTGACAGTTACAAAATCCAACCCGAGGTCGGTTACAAAAACAAAAGGAAAAATACAAAAGTAAAAGATGCAAAAACCTCAATCTCAGGGTCTGCTAGGCCCTGATTCTCTCCCAGCCTCCTCTTCCTCCGACTCTTCGCCATCCAGATCCCCGGGTTGGATCGCTTCAAGGTCAGAGCTGTTAATCTTGAAGACCTCAGGCATCTTTGCCTTGCATCGGTCGAAACCCTTTGCATAGGCGTCGATGCTGGCCTCAATCACCTCTTGCTCGAACTCTGACGATGCTCTAAAGTCGGCGACGGCATTGTCAGCTCGAGCCTTAGCCTCCCTGGCTTGCGCCTCAGCTTCCCAGGCCCAGCTCTCGGCCTCCTTGGTGCGGGCCCTGCTTCCTGGGCTTGGGCCACTGCTTCGGCCTGCCCATACTCTGCTTCGACCGCCGCCATCCCTGCTGCGATGGCCCTCTCCATGGCAGCACGGTCTCATCCGTCGCGCGTCGGTCCGGTCCTCCGTATGTTTGAGCTGGCGGACCAGCTCCTCCATTCTCGTCTCGGCCGATTGCAGCCTGGTCGAGACCAAGGCCAACTTAGCTTCAGCTGCAGAGGCTCGCCGCATACGATCTCCATTCGGCTCTCCGCCTCCTTGAGCTTGCCACCCAGATCATCCTCCCGGGCCTTGGCTTCCTTTGCTGCCGAGTGAGCTTCTCGGCCAGCTCCTTGCACTGCCCTTTGAACTTGTCGGTCCTCTCCTGGGAGCGCGTAAGTAGGTCGCCCGACCGGGCCACTGCCTCGCGGAGAGCGAAGGCCCCGTTGGCCATCTGCACCGAAGAGTTTGTTAGCTACATGTCAATTTAAGTGCATGCAAGAAAGAACCGGGACAAAAATTACCTAGAGCACCGACACGAAAGTCATGTCGAGGATTCCAGTGATGGATTGCTGTTCCATTGTGCATGATTCGTGATGACCATGCCCTCGACAGAAGTACACTGCCTCCCCAGCATCTTCCAAGGAAGAGAGTCTGGGCGTCGACCATTGTGGTCATCTCGGCACCTTCTCAATCGCCGCCGGGCCAAGGCGCATCTCGATGGCCGGGAGGAGCTCCTAGCTCAGCCCTATTTTTGCCGGCCATCTCCGATCCGACGTCGGCCCCCTCTGTTGCTACCTCCCCCTCTCCGACAGATGGGGGAGCCCTTTCTGTCTTTGGCTCGGTGGGAGCCGAAGAGCCATCCGTAGCCTCAACCTGTCCCGCCTCAATTGAATCCGCGGCAGCAGGGATCTCCCCTTCGAGGTCCAGTCCACCACGACCGGTTCGGTGGTGGCTGGGTTTCCCCCCTCGGCACTGCTAGGCAGGGCCAGCTGGCCCCCCTCTATTGTCTCGGCCCCGGCCGGGCCGGGGATCGTTTCTTCCACCAGCGCCTCTCTAGCCGGCTCCTCCGCAGGAGCCACTTCCGCCTAAGGCGCGGAAGCCTCTGGAATTGGGCCGGCTCGGCCTGGGCCTTCCTTCGTGCCCTCTTGGTTGGCCTCACTTCCTCGCTGGCCGCCTGCCTCTTTTGGCGCATGGCGGCTTCCAGCTTCTCGACGGGAATCTTCATCACTGCACAAAACCAAGCATTAGTAAGAGTATATAATGTAATGTCGGGCCGGGGATGAGAAGGACAAGTTTTTGCTCACCAACTGCTGGGGCCAGTTCAGCCTCATAAAGGTTCTCCTCGGATAGTAGCTCCTTATAGGAGGGATCTCATAGGACGTTAGGCGGTGGAAAAGCTCCCAGTCCTTCTTTCCCACGGTCAAGTTCTTGTTAGGGCTGACATCGGGCTCTCTCCACTCGGCCCTCACCCCCTCCACATGGGCATATAGATACTGGATTTCCATCCCCTAACCTTGGACGGAAGACCCAAAGGAAGGGCCCTACCCGGCCTGGCGGTGAATACCCACCAGGCAACCTCACTATGGTGGCGGAGTTTGTAAAAGGCTCGGAATAGGAAAAGTCTAGCCTCTGAGCCCTGGAAGAAGCTAAGGATGACAAAGGTGCAGATGATCCAAATCGAGTTCGGAGTCAGCTGCGCAGGCACTAACCTATATCTATCTAATAGATTCAGGAAAAAAGGATGAAATTGAAGGTGCAGTCCGCACTGAAAGAACTCCTCATACAGAGCAACCCGACCAGGAAGGTGGGAGTTTACTCTGTCCTCGGGTCCTGGCGCAACAGACGAATAAAACTAGGGACCTTATACCTGTTCCTAAGATCTCTACTTCCTCAGGAGTCATGGTAGAGGCCACCCCCCTGGCCCCGCCGAGTCAAGACCGACTACCGAGGAGACACCGGACGGTTGGAGGATATGGGGATCGCTCTCACAGGGGAAGTTCAAGCAGATGGTTGGTCACTCGCTGCCGGCGGCCACGAATGGTGATTCCACCCACAGCCGGGCACTCGACTAGATAAGGGGACATTGTCCTCACCAGAGGAGCAAGGAGACTCTACTATTGGTCTTTTACCCTCCCTAATGGCTTGGCAGTCCATGAGTCAAGAAAGAAGGAGCAAGGGGGAACTGACCTAAGCTTAGGAGGAAGATGAAGGTTGAAGGTCTCGGGTTGCAAGGAAACTTAGAGCTCAGAGGAGAAGAAGCTAGAGGAAGCAATGACAGCGTAAAAGTCTTCCTCGAGCACAAGGAATGGCTTTATTCCCCGGCTTCGAATCGCCTCACCCGAGATCTCGCCACGTGGCCCGCGACCGTTGTGCTAGGTGTCCAGCTATCGGCGATCTTGCCTGTGCCCGAGGTGCACGCCTCGGTTCCACCCGGGGAGCGAGATCCTCGGCCAATGATGGTGCATAAAGAGCGAAGAAGCAATGATGGCGCCCGTCCTTTTTTCGTCCTTCGAGAGGCGCCCTCTCGGGACGCCTGGTGCTGACGTCAATCCCTACCTCCCGCTTAATTGTAGAAGATTTTCGAAGTGACACTACCTCGGGAGAGCGCACCAGCTCCCTGCTATTAAAGGTACCCCATAACGGGCAATCATTTTCGAATTTTTTGCTCCTTTCGCCCAAGGGTCAACAGCACGTGGTCCCTCGCACTCAGGAGCAGGGGGCATATGATGTGGATGGTGATGCCACGTAGACAATTGCAGCAAAATCAACCAAACAGCATGGGCGCGCTGGCCCCAATCTCTCCCAGTCGGTCATGGCGGCCCCGACTTCTTCAAGTCAGCCGTGGTGGCCCCGACTTCTTCAAGTCGGCCGTAGCAGCCCCAATCTCTCCTAGTCAATCGTGGCGGCCCCAACTTCTTCAAGTTAGCCGTGGCGGCCCCGACTTCTTCAAGTTAGCCGTGGCGGCCCCAATCTCTCCCAATCAGCCGTGGCGGCCCCGACTTCTTCAAGTCGGCCGTGGCGGCCCCAATCTCTCCTAGTCGGCGTGGCAGCTCCGATCTCTCCCAGTCGGCCGTGGCGGCCCTGACTTCTTCAAGTCAGCCGTGGCGGCCCCCTGACTTCTTCGAGTCAGCCGTGGTGGCCCCGACTTCTCCAAGTCGGTCTCAGCCACCAGGCCCACCAACTTTCTGACATGCGTAGCCTGATACAACCAGGCCCACCTACCATCTGTCCACGCCGTCGATAGGCCTACCTACCAACTGGCCCCGCCAACCGATGGGACCTAGCCCACCAACCGCCAGCTCCCTCTCCAATAGGACAAAGCCTACCGACCAGCCCAAACTCACGTAACTTTCACGTGTTCCATAGACATTCCTTTCTCATGGAACTTCACGTGGCTAATCCCCATACGAATGTCAAATGCCTATAAAAGGGTAAGTCAACTCGAATCCCAGGTATGTGAACACAAGTGCTTACTTACACCACAACCCCAGAAAAACTTCAACCTCGGAGCTTTTTCTGCCTCTAAAGAGCTCTTTCGAGCTCCCCTTCGGCTGTGACCTTGGTTGCTAACTTGAGCTCGGAGGGTTCCTACCGGAGCTCCCTCCGGTCTTGGGACTTCTTGCAGGTCATCCATCTTAGCGAGGACCCCGTCAGCAAGCGGACACATCTTCCAGCGTCTAAGTTTGGTGATCGGGCGTCATCAGAACCAACAGTGCATAATTCAACTACACCCCTCAATCCATTATTTGCATAGCTTTGAACTCAGAGTTGCATTTCTACAACCAAAATGTTAGAACTCATAAATGATGTTGATATAATATGTATGTCATGTATGCATTAGAAAGCTTTTTTTTTTTTGCCATTTCTTATAATGCATGTCCAAATGCATGTGGTTTCTAAAATATTTAAGATCTAACCAGATTCCAAATTTTAGAAAGTTAAAATTAAGCAACTCATAATTTTTTGAAGGAATGGTTATTGTGACAAGAGGGTCATGGGTTGCAAATTTGATGAAATTGACTGATCTTTGAGATGATAGATGAAGTACGAAGGAGAGAGATTAAGATCATTACAAAGAAAGATTGGCTAGGAATACATTTGTTAACAAATTGAGTATAAAGGGAATTTAAAAATTGGATGTATCCCCACTTCTGAGGTATGCTTGGTTATTTGGTATAAGTTATCGGAGATTTAAAAAACTATTCGAATATAATGAAGATGGATAAGGATACGATAAAAAATTTTATTATGAAAATTTATAAATATCACTATTTCACAAATTATGAAAAAATTGAAAGAAAATTTTTCTATAAACAAAACTAATAGTAACAACAATATATATAAATATAGTTTCTCTTAAAATCTTAAGAATGTAACCACCCCCATGGAGATGAAAACAACTCTTTGAATTGTTTCTCTCCAAATACCATGGGCCATGGCTATGTGTGATAAAGGAAGGGCATGCTCCCAAGAGATGCTTGAAAACAAAGTACTTTGTTTTCACCTAAATATGACATGGCAACGTGCAAAGAGGATGAAGCGGTTGTCACTCTTGATAAGGCCTACTACTCTTGGAGAATAGAGAAATTGGACTACTACAATGAGAATTTTGTGTTGTATCCCTCCATGGATGTTCTTAATTACCTTGGCAATGAAAGCCCCATCGAAGGAAAAGATTTTACCTTAATAGTCAGACGTTAGCTAAGCATAAGGATGGTTATTACTAGTAACTTACCCTACAAAATTCAAGCTGGCTTAATTGTTGTCCTATTGTTTTGGTGGCATATTGATATTGCTGCCAACATTATTGTCAGTTTTGCTAAATTGATCTACATTAGTCACTCTAACAATGATCTAATATGGGGTTCATTTGTAAAGACAATAATCAAGTCCCTCTTGTTGTAGATGTCACTATATACTTACCCAATTAGTCCCTTGTTAAATTTTATAAGATTATGAACCTTAATGCTAAAGATGGAATGGATCACTCTAACTCTTCAGATAAAGATGGGTCAATGAAAGAGGTCCATCCTAACTAGTATCCTGACATTGATGGTGATTCCATTGATAAGAGTAATGATGCAATCATGGATCTTCCTATCTACGAATTAGCTAAATCAAGAATGCATAAATCTAGAAAGAGATTTCATTAGAGCAACTTATATGATAAGGGCAATTAAAAATCGAAAAGATAGCATAGTTATATCAAAAGTTATTTCTGAATAAACTTAAATATAATCCTTTAAGATTCATATTAAGTTAAAATGATAGAAAAAATATATTTTGTTAGACCATCAAAACTAATAAGCACTTCCTCAAAGACGAATTAAATGTGACACTCAGTTCATAAGTATCCAATGGACTTAAATTTTATAGTTTATCTATAATTATATTTAAAACATAATTCAATGTGCATCAATCATAATGAAGTTTTATCAAAACCAATATAATATTTTTCAAATAAATTTACTTTTATAAAGTCTAGTATTAAGTTAGATTTTCAATATATCTTGAATCACTCAAAATGAAGATCAAATAAGACAATTATGAGTTAGTATTAAGATATGTAAGAATTGATGAACTTTCAAAAACTATGAAAATATTATTCCATGGCCCATAATAGAAAGGATGAATTTCATTTATATTATTTGAATTTCTATATTTTTGTCTAAAATTTTATGTTACATGAGTTAAAAGTCAATTAGGAGCTAGAGCCTAGAAATATGTTTTCAGAAATTTATTTGACATTTATTTCTTTTGCCTTAGAAAACTGGTATCTGTGGGTATTAGGAAGTCTATCATTTATATATATATATATATATATGTAAATCTGCTCTAGTTGCATTTTATTATCATAAGTACTACAATAATAAGTTCCATGTTTTCTTTCTCTACTTGGAGAAATTTGTTGCTTGTCATGATGTAAGATCATATTATGATGAGATGTGATTGGCATTAGGGTGTGAATCTTTAATATTTTTTAGAGAGGTTGGAGGTATTTAATTGAAGACCCTTAAGAAATTGGTTTAAGGCTAATCATTATTTTTTTCTTGTAAACTTTTTTGCATCATATTTTTGTATTCAAGTTACCCCTAATCCTGCATAAAGTGATAACGATGATAGTTATAAAAGGCTTGATATTGAATCAAGCCTAGTGATAATACAAGGTGGTCTGAGTTATTGAGCTTCTTTCTCATTTTTCCTCTCTTTTTATTGAACTAACATCTTGGATTTTTCTTACGTTTAGGTCAAATTTGAATATTAAATTTTCTCTATTTAAGGTGACAATATTCCCTAGATTATACCTACTCCTTCTAAGAAGGCTATTATTGAGGCAAGTAATCCTGGTCTTACTACCATTGGTAACCTATCACTTTGTGTCTTTCAACTCTATTCAACATAATGAGTGCCTTCTAAACTTAATTTCTAAACTTATTACTTTGAAGCTTGGAAATGTGTGATCACTAAATTGGTGAGAGAGTTAGCTAGCCCTATGTCGTCAATCAATTTGCCAACGTCAACCCTTGTTTTAGATAAGAGCTCCATCGAGGCAAAAAAAAAAAAAAAGAGGAAGCAATGGTTAATGCTAGCAAAGTAAAATAAAATGTCTATTTGCATTTAATGAAAGTTGTAGCCTTGGGTTTTAAAGACACAATGAACACTAAATAAGAGATAATTCTCAATGCTCTTAAAAACATGAACTTGATCAAGCTTAGAAAAAAGTATAAATTATTAGCCTCTGAGTTCCATCTAAATTCCATTATAATGAAGGCTTGTGCTTATGCAAGAGCTACTTATAATTAACTAATTATTTCTACTACTAGAATTTTTTTTAATGTCTCATTTCTGAAGTGGTTATCTATGTATCCCCCAGGATGGTTGGCATCTGGTTTGCGGTTTTTTGGAGCCACCAACTAATAAGAAAACTAGAGAATCTTACATTAAAACAAGAAGGATAAGACTACATGAAATTGATCAAAGTTTGGATGCTACTAAGGGTGATATTAGGGAAGAAAATTGCTTTTGAAATAAATTAGGACTAACTAAGGCCTGTGCTAACCACTAGCTAAAGGATTTAAGGGTGAGCACCTCCCAGGTCCATGAGTGAAAATTCTAGCCAAGTTTGCAAATCTAAGTTTAAGGTATGTTCTATTATTCTTAAGAATGCGTTTGAAGTGTGAGAACTAAAATAATTAATAAAATATCTTAAAATTGGTTTAAGCCCTTGGCTCAACCTAGATTTGAAGTTAATTCAAGAAATTGAAAAAAATGTAAATAAAGAAAGGAAAAGCAAAACTACCGCACCTCCAACATGAGAGGAATGCCACCATCATCACATATCTACAACGCGTGACCTCATAACTATGCAAACTATTCATCATAATATCATCCAATAACTAAGCAGAGAAGATGTCATGCCCTACACCTTAGGGTAGATGTAGGTTATGACAACCTATCACACATAGAGCATACAAGGCATCTATTACAAAAGCATTTAGCCAAATAGATTGAAACTAATATTCCATAACCATCCGTCCAACAAATGTTAATACAACTAAAAATTCAAAAACAAAAAATCAAATATAAGGTTTATTCAAAGACAATTATAAAAATAATCTAGCAAGTAGCACTTCTTCTCAGGGTCGCCATCTTGTTTCATTGTATCTAAAAAAAATATAAGTATTTTATTAGCTTGCTACAATAGTTACTTGATATGTATCAGTTCTAGCCAACTATATAGAAGTTTAGAACATACTTAATATTGGAATCATTTAAAACATTATAGATCCCTCAATTTTATCTAAAAATTTAACATCATCCACGTATTAGTGAATAAGATAAGCATTTTCACTTATTAGTGAAATAACATCTTGTTTGGAGTTTCTAACTTATGATGAAAACAAATGTGCTTTCATTAATGTATGCATTACTAAAAATGGATCCCATGATGCTTCACAAAGATCAATATACATGTTCAACTATAGATAAATTGATAATACTAGATCATATTATTTATATAGAAAAATATCTAACATGAAAAAGAATCATAAAACAAACATAAGGCAGGCGGTACTAATAAATGAAAATTAGTATTGATGAATAAATAAAGACAAAATAAGTAAGCAACAAAAATTATATATAGAAAAACTTATAACTGTCTCTAAGTTGGCATTCTAGCACATTCAAAATAAATCTAGAAAGAAAAAAGTCATATAATCTAATTCTTTCTCTAGCTAGAAAGTACAAAAATCTTATCAACTTCTAATTTAGTTATTTATTTTCATCAATTGAAGAGCTACCACATTTTTTTCCCAACCCAACTTAGAATCATGAGACTTGGAATCTATATCTATATAAGAAAGTTGAAGCATTTGTTTCATTTCCATGCTACGTGGCAGCTTCCATTTAGGTGTGTTTGATATGGTGGATAAGAGAGGATATCCCCTAGATATCCCTCATTATTCCCAAATGCTATAGCTACAGGGGATAGTGCTGAAAAAGTTTAACTAGAGGGGATAACCCATGTTTAACCATGGGTTATCCCCTGAACTTATTCCCTAGGGAACTCAGGAATAACTAAAGTTATCCCTTGATGGCAGAGTGGTAATTTTAAAAGGTATTATCCCCTCAGCTATCCTGGATAAATGATATCCTGTACATTTATTCAGGGATAGCCAAAAAGCTATCAAACACAGCCTTAAAGCTCTCATCCCTCCTTCAAAGCACGTCCTCTTTTATATATTTGATGGTTCAAAGGTTCGATTTAATGCACTAGCCACTGCAAACTATCCTGTGAATGAACTCTTCATTTCTTTTTTTTATTATTGAAAAAAGCATATGATCTACTAGAATTGTTAGGTTCATTAAGGTAGTATTTGAAATAGGGGATAAGAGAGAATATCCAGAGGATATCCCCTCTTATTCCCAAAAGCCATAACTATAAAGGATAACAAAGAATAAAGTTAACCTAAGGGATAATTCATGGTTAACCAGGGGATATTCCCTTAATTTATTCTCTAAAAATGTAGGAATAGCTGGTTATCCCTCCAAATAAGAGTAAAAAAAGGTTATCCTATGGATTTACCTTTTTGCATTTGATATGATCAATGGGATAGCTAAGGGATATCCCTAGGGATAGCTAGGGGATAAACTCTATCCCGTACACTTATCCATGGATAATATTTTTCCTATCAAACACTATCTAAAGGTAGCTATCATTCTACCCAGTATCTAGCTATCATTCTATCATTCCATCTATCCACCCATCTATATTTCAAAGACTAAAATAGTCAAAAATAGTTCAAAGAATGTATTGTTACATTATCTAGTCCATTAAAATAAGCTCATTAAAAAGCATGTCTAAGTATCATTCTATCCATCCATCTCTCTAGATTTTAAAGAATAAAATAGTTCAAAAATAATTCAAAGAATGTGTTGTCATGTTATCTAGTCCATTAAAATAATTTTAAAAAGTAGATTATAATTAAGTTGTTACACTCTCTCTCTTGCCCTATCTTCTTTCATATTAAAAATAATAAATAATAATTAAATAATGACAATTGTAGTGCTACCTCTACCATGACAAATTGCATAATGTGAGAGGGCTTAACACCCAGAAGCTTATAGATTTAGCTTTAATAAATACATATATTTGTTGAAGTTAAAATATTTTAATTAATTCACTATAGAACCTAAGTGAAAGTATATTGTAGAGAAAGGAGTGTCAATATAATCAAAACCTTAATGTGACCACATTTAATCATTTTTACCTTTACTGTAGAGAAGATGCAAATATATATCTTCGAATGATCAAAGGTTTAAACTTCAATAGAGGGCTAAAGAAATCTAAAGGTTTTTTATTCTCTTATGATCTGATCTTTTTTACCTTCTTTTTTATAGTATTATTTTGCTTTGCTATGACACAAGGATAGCCATCGACCCTCTCTAAATGTTCAAATTCAATCAGGATACTGCTAAAGGTCAGAGTGCTGCTACAGTAAAAAAATTTAAACTGTTATGATTCTTCTTTTTTTTACTCTTGCATTTTAGAAAGTTAGCATGAATTATATATATATATAATAGTAAACTCTTAATTTCTATCATAATAGCATAAAAAGCATCTAGAGATTAAAACTACAAGACAAGACAGATTCCAGTAAAACAACCAATGAAATATACATTGTAAAAAAAAAAAACAAAGGAGACAGAGATGAACACCACATGCTTTTAGAAAGTGAATATGTCGTATAAACACCACATAAATAGAAGACGAAACATATTTCAAGCAGGTACCAAGATATAGCCTTTAAGAGAGAGAAATGAAGGTTTTCACAATCAAAGATTTTGGGTAAAAATAGATAAAAAAGATAAAAGAAAGATTCAATTGGAAATCCACTTCATCTTCACAATCACTTTCACCAGCTCCCTTTCTAAAATATCCAGTCCAATATGGTGGTGGCATATGACTAAATTTTAAGAAGTCAACATTTGATCAAGACTCAGGTACGGTGTTATTAGATTTTAAGAAACCAGAAACATTTAAATCATGAACGAAAGGGAAGTTGAAGCTAGAAAATGCATTCTAGTTTGAGGGGTCCTTAGCTGGGCTTGCAAGTTACTCCACAACAACATTTTATTTTATTTTGCAAAATAATAAAAGAGATAGATTATGCTTTGAATGCTAATAGGCATGAAGATAGATTGCGTCCAATTGTTCAATGGTTTTGATGTTCAACTGTCAGGGAAGAACCTAAGAGTTAGTGACACTTTATAGCAGATCTAAGATTTTATGAGATGATCAGCATCGAAATACTAAACCAAATGAAATCCATAAAAAAAATTAAAAAAATAGGAATAATACAAATCTATTAAATCGAATGATGTGAATTATCGAGAAAAAAGTTTGCTTAGTGTAAGTTAAACCCAAGCCTCAAACAAAGATGATAAGGCATTTGGAAGATCAAAACAGAGTGGGATCAAATTTCTACTCAAATATCACTAGAATAGAGGGCTAGTGAAGAACTTTTGAGGAAATAGCAAGCTGAAAAAGACATGGATGAACTCACTAAATGCCAAAAAGAACTTTGGAAGGAAAAAAGAAAACAAGGGGGAAAGACATAAGAAAACAATCTTCAAAATTTGAAAAAATAAAATGAAATAAGGAGAAAGAGAGAAGAAAAATAAGCATGTGACTCTTCGATCCTGAAAGGTATTTCTTGGCAGCTTCTTCAATATAAGCTTTAGACTTAAACTAGAGGTAACTGTAGAGATTATGAAGAAAGCTAAATCAAGTCAATTAAGTATATGTCAAGAATACTTCAAATTAAACATGGACAAAGATTACATTCCATAAAGTGAAAAAATATATTTGATAATGATGTTTGATTGAGAACCTTTTAAGATTTTTTTTTTTTTGCTTTTAAGATATGATTGAGAGTAGTTTTATCAACTATGTCGTATACAATTAGTAGGTAAGGAGCTTTATGTACTCATTCGACCTTAATTAGCTCATATAAACTTTATTAAATTTTGGTTTAGAACTAATTGTACCAAATTTAAAAATTATATTGAGACTTAACATTAATTTTGAATTAATCTTAATATAAATCCAACTTATAGCTTGAAGGTTATAATCCAGTATTTTTCTATCAACTTTATTGCAAATTTTATTAAATTTAAATTAGAGTTAACTGTATCAAACAAATCTAATAAATTAGGAATAGCTATTCCAAATCATATTTGAAAGTCATGAGGATAACTTATCTAAAATAATCATGAGAATAATTTGATAAATTCAGCAGTGATAGAATACATACACATACATACATATATGTGTGTGTGTTTTTTTTTAATTTTTAATCGAAGCATAAATGCAATTGGTAAAATAATGTAAGAAGATATCAAATCCATCGTTGAGACAAATACTTCTCTCTAACGGTCTGTTTGGATGGAAGGGAATGAAGGAAAGGGAAAGAAAAAAAAAAGTCATAAGTTATCTTGTTTGGAAGAAGGATGAAAGAAAGAGAGAAAAAGGAATGGGAGTAACCGATTTCTCTTCTTTTTTTTCTTAACAAGGGTAAATTTGTTAACCCCCAAATCAGAAGATAAGCTTGGGAATGAAAAAAATTTTAAGTCATATTTTTTTTGAAGGACCAAAATACCTTTCATTTTTAATTCTTCATTCTTTCAATCTTACTATTCATTCTCTATTTTAAGGATTTTTGGAGGGAAAGAAAGGAGAGAGTGAAAAAAAGGAAAGGGATGGAAGGGAAAGGAAGGGTTGCTTTTCTTCTCTTGTTTGGAAAGGATGAAAGAGGAAGGAAGGATAATATCAATTATCTTGTTTGGATAGAGAGGAGGAAAAGAAAGGAAAGAGTTATACGGCAATTATATCCCTTAAGAATAGAAAATAAACCAGAATGAAGAATAGAAAATGAAGGAATATTTTGGTCTTCCAAAATAGTATGACTTAAACTTTTTTCCTCCCCAGTTTATCCCTGATTTGAGGTTAACAAATTAAGAAAAAAAGAAGGAAACCATTACTCCCATTTTCTTCCCCTTCTTTTATTCACCTTCTTCCAAATAAGGTAACTTATGATCTTTCACCTCTTTTTTATTTTCTTTCCCTCTATACCCTTCCATCCAAACATAAAGGAATATAATTATCACATAACACTTTCTTTCTATTCTTTTCGCCAAATAATTAGTATTACGTTTCTTCTTCTTTTCTCCTTTCTAACAAAAAAAGGACAATCCTTTTTTCTTTTTTTTTTTTTCTTCCATTCATTTTTCTTCTTTTTACTCTTCCCTTCCGGATGTTTGGAGGGAAAGGAAAGGGAGAGTAAAAAGAAGAAAAGGAATGGAAAGGAAAGGAAGGATTGTTCTCTTTCTCTTGTTTGGAAAGGATGAGAGGGAAAGGAAGGTTTTTTTTGATAAGAGGGAGGGAAAGGAAGGAAAAGAATTTTGTGACAATTATATCATAGGAAATGAATGAAGAATAGAAAATGAATAAATATTTTGGTCTTTATGACTTAAACATTTTTTCTTCCCCAGTTTACCCCGATTTGGGGGTTAACATATTTAGCCTCGTTGAGGGTGTGAAAAGAGGGGAACCGGTTACTTCCATTCCCTTTCCTGTCTTTTTTATCTTCTTTCCAAACAAGGAAATGGGAGTAACATCTTTGAGAGGAAGATTCCCCTTCTTTTATTCTCAACAAAAGTAAATCTCCCCAAAATTGAAGTAAATTGAGAAGGGAAAAATATTTAAATCATACTTTTATGAAAAAGTATAATTATCATAAAAATCTTTTCCTTTCTTCCTTCCTATCTGAAAAATAAAACATTTTTTTTTTTTTTCATCCAATTTCCTTCCTTTCCCTTCCTTCTTTTCCTCCTTTTTTACTCCCTTTCCTTCCCCGCCAAACCCAAAGCAATTGCCTCAACTGCCGTTTGTGGCGGGCAAAGCAGCGATGGTAGCACCGACCGTCGCCGCCGCCGCTCCTCCTCTTCCTCATTCTTCGTTCGTGAACCGGGCTGAGTCGGCACACCACCGACTGTATGAATTCGCAAAGACCGCCCTCATCAAGATTTTCGTCTTCCCCTACGCCACGGTACGCCCTCATCGCTTCCTAATCTTATTACCTCACCCCTATTCCTCCTCCCTCACTCTATTTCTTTCTCCTAATTATTCTAGGTGTGCGACTTCTACTGCGGCGGTGGAGCAGACACCGACAAGTGGGACGAAGCCCAGATCGGGCACTACATAGGAATCGGTACGTCCGCCCCCTTTTTCTCCTTTTGATTTCCATTTCGAATGGTGGGCGATGCCTGAGGCCGTTCGATTCTTTCTGGAATTTAACAACAGACGCCTCATCGTCGGGCATCAGCGAAGCACGCGAGATATGGGACAGCCAGAGGAAGCCTTACACTGCCGAGTTCTGTGAAGTGGACCCTTCTGTCGTAACTGTTCTATCCCACCTCCTTTGCTTTTACTTGTATTGTCGAGTTGCTATGCACCGCTGAGAACTAAAGTAGTAAAGAAAAAGGGGTTTAAGGGGTTTATTGGCTGAAGATAAGAATTCAAGGATATGAATCAAAAAATTCCTTTTGTTTGTGCATATGTTGTCATTTGTCAAATTCACTGCAAGTAGTTGTATTACTCTTCAGCTAGAAATCTATTACCTAACAACATAATGGCGCAATTTTTGTTTCTGGATCTTTTGCGAAGGATGGTAATGTATTCGCCTGTTACAGGAAAATTTAGAGTCGCATTTGCAAGATAAGGCTATCCCAGCAGATATTGTATGCTGTTTGCAGCATTTGCAGGTATTGGCAGTATTGATGTTTTTTTTTTTTTCCCCTTAAACCAATATTCTTTTTAAGTGCTAATCGAGAGCACACTCTGTTCCAGTTATGTTTTGAAAGTGAGGAAAGAGCAAGGAGCCTTCTACGTAATGTATCATCCTTGCTTAAACCAGGGGGATATTTTTTGGTATAACTCCCGACTCATCTACCATATGGTAAGGATTTATTTTGTTATCATATATTGATTTTTTTTTCATATTATTTTTGTTGAATTATCATCAAAATAACGAGGATGGAAAAAGCATGTGGAAGTCTGGTTAATTTTATCAACCATTTTATTTGCTGGGACCTTACAAAAGCAAAATGCCAAATTTTAAAGAAGCAAGCAATATTGTGCTGATACATAAGGTGCTGAAGATGCATGATGTTAAAATCTGTATACTTTCAGAGAAACATTGGTTTAAGAGACAAGATGATTGTTGAAAATCATAGTTTCTTGATGCATAAAGGTCAGAAATGGGGCTATCATCTTGCTTAGTGAATAGATCATGAGCTTTTTGTAGTAGAGTTGTTTTACACATGTATGATAAAACTATGAGAAGCAAGGTTTTGAATCTCGTAAGATTGGGTCGTATTAGCTTTTTTATGGAATAGGATGTATTGTCATCCCCTTCAACCTTGACACTTGGGATAGAGAGTGTCTTAAGATGCACCGATTGTGATGCTGGGACAATGATGGGATAGTTCCATTTTGACACTTGAGATAATAACCCATCTTGGTGTCTCACAGAACGTCCTATCAAGTCCCGAAACCCTAGTGGAAGTGTTAAGGACATTGTGTTGAAACTAGTAAACTTTTGACCCAAATAGGTTTCTAATTTACACCAAGAGTTGGTATCATACCCAATTTAGTGTTATTCAAAGCACTAGATGCACTTAAGCACAAAGAATTATTGAAGCCTAGGTACAAGACGTAAAGTACAAGCATACACCTAACAAAAGTAAGGTGCACATTTTTTAAATAAATGATAGAATACTTTATATAAGCAAGATTTATAGAATATTTAAAAAAAGATAAAAATTATAATAATAATATATTTAGTCTATTAGCTCAATGAAAAACTTCTTTTTCTCAGCTAAAATATGTAGTCCATTAATGTCTTTCTTTTTCTTTTTAAGATGATAGCATAATTTTTGGTATTTAACCTCTTTGTCTTATAATTTTTAGCTTTTTTGTAAAGTAAAGAAAATAATTGTGTTCAGGATGGTGCATTTTAAAGTTAATATAGTCTAATAAATATGATAGACTTAAAAAAATATTAGAAATATAACTTATGAAGAAAGACACGATTTCTTGCATTGTGATTGAAGACACATACTTTTTTCGCCTCATGTGTGCCTATTCGAAGGCCTCTTGCCAGATTATAAAAAGTTTCTAATCCTTGGCGCCTTATCGTAAGGTGCACTTTAAGTTATAAGAAGCATTTAATCCTAAGCATCTTGGGCATGCCTTTGACAACACTGACCCAATTATGCTTGCCCCATATAATTTATCAGTAGTATTCAAGGAAAGGTGATGGCATGCTATGACATATGTTGTTTGCAAATGATATTGCATTAAATGATAAGTTTTGGAGGAAGAGACATAATTATTCAGGAATATATTGGATGAGATTGCAGTATTTAAATACAATTAAAGTGGAAGTAAAATGGATATGAGGCTTCAATGAAAATTGATGATACATGCAGAATAGATGGAATATAGACCAAAAACCATAATAAAACTGTGGTTAGATGGATGATGTGGAAAACTGATTTGTGATCAATTTATGCCTTTGAGACCTAGGTTCAAGTTTTGTAACATGATAGGAAGGCTCAAAATGTCATATGGATCATAATAATGAGCTATCTAGAAGGTCCATGCACATAAAATGAGTTTGTTATGGATGGCATTGTTGAAGTGGGTTCATGGTGATCCATGATTTGCTCTTTGCAAAACAGGTGATGGAAACAAAAGTGAATGAGAAGCAAGGATTGTTACCGAGGTATGAAGGGAAAAACAATACTTGCACCAGTTCATCAAGATGAATGGTGCAAAACTAAATACCCATGTAAATAGGAACAAAGAAGCCTAACAAAACAGAAATTGAAAACAATGATCCCAAAATCCCTTTGTTAAGGGAGATTCTATGAACCCAGGGTTACATTTTATGGATATTTTCTATCCTTATCATCTTTGCCATAACTTTTAGGTTGGAGTATGAACACTTGTTAAATTGAGAGGTTGTAGCATGATTGAAAATGGATTTGCAAGAAGTAAAATATTTATGTATGAAATGATATGCTTGAGAATAAAGTGATGGAATTCAAGAGCAGCAAGGTTTTAAATCTCATTGTATAGAGACGCTCCAATTTTTCGTGGAATTAAATGCACCACATCCTATCTTGTCTCGATTCCCGATCCAATTAGGCATACCTATGCTTTGCTTGGAATGCTTTTTTTCTTAAAAAAATATTTGTGAAGCTTTAGTATTTTATTTGATTTTTAAACATATTTGAACTTCAAAGCTTATTATAATAATTTAATTTATTTAAAATTAATATTATAATGTATTATGACGATCGAGACTAGTCTCGAAATCTCTTTGGGATGGGACAGAATGACCGAGATGGCCTCTGTCCTACCAAGACTTGGTTACTGAAGAGCAGAATATTTCACAACAATAGTTTAGCCATAAAAAATTAAGCAGATCAAGTTTCTTCTCTAATTTTATTTGGTCTAAAAATTGTTTGGGTCTAGTTTATGTATATTGTTTCTTTCATTAATTGATCTGTTTTAGATAGGAAAGAATCTAGGAGTTTCTGTTCATCTCATTGTAATGTGAGCAGTATGCACTACATTTTGCATGAACCTTAACATTTTGTGAGTTAAATAGGTGGTTAATTAGCAAGATTTTGAGGGACATCTAGAAACAGTACAGGGATGGCCTTTAATATTACTAGAAAAATTTATGTGCAAATGTACATGTAGAAGAAAAATATAATTAAAAAATGTAATTAATTACTATCTAATTATGAAAAGTTATCAAAATTAAACTATTATATTATATTTTGAAAATAGAAACATTTTGACTAGGGATAACCAAACTAACCTGAATTGGGTGGTTTGGATTGAACCGACTTGAACTGTTGTGAAACCAGGATGATTCATTCTTTCAATTCTGTATTAGAGGCAAACCACCCCAAATCACTTGTATTGCCCCTGTACTAGTGTACCAAACCATAACGAACCGAGCTGCCTAGTTTGTTCTAGTATAATAGCGAATGTTGGTGAGCGCTTCTTAGTCGTGACTCGTGTGTTGCCAATTTTGTATAGTATGCACTGTATTAAACCGTACCAGTCCAATACTGTTACCCAGTATGGCAGAACTTGGTTCTGACAAATGATTACAGTTGGGCTGTTCCACTACTTTATGATTATTTTATATATGTAGCATACTATAATTATAGAGTTCCTATTTTAGAATTTATGTTAAAACTGCAGTTTGGAGATTTGTTAGTCAAATGGTTGAAGTCTTCATGTAATCAACAAACTTTAGAAGTGATGATTTCCTGCAGAAATATTGGACTTCATTGATCTTGGACATGTTGGAAATCTCTTCAAGATCTACAATTGATATTTTATGACCCTCCATGAAATTCAAATTTTTTCTAGGTCAAAAAGTGTTAGAAAGTAAGGAGTGGCAATGGGTTGGGTGGGGCCAGGTTTAGGTTGAAAAATTCTCAACTCATACCCAACTTATTTATGATTAGGTTGTTAAATTTAAACCTCATAGCCTACCCATTTACTTTAGATAAACCCATGTCTGCCAACTAGTCTCTTTACTCATACGCATCTACTCGTCAGTCATAGATATAACTAACAAATAATGCCAAAGATTGTCTGCAAAGATCACAAGCAACAAAATCAGCTTTAACTTCAAAGATATCATCATAATCACAATAAAGTTAGGAATTTACGATATGATATAGATTAGTTAGTGATAAGACTAGCTAAAATGCAACTCGCATACCAAAACCCTGTAGACCACACTATCCATCAGTCTCTATTAACCCAATTTATTTCTTTTATTTTTTTCCAGTGAACCAAATCACATGGAAAAGTTAAATAACCATGAACTATGTTGGGTCCGGGAGTTGGTTGGTTCCCAGTTGCTTTATTTGAACCCATTAATTTATAATCGAGTTGAGCTAGAGCCCACTTGGCTTTAAAAAATACTGCATATGGACCCATTTATTCTTGATGGATTTGTAACTTAATAGCTATTTCTTTTTAAGTTTTAAAAATCATAATTTTTTGCGAAAAATGAGAGGGTAGGCCTTGGTCCAATGGCAAGGTTTCTTCATTATGACTTAGGTGTTATAAGTTTAAAAACATGAAAAGGTGCCCCCACAAGTCCAGGTATGGCTACATAAGTCTAACCTCCTTAGATATAGCAATGGCGGGAGCCTTGTAGTCTGGGATGCTTTTTAAGTTTTTGCAGAAGTATTAGATCTCGAAGATGCTGAACTCATTGGAAAGGACTATTCAAAATCCATAGTAGATCTTATGACCCCCGACAAAAGTCCCATGTTTTTGTGTTAAAAAGAGACTTAGTTCTATGTCTATAATTTAGTGATGACTTTTTTCTATTTTTGAAATTCTAGTCATATTAAGACTTTGTCTTTTTTGATACACTGGATGGTAGCAAAGCTTCCCTAAGAGCAAAGAAAGAGATACACATTCATATCATCATCCATGAGGGGAACTGGTGCAGTAGGAAGATCATGAGGCCAAATAAAATCAGAAGTTTCAGAACTAAGCCCCAGCTAGCCAATCAGCAACTGAATTCCCTTGTCTACATATGTGGTCGCATGGAAGGTTTCAAGACTAGAAAGGCCCAAATCATACAGTAGAGGATAGAATCTGTACTAAGGATTTTTAATCCAATCGACCATCTCTTTTGAATCCCCTTTTAGCCAATTCCATGTCATGATAGAGAGAAAAAGAGGTAACGATAAAATGAAAATTACATAGGCAGAAGTAATAATGAAAGATTTAATATCTTTGCATCTTGCAGGTAGTATAACTCTAAACTGAGCAGAATGAAGAAAAAAAATTCGTGTAGCTGATCCTAACTAGTTTGAGATTGCTTTGTTGTTGGTGGTGGTGTTTGTGTTATAATGGAGGCCAGTTGAAGTACCTCTCAAGCTGCTGCAAGTTCCAAATACAGAGGTTAAGGACATTCACTTACAGCTGTCTTCTAGAATCCTGCCATAGTTGTTAGGAATGTCAAAGCCAGTCCCCCTATACTTCATTCCTCATTAAGTAGTCCATTGAAGTTAACTTTAATGAAACCAGCAGCTGGGACATGTTAGGATTCAAGATTATACAGACCCCTTTGGAGTAATTTACTTGGCTAAGATTTCTTTCTAACTTAGATTCAGGTGCCATGCTTGCTTCTAGAAAGAAATTTTATTTGTAAGCTTCATTTAGAGTATAGATATAGATTTAATGAGCACTTAATTGGACACTAGATATTTCATTTCTTTTTCTTCTGTTTGTTGTTGTAAAACTCTGGTTCTTTCATTGCATCTGGAGTTCTAGGGTACTCTTTAGTCTTTTCCATGCTATCTTAGACTGTTTTTTAACTGACTGGGTATTCAAGTGGGATAATATTTGTATCGAGTGGCATGGCACCAGGAAACAACGAAACATTTGTTTTTTAGGTGTTTTCATTTAGCTTTTCTCTGGAAACTTAGGTGATGTCCCCTTCTCAAAGAGCTGGAGGACAAATCCTAACATTTTAGACAAAAGAGTTAGCTTTTCTTTCCTTGTGAAGACTGCTTCAGGTCTGCAATATGGAACTCACAGAGTGATCATAACAGTTAGATATCTCAATATACAAAATGCCATAAAAAAATTATGAAAGCTATTGTTGATGATGTGCTGGCCAGGCTTGAGCAAACTAAACTATATTATGAGGTGCCATGTTTCACTGCCAAGATCGTATCAAATTGGTGTTGCTCCTTCAGAATTAAACAAAAGAAGGACAAGGTTTTCTCGAAATAAAACAAAATGAGGGATGAACCAAAGTTAATTCTGATGATGCTCACTTCTTGTCACATGCTAGCAGCAGCAGCAACAACAACAATAAATCCTTTTTCCCAAACTAATTGGGTTGGCATCACTCTTTGTTACATGCTAGCCTTGATCATAAAAGGGCTGTTGTCTACCTTTTTTTCAAACCTGTCCACCTCAACATTTTTATCTATTGCAATTCTATAGGGCACTTGGTAGGTTTAATGTTTAATTATGAACTAGAAATGCAAAAATATTTAGTTGCAGATGGATTCAAAATGTTTATGTATGATTAATTAATAAGAGCATGAAAGCTTCATCGAATGCTTCACTTTAAAGGTTAGGATGTGTTATGTCTGGAGAGAAGACAGTAGAGCTGTTGGTCTAATATCAAATGCTGTTCCTCTTGATGCCTCTTATGATTCACTTGTCTGTCTTAGGATGTGACACGTTTTGAGAGAAGGCTGTAGAGCTTTTGGTCTAATAGCAAATGCTGTTCCTATTGATGCCTCTTATGATTCACTTCTCTACTGTCACTACAAATAATTGATGTTGTCACAAAAAAATTCTGTGTTGAGCATACAAGTGGGAAGCTGAACCAATGGCTTGAAAATTTGGCCTGGCTTCTGATTTTAACATATTATTTTGCAGCTAATAGGAAATTCACTATTTTTCTTACAAGAAAAAGGACTTAATTAGAAATATTTATGAATAACTGCAATTAGGGAGCATGCTCTTTCATTATATAATTAAGTCAAAATAAAAAATAGAGATTTCTTTGATCAAAATGGTGGAAATGGGTTAATTTATTTAACTAACTTATTTAATGTGAATATGAGAGGTTATAGTAATATTGGTAATTTTTCATGATAACCTATTCGATCTTTGTTAAATTATACTCACGAGTTGCATACCATAAGTTGTGAAGAATGAAGAGTACGATATCCTTAATGCTTTATAAAACAATAAATTTAGGTGGTCACTTTAGCTTTGTGCAGTAAAGTTCAAAATTGAGGCTATTGTCTTGCTGAAGCAATGGATTGCAATCGTTTTGGAGTAGAGGAAATTATAATTGCAGCCTTTATGAACTTGGAAGAAGAAATATAATCAAATAACAAAAAAGGTAATTTAGTGGGGTTTAAGAGTTTAGTTTACGTATGAGGCAATCATGACAAGCGTTAGAAGCAAGGAAAGCTAAACCGACCCAAACTTGCTAGTTTGGGGCAAAAAAAACCTACAAGCTGGAATTTAGGATGATTTGTCTATTTAAATCGGTACACTTTACTAGGTTTGTTATCAGGTTCAGGTTCAGGTTCAATCCAGTTAAAAAATGACTCTATTAAAAATGTTGTCTGACTGTTCGCTCTTTTGAGATTAGTTTGGCTCTATCTGACAAAGCCCTAATGCTTTAACCTTTACCCATTGCCCACCACTGCTATCTGTCATCCGTCTCTCATCGTTAGTCATCCATCTCTCATCGTAGGTCACCACTTGTTGCTGATCACCCGTTTGTTGCCTAGGTAGTCATCACAAGGGCAAAAGGAGGAACTAGTGACCAACCAAATTGGAACATCACGAAACTCATCCCTCACCGCACTAGTCACAATAAGTTTTTCTCTTTTCCTTCTCACCCTCCTCCTCTCTCCTTTTCTCTTTCTTTTTCGCCAAGTAGCTAGGGTTTGATGTGGTTTGATACGGTACATACTGGTACCATACTAAAACTGGCCATCGTCTACACGAGCTACTAGAATGGTTCCGTAGACCTTAATTAGAAGTAATTATCGTGACCATAATCATCTACTAACCTTGTCTCAAATATTTAGGGCCAGCATTATGGATCCTTCTTCACTAATCATTCCTATTTTGGGCTTTTAACCTTTTCCATATCTTACAGGAAACAATGAAATGGATGTAAAATATATGAGTAATTGTGCGAAAAAAGTAACTTGTATTCATAGTGGGCAATGTTGAGGGTAAGTATTTTTCTCACTTAGATGGTGCTGTGTTAGCAGATCTGATGGTGCTGAGATTAAATGCTATGCAAAAAAATGCAAGACAACTTTGGAGAGCAAGGGTATAGCTAAAGAAGAGAATTTGAATGCACATATAACAAGTATGGACCCCAGTCAAAAGTGATAAAGGAGATGCTGTAATATGAGCATCTTTAATATCTTGGATCATTCAATTTTGGAAAGGGAGATAAAGTACAGATACAATTAGATTTGAGTTGGGTGGATAAAGTGGAGAAGTAATTTAGGTGTTATTGCCATTGAAGCATGCCTTTGAGACAAGGTAATATTTCATAAGTTGATAAGCTGATTTGCAATGTTGTACAATTGGGAATGTTGGGCAATGCAAAGGTTTAAAATATGAGCCTGCCCCTGTGAGAATAGTGGGCTGGATGTGTTGAAGATGTTCTTTTCGACCCCATGTTTCCTAAGCCTTTGAAGTTAGCTAATCACCAAAATGCTTCACAAGAGATGGACAGATCGGTTAAAGAGAGGGCATTCGGTAGACATATATTCAGAGGTATACGGTGACAACAAAACTAAGAGATTGATCATCTATTTAACACAATCCCATGATTAAGGTAGACATTCTCTGTTACCAAATTTTGGACATCAAATCCAAAAGCCCTTCTCTTACTCAACTCAACGCATCTGCCTTTTCCCAACTACATGGGGTCAGCTACATGAATTTGCTTCCTTCACCCTGCTCTATTCAGGACTAAGTCAACAATCAAATTATAAATAGTTATATTTTCTTTAATTATTTCTGTCCATATTAGTTTAAGTCTACCTCTACCTCTATCCTTATCATGGATTGTTAAAAGATCACTCTTTCTAATTGGAGCATCCAAAACCCTTCTTTTCTTGGACTTTTTAAGTTTTCCATGGATGTTAGCTCTGTGGAGCAGAATTTTGCTAGATGAAGATAATATGACATAACCATGTTATGTATTCACTATCATATTAGATAGAATGTGTTAGTTACCTTGTCGATAAAGAGATCATATTTTTTTAAGGAAATGTGCATGCACACGCACACACACACATATGTATTTTCTTTGTGGATGATGACACAATTTTTCATTAATTGCTTCAGAAAAAGCATATATACTACCATTGAGAAGGCAGGATAAAAGACCCTGCTGGCTTATTAGTTGTATGCAAAAAAAGGTTAACAATTTTATTTTTCATCTTTCTTAAATATTAGATTAAGTTTGCACATTTTAGTTTTATTTCTTACGTATGACAGTGGTGTTTCTATCCAAATAGTAAATGAGTTTCTCCTCTATCCTATGTTGATGGAATTAGACTCTAAAACGTCTCATCTACAAGTATTTGATCACCTGCCACCCCCTGGCTTGATCTCCTTAAGATTGAATCTTGGCTCCATCCATTATATGTTGATCATTGCTAAACAGATTATCTTTGGTTGGCTGACTGGAGTTTTGAACTTTGGTGTGCTAGCGTAGATTTAATCTACCTTCTCTGACCATCTTTGATGTGCTGTATTGGCCTACCCTTTTCGACCTCTGTTTTTGTTATATATTTTGATCATTTCAAGTTGCTAAGCCATGCCAATTTTTCAGGACAAAATATCAGAAGAATGTTGAGGCTTCACATAATAAGGGAAGTGGTCTGAAGCCAAATATGGTTCCAAATTGCATACGTTCAGAGAACTATGTCATTACATTTGAAGTTGAGGAAGAGAAGTATGAGCATAACAAACTTTTTGTTTTCTTTTCTTTTCTTTTTTGACATTTCCCTGTATATTCTCTTTGATCCTTATATTATATGCAAATTTCTTGCATTCTGATCCATTACATTTAAATAAAATTTCAGGTTCCCTTTATTTGGAAAGAAATATCAGATGAAATTTGCTAATGACATAACTTCTGAAATCCATTACTTGGTCCACTTTCCAAGCTTTATCAGGTTATGTCTTCTTTTTTTCATTTGCATTCTGATTGTTGGTAACCAGCATAGGCCTTAGCAGATGTAGGTTAAGGGATCTCATTGTGATAAAACCTAAAAATCAGGTTGGCTAGAGAAGCAGGCTTGGAATATGTGGAGATGCAAAATTTGACCGAGTTTTATGATGATAACAGGTGACTCATTATCTTCATCTTCTGACTTTTTATCTGCAAGGTTTTATTTTGACCTATTTCTTGAGGCAGAAATTGATATTGTGGCATTTTGATGTTCAGGTCATAATAGTTCAGCAAATCACTATGATATTTAGATATGTTTTTATTTGAATGTTTGTCATAGTTTCTCAGATTTTTGTGTAAATTGCATTCTGATAAAATTACTGGAACTTGTCTATGTTCTTTCTGGGAATTCATCATCATGGTTGTCTCTGTTTCTGATCTTGGTCACAGTTGGGCTTACCCTGGGGGTTGAGGTCTGTTTATTGCCATGGTGGTTTGAAATTGATATTAAGGCAAAATATTTGTTTTAGATATGCTATGCTAACCAACTAGCAAATGTTACGTGCATTTATAAATATGATGTGTTCAAGTCCCGACTATTGACCAACTAATATTGGTTTTCAGATATGCAGATGATCAATTAAATATAACTGGTTGCTTAAAATTAATGGGAACAAATTCTAAGATTTGGAGCTTATTTGAAAGGATAAAAACCACCCTTAGTTTAGAAATCTTTGAAGCCGTTATTTTGTTTTGACCATTTTTTATGCTTGCATTAGGGATTCTTTTATTTTGTTTCCCAGCTAGTAAACCTGAAGATGCATGTAATTTGCTCTCAGAGCACAATTTGCAGGAATGCTTTTCAGTTATGGTGCAAATTTTGTAGATCCTCGAGGAAAGCTTCTTGCACGTTCCTATGATTTGTTAGGTGCTGTTTGGTACTTTCCCGTATGATTATACGAGAGGATTTGTTCTCTTCCTTTTGCCAATATTAACTGTAGTTCCAATATTTCTGCAGGTTTATATTCTACGTTTGTGTTTCAGAAGCCCGACCCAGATGTTGCACCCCCAATTATGACTCCCTTGTTACAGGATGGAAATCACACCAACGAAGAGGCAAGTTATTCTCACTTTGGAAATCATGTTTCAAACTTTCAAATACGAGCAGGTTCATGTTTATGTTTTCCCCTCGTTTGTTTACCTTGCCAGCAGCACGAATGGATAGGCAGTAGCTGGAGGCAACAGGTGTCTGCCGATGAAGAGAAAACTGGGCATGGAGACACTTCTCTTGGTCCTCCTAGTGGTATCCTTGTGGAGAATGACAAAGGTATATTAGGCCCTGGGCCTGCTGATCTTAGGTTTCAAGAACCATTCTAGGTTGGTCAGCAATGATCCGGCAATGGCAGAAACATGTTATTCTGGTTTGTTCACCATTTGACAGTCCAAAATGTGGCAATACCTTCGCATGACATAGCATTACCTGACGAAGAGTAATCAATGCTTGTCTTCCTTTACTTTAGTAGCCTGAGGACTGCCAGGACGCTAAGCAGCAGCTACAATATGTTAATTACCTTGAATTTCAGTAAGAATTAATATAACAATTTATTTGTGTTTTTTGCTTTGAAAACTATATATTTAACCCATGAGTTGATTCGGCTGTAAATAAATTATATATTATAAAATAATGAGCAGACTTGGATCTCAAAACCATGAACTGGCTTGAATGAGCAATGAAAACTGATTTTTGTTCAGAGCTCTGGTGGACAGCCAGGGTCATGATCTTACCTGGATCCAGTGGAAGGGGCTGTAGAGCGAAAGCCAAGGAATGAGCACGAATGAGAAATGAGGTGAGGCAACTTGCTTCTGGCTGCTAGGGTGCGCCACGAATGGCCATTTGTATCAGAGTTTGCTCATCTGGTGAGCGTTAGCGTTCAATTATCCTGTTGGAATCCTTCCAACAATTCTCATAAGCAAAAATTTAAGAGATTTTATGTAATCTCTCCCACATGAAAAATGGGAAGAAAGGAGGAGAAGAAGCCACAGCATGATGGTGGTGGCGTGTTGCCTCTTCCTTACCAGGATAAATGGGGAGGGAGAGAGGAGTCTCCTCCCTCCACCCATCACCATCAGCCGAGCAAGTAAGCCCCTTCCATGGATACACAGAGAGAGGAGACACAGAGGGAGATCGGGAGCCGGCCCTCCTTCACAGTGGAACGAAGCCAGTCCACGGCTTGGTTCGGGTTCAGCGGAGTGCCCGCCGGCTCGCTGGGCCCGGGCTGCGAATGGCGACCTCCATCGACGTCGGGGCAGTGGAGGTTCGGTCGGCCGTGACCGGCCGTGCCACCAGCACGATTCGTACCGCAGGGAAACGAGAGAGAAAGAGAGATTGAGGGAGAAAGAGAGGGGGGGACCTTGGCCGTGGTGGCGGCTGGCTCCGGGCTGATCGGCGGCGGCTGGGCCACCTCGGGGAGAGGCCAGCGGCGGCCTTGGCCGCTGGCACAAGTCTCCCCTGTTTCAGTGAAACAGGGGAGCGCGGGGGGAGAAGGCGGTTCAGTGGGCCGGTTGGATCGTCCCACAAGGAGCATTTTGGACCCTGTATTGGGCCGGGAATGAAGAAATAAAAATATGGCCCGAATTAGTGTTGATCCTAGTTTCTTGTGGTATTTTTATTTTCACATTTGGGCTTATATATTGGGAGATATTTAAGCCTCAAATTGGCCCCGGGATTAAATTGGGTAGAGTTTAGGAGTCATTTTCATATGCTAATTTTGGGAACTAAAAATTGAGAAATTGATGTTGTAGGTACACAAGTGCTTAAATAGCCGAATTACATTTTTGATTAGCGCCAGGAGGTAAGTAAGCCATTTATCATAATTTTCATAAATTATTAAAATATAAAAATTATGTATTTAAATGCTATATTGATATATTTGTATTATTTGAAAAATGAGAAAATGGATTGATATTATTATTTGCAAATGAGCATTTACTATGATTAGTTTATTATTTATTATATTTTGTAAATAATTTGGTATTTATGTGGACAACTGGTCAATTGGCATGACCTTTGAAATTGTTAAAGGTTTTATAAATATGCATGTGTATTTGACATGTTTAAATCACTGTAATTATGAAAAATATAGATTGCATTTTTGCAACGATACATGCTATTTGGCAAATGTGACATGAAAATGATACTTGGTGTATATGATAATATGTCCCATCATGGTCCACTATTATATGATGTGATGTGATATGTTGCATGACTCACTTGACTCTGGGACCCACCTCCATAGGGGGAATATGTGGAGGACACACACTCATGAAGTATGTTGTGATAGGATATGACAATATTATGACACATGACTCCGGGACCCACCTTCATAGGGGAATATGTGGAGGACACACACTCTTAGGGTGTGCTGTAGCAGGATATGATATGATGTGAGATCATGACACTGGTTCCAGGACCCTGACTCTTAGGGGATATTTATGGAGGATACACCCGAGGGGGTATTACATCCGAAGGGGGTGTTCTATTTATGAGGATATAGTGTGTGGCTGTGGACATTGGTATAAAAAAATAGATTTTTATATGCTATTTATAGTGGTACAGTGGTTTTATTCTGAAATTGTATATTCTTGAAATGTTATATAGTATTTGATTCCAAAATTACTTTGAGCATATGATGCATGTTTTGATAACATGGTAAAATGTATTTGAAATATGGAAGCTTGACAGATGTTTATTATGGAAAATTTGAGTTGATAAAAGCTTGAAATAACTACATTATATTATAGTTGGCTTACTTATTGAGTGTGAGCTCATTTAAATCTCACAATATTTTTTAGAGCCACGGAACTGAAGATGGGGATATGGGGTAGTTGGAGCAGCTATCAAACTAACTTAGATCCAATACTTTGTTGTAACCCCATTGAATTATGTATTTTGGCATGTAGCCTAAAACATATGATTATGGTTTGTATTAAGAACACTTTGAATTTGGATGATATATAGTTATTACCCCTCCTTGTATTAAATGTTATATTTCAGGACGCCTTGCATGCCAGGCATGCGGTGGGTTGCCACCCCTAGATCCAATATTGGGTTTGAACGTGATAGTTTTTGTGGTATCAGAACCTAGGTTTGACCTTAGGGACAAACACAAGATGACACTAGGCAAAATATTAGGATAACATTGGGAGGGTGATAACTTTATTAAAATTTCAAGTAATATGTTGTGAAAGCCTTAAATTTAGTGGTTTATAAGGATGTTGACTGAAACCTAACCCTGGCAGGAGTTAAAATGCCACGTCGCACTAGGAGTCTGCGGCCTATTGGGAACTCTCAGGCTGGCGACTCTGGCCAGCGGTGAGGCCAGCAAGCTTCTGGAGGCTCTGGTTCTGTTAATCTGGCTGACAATGATCAACCACAATTTCAGGCCCAGATGCTTTAGGCTCTCGCGAGAATGTCGCAGGCTATGCAAGCCATGCAGCAATAGATTCAACAAATTCAGCCTGCTCAGCATGCCTCTCCCGCTCCGCAGACTCAGTTGGCTCCTACCCTGCAGACTGAGCCTGCTCTTCCTACTCAGCCCAAGCAGCCTGCTCAGTCGGCTCCATCTCAGCCCTGGCAAGGAAGGGGCCAGAGCTTTGCTGAGTTCAAGAGCTTAGCCCCTGCTCCTTTTTGTGGATCTACTAACCCAGCGGATGCTGAAAAATGGATGAGGGAGATGGAGAAAGCCTTTGCAGCTCATGGTAGCTAAGAGGAGCGAATTAGATTCGCTACCTACCTCCTTCAAGGGGAGGCATATGATTGGTGGCTACTTGTGGAGCAGCGAGTGAACGGACGGGATATTTCCTGGGAGAGTTTAAGGAAGTCTTCTATGACAAATACTTCCCCAATAGTGTGCAAGATAGATACAGTCTGAGTTTATCAAGTTGGAGCAAGGAAATCTCTCTGTGGCACAGTATGAAGCCGAGTTTACCCGATTGGCTCGGTTTGCTCAGACATAGTGACCACTGAGAGGCCAAGATCAACAAATTTACCGAGGAACTAAGGCCCAGACTGCAAGCAGTCAATGCTTTTGAACTCTCCACATTTAGTGCGTGGTGAACAAGGTCCTGGTGATTGAGAGAGATATGGGTGTGGTCCAGAAGTAGTGGGAGTAGCAGCAGAGGAAGAAGAAGGGGTCTCCTTCTGGCCAGTCTTCAGGGCAGGCCAAGAAGAAAGGTCCTTATCAGGCCCCCTCAGGACCGAGGGGTAAGGAAACCCATTGCCCTCATTGCAAAAAATCCCACCCGGGCAGGATGTGCCGCGAGACGATTGGTGCCTGCTTCATATGTGGGCAGATGGGTCACAAGATGGCCACGTGTCCCCTTCGGAGGGATCAGCAGCCTCCTTTGGATTAGGGTTGAAGCCAGCAGCAGCAGCCTAGGACCCAGGGAAGGGTCTTTACTCTCATACAGCAGGATGTTGCCGCTTCTAACTCTGTAGTAATAGGTACGCCTATTACTTAAGTACTCATTTAAGATTGTTTCATTCATATGCGATGTGATTCATTGATCATGAATGATAAAAGCAATGTTAAACCTCATGACATCTAAGACAAACTAAACTTTGTAATCAGGTATATTTAAAGTAGGCAACACTTATACTCAAATCTTAGTAGATCCGGGTGCCACGCATTCATTGTATCTAGCACATATCTCCCCAAGGATGAATCTTTGACACCTGTTCCTTTAAAGCAAGAGTTGCACATTGCTTTCCCAAATGGTGATGTTATGAGGGTAGACTTTGTATGCAGATCTTACCTGATTAACATGGGGGATAGGAGATTGAAGGCTGATTTAATCGTCCTCCCACTGAAATCCTTTGATGTTATCCTTGGGATGGACTGGTTGGCCTCCTATCATGCTTCAATGGACTATTTCAGGAAAATGGTAATCTTCAAAATTCCTAATCAACCTAAATTCAGTTTTACTGGAAGTCAGGAGCATCTGGCCTCAGTGTTCGTGTCAGCACTACAGGCCGCAAAGTATTTGAAGAAAGACAGCCATGATTTCTTGCTGTGGTTAGAGACCTTCAGCATGAAGAGGTCAAGTTGAAGGATATTCCAATGGCTCGAGAATTTTGTGATGTATTCCCATATGATTTGACTGAATTGCCCCTAGATCAGGAAGTTGAGTTTATTTTTAATTTGACCCCTGGCACTGGACCTATATCCAAGGTCCCATACCGTATGGCCCCAGCTGAGCTAAAAGAGTTGAAGAGCCAATTGTAGGAGCTCTTAGACCAGGGATTTATCAGGCCTAGTGTTTCTCCTTGGGGTGCTCCAGTATTATTTGTCAAAAAGAAAGATGGAAGTCTTCGGCTTTGCATTGATTACCGAAAAATCAATAAGGTAATAGTACGTAACAAGTATCCATTGCCGAGGATTGATAATCTATTTGATCAACTCCAAGGAGCTCAGGTATTCTCGAAGATTGATCTTCGGTTAGGATACCATCAACTCAAGGTCAAGGCTGGGGATGTACTAAGATAGTATTCAGAACAAGGTATGGCCACTACGAGTTCTTGTGATGTCGTTTGGGTTGACTAATGCCCCGACAGCATTCATGGACTTGATGAACGGAATCTTTAAGCCATACTTGGACCAGTTTGTGATGGTATTCATTGATGACATCCTGGTGTATTCTAAAAGCCAGAGGAGCATTGGACCACCTGAAGATTGTTCTGCAAACTCTTCGGAGAAGAAACTTTATGCCAAGTTGTAGAAGTATGACTTCTGGTTGAGCCAAGTATCATTCTTGGGTCATATAATATCTGGAGATGGCATATCTGTGGATCCGAAGAAGATTGAGGCAGTTGTAAACTAGAGTCGGCCTTCCAATGTATCTGAAGCAAGAAGCTTCATGGGGCTGACTGGATATTATCGCAGATTTGTGGAGGGCTTCTCTCGCATTGTTCTACCCCTGACTCCCTTGACCCAAAAGCAAGCAAAGTTTGACTGGACTGAGGAGTGTGAGAGAAGTTTTCAGGAGCTAAAGCAACGCCTAGTATCAGCCCCCGTCCTTGCCCTTTCGTTAGGATATGAAGGATTCACCATATATACGGATGCTTCTCGGAAGGGATTGTGATGTGTTCTGATGTAAAATGAGAAGGTAATAGCTTATGCCTCCAAACAGTTAAAGCCATACGAGCAAAATTATCCTACCCATGACTTGGAGTTGGCCGCTGTGATTTTTGCCTTGAAGATTTGGCGACATTATCTATATGGAGAGGCATGTGATGTGTATACAGACCACAAAAGTCTGAAATACATCTTCACTCAAAAGGAGTTAAACTTAAGGCAAAGGAGGTGGATGGAGCTACTAAAAGATTATGACCTAAACATGCACTATCACCTAAGGAAGGCCAATGTGGTAGCTGATACCTTGAGCAGGAAGTCCTCCTCCGAGTTAGCTTTTATGATCACTTCTCAGCCTCACATCCAGAGGGACCTTAAGAAGTTGGAGGTTGGATTACAAGTACAACGGTCTGATGGGCTTGTAGCAGCACTTGTACTCCAACCAACTCTTTTAGACAGGATCAAGTCCTCCCAGAAAGAAGACTTGGACCTGCAAAAGATTAAGGAAGCTATGAAGTCAGGGGTTCAAAATGAATTTACTATAATGGAGGATGGATCCCTAAGATTTGACGACAGGCTCTGTGTGCCAAATGTCGAGGAACTAAGAGTAGAAATTCTAAGGAATGCTCACTACTCTCCTTATACAGTGCACCCAGGAGGCACCAAGATGTATGGAGACCTAAAAGAAAACTTTTGGTGGAAGGGAATGAAAAGAGAGATTGCTCAGTATGTGTCCAAATGTTTAATATGTCAGCAAGTGAAGGTTGAGCATCAAAGGCCTGCGGGACCCCTTCAGTCTTTGATGATTCCACAGTGGAAATGGGAGAAAATCACTATGGATTTCATGATTGGACTGCCTAAGACCCCAGGAGCAATGATGCAGTATGGGTCATCGTAGACAGATTGACAAAGTCAGCCCATTTCTTGCCATTTAAGGTTGGGATCTCCAGTGAGAGATTGGCCAACATGTATATTGAGCAAATTGTGAGGCTTCATGGCATTCCCGTATCTATTGTATCAGATTGGGATACTAGGTTTGTGTCCCAATTCTAGAAGAGTCTTCATAGAGCTCTGGGGACCAAACTGAACTTTAGCACAGCCTTTCATCCCCAGACAGATGGGCAGTCTGAGAGGACCATACAGATCTTGGAGGACATGTTATGAGCCTGTGTGATGGACTTGGGTGGTGCTTGGGATAACCACTTATCTTTAGTAGAATTTGCTTATAATAATAGTTATCAAGCTAGTATCCAGATGGCTCCATTTAAGGCTCTGTATGGTAGAAAATGCAGATCTCCCTTATGTTGGGATGATGTGAGGGAGAGAAAATTGTTGGGCCCTGAACTAATTCGACAGACAGTAGAGAAGGTGCAGTTGATCAAGGAACGACTCCGCATGGCTCAGAGCCGATAAGAGCTATGCTAATGTGAGAAGGGAGCTAGAATTTCATATTGGGGATCATATTTTTCTGAAGATATCACCAACCAAAAATGTGATGAGATTTGAGATTAGAGGTAAGCTGAGTCCACGATACATTGGGCCATTTGAGATTCTAAGTAAAGTAGAAGAGGTAGCTTATAGCCTGGCGTTACCTCCGGCACTCTCTGGGGTACATAATGTATTTCATGTATCTATGTTGAGAAAATACATTTTGACCATAGCCATGTGATACAATTTAAGCCCATGCAGTTAAGGAATGATTTGACTTATGAAGAGCATCCTGTGCGTATTGTGGACTGCAAGGATCAAGTTTTAAGACGACGTAGCATTTCCTATATCAAGGTTCAGTGGAGTAACCATTCTGAGAGGGAGGCTACTTGGCAGCTTGAGGAGGAAATGAAAAAGAAATATCCTTATCTATTTGTATCTTAGTATATGTAAATGAAAAGATGATTATTCTTATGATCAAACTTTGAATTCTAAATGTGCATCAATTTCGAGACCGAAATTTTATAAAGAGGGGAGAATGTAATCTCCCCCAAGTGAAAAATGGAAAGAAACGTAGGAGAAAGAAGCCATGGCACGATGGTGGTGGTGTGCCGCCTCTTCCTTCTCCACCCCCTTCTTACCAGGATAAATGGGGAGGGAGAGAGGAGTCTCCTCCCTCTACCCATCACCATCAGCCGAGCAAGTAAGCCCCTTCCATGGATGCACAGAGAGAGGAGACAGAGAGGGAGATCGGGAGCCGGCCCTCCCTTCACAGTGGAACCAAGTCGGTCCACTGCTTGGTTGGGCCCAGCGGAGTGCTCGTCGGCTCGTCGGGCCCGGGCTGCGAACGAAGACCTCCACCGGCGCTAGGGCAATGTCCGATGGAGGTTCGGCTGGCCGTGACAGCCGGCTGTGCCACCGGCACGATTCGTGCCGTGGGGGTAATGAGAGAGAAAGAGATTGAGGGAGAAAGAGAGGGAGGGAGCTCAGCCGCGGTGGCGGTTGGCTCCGGGCCGGTCATCGACGGCCGAGCCACCCCAAGGAGAGGCCAGCGGCGGCCCTGGCCGCCAGCACAAGTCTCTCCCTGTTTCACCCGAAACAGGGGAGCACGGGGGAGAAGGCAGTTCAGTGGGCCGGCTGTGCCGTCCCACTTTGGGCCCTATTGGGTCGACTCTGAGCCATTTTTGGACTACATTTTAGATCCTGTATTGGGTCTTGGGTCATGAATAGAGAAATAAAAATATGGTCCGGATTAATGTTGATCATATTTTCTTGGGGTATTTTTATTTTCCCATTTGGGCTTATATATTGGAGATATTTAAGCCCCAAGTTGGCCCTGGGATTAAACTGGGTAGAGTTTAGGAGTCATTTTCATATGCTAATTTTGGAAACTAAAAATTGGGAAATTGATGCTGTAGGTATCCAGATGCTTAAATAGCTAAATTACATTTTTGGATTAGCGCCAGAAGGTAAGTAAGCCATTTATTATAATTTTTATAAATTATTAAAATATGAAAATTATGTATTTAAATGCTATATTGATATATATATATATGTATTATTTAAAAAATGAGAAAAGATTGGTATTATTATTTGCAAATGAGCATTTACTATGATTAATTTATTATTTATTATATTTTATAAATAATTTGGTATCTATGTAGACAACTGATCAATTGGCATGACCTTTAAAATTGTTAAAGGTTTTATAAATATACATGTGTATTTGACATGTTTCAATCACTGTAATTATGAAAAGTATATGAATTGCATTTTTGCAACGATACATGCTATTTGGCAAATGTGACATAAAAATGATACTTTGTGTATATGCTAATATGTCATACCATGATCCGCTATGATATGATATGATGTGATGTGATATGTTGTATGACTCACTTGACTCCGGAACCCACCTCCATAGGGGGAATATATGGAGGACACAAACTCATGAAGTGTGCTGTGACAGGATATGGCAATATTATGCCACATGACTCCGGACCCACCTCCATAGGAGGAATATGTGGAGGACACACTCTTAGGGTGTGCTGTAGCAGGATATGATATGATGTGAGATCATGACGCTGATTCCAGGACCCTGACTTCTAGGGGATATTTATGGAGGATACACCCGAGAGGAGTGTTACACCCGAGGAAGGTGTTCTGTTTATGAGGACATAGTGTGTGGCAGTGGGACATTGGTATAAAAAAATAGATTTTTACATGTTATTTACAGTGGTACAGTAGTTTTATTCTGAAATTGTATATTCTTGAAATGCTATATAGCATTTGCTTCCAAAATTATTTTGAGCATATGATGCGGTAAAATGTATTTGAAATATGGAAGCTTGACAGATGTTTATTATGAAAATTTGAGTTGATAAAAGTTTGAAATAACTACATTATATTATAGTTGGCTTACTTATTAAGTGTGAGCTCATTTAAATCTCACAATGTTTTTCAGAGTCACGAAACTGAAGATGGAGATATAGGGTAGTTGGAGCAGCTATCAGAGTAACTTAGATCCAATACTTTGTTGCAACCCCATTGAATATGTATTTTGCATGTTGCCTAAAATATATGATTATGGTTTGTATTAAGAACACTTTGAATTTGGATGATATATAGTTATTACCCTTCCTTGTATTAAATGTTATATTTCAAATGCCTTACATGCCAGGTATGCGACAAGTTACCACCCCTAAATCCAATATTGAGTCTAGAGCATGACATTTTATCTACGTGAAACTTGGAAAGAGAATCTTCTCCTGATCACGCACACGATGTCATTAACACGAGCATGATGGTAAAGGGTGTCATCGGATAATGTAATTTTGACAAGAAAAAAAAAAAAGTCACATGCCAAGCGTTTGTGAGGGCCAGGGAAAGGGTGAAAACTGTTTCCCTGTGCTTTTGTTCGTTCGACCCTCCTGCTTGTGGTCCAAACTTAATCCCGCTTCTCCAAAGCTTTAGCATGGGTTGATAGCTAAAATGAGAAGCTGCCAGCAAACTTTTGCACTGATTTTTTTCCTTTATTTTTTTTTTTAATGTCCTCGTATCTTTTAATCCACAGGAAGCATTCATATCATACTGATTGGCCGGCTCATCAGAGGACGCCAACAGGCAACTGCAATTCAGAATGAATCGATACCCAGCAACAAAAAAACCCATGAAGCCAACAAGTGGTTAAGGCAACATAAAATTTACTGAGCCAACATTTTGCAAACTCACCGCATATCTCATCTCTCGAACATGCAAGCATCACCTTACGCATGATATGGTCAACATACAGCCAAAAATTTTATTGGAAGATTAAAAACCATCTCATTATGCATGCATGATACGCATATGCATGTTGATAGGTTGCCACCAGAATCTAAAACAGTAGTTTTCTTGCACCTCAGGATGGTGCATATTTAGGAAGAAGCTAGTATAGAAAACAAAATCTAATCTTCAAGTTCAATAATCTTCACGACTGAAGCATCTCCGACTTTCTGGCACACCACAACACGATCATGCGACCTTATCAAGCCAGATGCCTTGCCATGATCAAGAGCAACCTTCAGAACAGACTCATTGTTCGCACCGGTAGACTCAGCCTGCAGAATCATTCCGGAAACATGTTAGGGGAAAGACATGGGGCTAATTTGGAACAAAATTTGCAAACAAATGTCCACCATTGGACGTTAAAAATGCAAAGAAAGAATGTTGAAGCAGGGGTTTCTGGAAGACGAAGTCCTGTTATTTCATCAGTTTCATCTTTAGTGGGTTTTCAGCATCAATGCTACGACAGCATTAAGGGGAAATCAACATTGTGAGCTCTAATTATTATAACCAAATCTAAAATGATCCACAGATAAATTTAAGTTGACATCTTTTAAATGCAACTTTCTTGTTTTTGTTGGAGGATGATATATGTGAAGAACAATGCCAGAAGTAGCATTTTTTTGCTCAGTTAGTAATGATCACATAAACTTCTAGTTTGGCATATGGCTTGATGAGGATCCTATTGCAGAAGTTTCTAGACATAAATCTGCATGCCATTGTTATAGACGACATGGAATTTTTCATATTTTCCCAAAGTAGATCAACCCTTTGGATAGATGGCGCTATTAAGGAGCACCTAAGTTAAGGAACAGAAGTACAAAATTCCTCCTAAAATCCATTTCTTTATAGAAAACTACCATCAAGGAGACTTGCTCTGGATCAAATATCGGTTTTTTCAAATGTCTAGAACTTCTTCAACTAGAACTTCTTCAACGAAGTCCATAATTAGACAATCAGCTCATGATTATTTCCTTGCAAAAAATGAGTTCTTGGCAGATCTCCAAAAGGTTTGTTTCATGGCTAATTCCAAATAATAATTCTTCCCATCATTTGTAGTGAAATTCTGAAATTTCATAGTTCACCTTCTGTAAGATCCATTAAAGGATTTTCTTTAATAAACATAATGGCCAAGATCTTAAAATAAATGATTTTTATAAAAACATAACCCAAGAATGCGTACCTTGATCCGATCCATTGATATTTGTTGACAAAGAACGAGAGGGTTAACGACAGATTGAGTTTCTCCCTCTTTCCTAATTCTCTTCCTTATCTGTTTTGATGGTCAAACAGGCTATATATAGGAGAGAGAGGACCAAAGGACCAATCTGATAATACGTTAAATTTCTCTTTCCATCAAAGAGAGGTTCAGATAACAACTTCCCAAAAAATAAACCAATAGAAAATTAGCTTTATTAAACCATCATTATCACTTAAATTTAAATATATGATAAAATCAGATATCATAATTATCATTTAAAATAAATAAATGATAAATCAATCATATATCCACATGGGCCACATAAAAGAAAACGCTAACATTCTTCCACTTGGCCCATGTGAGATATTAAACATACTGGTTTAATAATCAATCATAATGCGCATAACAGAAGCTAAAATCCTTTCATAATATTGGTCAAACATAAAATCATCATTAAGCAAAAACTAATAAGGATCATGGCGGTTGTATGCTATTATTTTGACGTACTCCCTTCCATGTATCACATTACTAGTTCTATACTTAACATGACCTATAATGGGAATTGCAATAAGGTCTAACAATAATGTCTTTATCAAAGACAAATCCTGTTAACATTCTCATAATTCATTTATGTATATATACCAGCATAAGTAAACATGATCCATAAGTGATTCAGAAACAACAATTAATTGAGCTCAAAGTGTCAAATATATAAGGAACTTAAAGCTTTAAACATAACATCACTAATGGTTTTCAATAATGTCCATTCTTTCGACATGTTCATAAAATATCTTTGCGGCAACCCTTTAGTCAACGGATCTGCAATCATGAGATTGGTGCTAATATGTTCAATTGACACTCTTTGTTTCTGAACTTCTTTAACGGCAAAGTATTTCAATTCCATATGTTTAGCACCCTTTGAATACTTGTCGTTTTTAGAAAAGAAGACTGTTGCGGAGTTATGACAATAAATTTTCAGCGGCTTGGCAATACTGTCGACAACCCCAAGTCCTAAAATAAATTTCACAGCCATAAACCATAAATTGTAGCCTCAAAGCATGCCACAAACTTAGCTTTCATAGTGGATGCAGCAATGACAACTGCTTCGTACTTTTTCATGAGATCGCTCCTCCAACTAAAAGGAATAAATGGCCAAATGTGGACTTTCTAGTATTAACACATCCAGCAAAATCTGAGTCTGAATATTCCTTTATGCATAAGGAACATAAGGAATTTGTTCCATTTGTTTATATTCCAATTCATTCTTTAGACATTGCATAAGGCTGAATTTATCTCCCTTCTGAATGGAACAACACTTGTAGAACATTTGTTTATATTGAATTTCTCAAGAACTTTATTAATATATGTCTTCTGAGGCAAACCTAACATTCCTTATGATCTATCACGAAATATTTCGATTCCAATCACATAGGATGCCTCACCCATATCTTTCATTTCAAAGTTCTTAGAGAGAATTCTTGGTCTCATATAATAGGCCAAGGTCATTAGTAGCTAGCAAGATATCATCAACATACAGAATCAAAAATATGATTTTGCTCCCACTGACCTTCAGATATATACACCGATCAATGGTGTTTTCTTTAAATCCAAAAGATGTAATGGTATCATTGAACTTAAGATACCATTGTCGGAAGCTTGCTTAAGTCTGTATATTGACTTCTTCAGTTTACACACCATGTGTTCCTTTCCTTCAAATAAAAAGCCCTCAGGTTGGTCCATATAAACCTCTTCATTCAAACTCCCATTTAGAAAGGCGATTTTCATCCATTTGATGCAACTCCAAATCATAATGAGCTACCAGTGCCATAATAATTCTAAATGAGTCTTTCTTAGAGACTGGAGAAAAAGTCTGTGTAGTCAATGCCACATTTTTGAGTAAAACCTTTGGCAACAAGTCTGGCTTTACAACGTTCAATATTGCCATTTGAATCGCGTTTGGTCTTAAAGACCCATTTACACCCAAACTCTTTTACAATCTTCATGCAATTCAACAAGATCCCAGACTGCATTGAAATCCATTGATTTTAACTCATCTTGCATGGCATTTAACCATTTAGATGAATTAGCACTTTGCATGGCTTGTGAAAAGAAACTAATCATATTAATACCCAAATCAAAGTCTGATTCTTGTAGATAAACTACTTAATCATCAGAAATAGCAGTTCTTCTTGGTCGTTGAGACCTTCTTAATGCTACTTCATTGGGTTCGTTTATTGCAACTTCATTAATAATATCATCATTCTGTGGTGTTTGATCATTAATTTGTTGTTCTTGAAAGTTATTAAAAAGTTCAACAACTCTGGGAACAACAACTTGAGAAAAAGTTATTGGTAAAAAAACTTGTACCTTAACTTCTTGAATTTTCACTTTACGTGGTTTCAAACTCCCACTAATTTCATTATTATAATGAACCTTGCATTTCCAGATTCAACAATTCTTGTACTATGGTTAGGACAATAAAATTTATACCCTTTTGATCTTTCTGGATAACCAATGAAGAAACCACTGATTGTTCTTGAGTCCAATTTCTTTTCATGTGGATTATAAATCCTTACTTCCGCCGGGCAACCGCAAACATGTAAATGCCTTAAAATGGGTTTCCTTCCTATCCACAGTTCAAAAGGAGTCTTTGGAACTGCCTTACTAGAAACCCTATTTAGCAAATACATAGCGGTCTTTAAAGCATGCATCCATAATAATGAGGGTAATGATGAATTGCTTAACATACTCCTAACCATGTCCATTAGAGTTCGATTACGCCTTTCTGCAATACCATTTGTTCTGGTATTCCAGGCATTGTGTATTGAGCACATATGCCATGCTTTTCAAGGAATTTGGCAAATGGACCAGGGCATTGTCCAGATTCATCATACTTTCATAATATTCACCACCTCTGTCAGACCTAACAATTTTTACTTTTCTGTCTAGTTGTCTTTCAACCTCATTGATAAACACTTCTAGAACATTTACCGATTGAGATTTTTCATGCAACAAATAGACATAGCCATAACGTGAAAAATCATCAATAAAGGTGATAAAATACTTTTCTCCACCAAAGGATGGAACATTAAAAGGCCCATATATCGATGTGTATAATTTCAAGGAGCTGTTTACTTCTTGTGGCACTTTTCTTGATTATCTGTTTTATGTGTTTTCCTTTAATACAATCCACACAAATCCCAAGATCAGTAAAATCTAAATCAGGAAGGATTTCATTCTTTACTAATCTCTCAATTCTTTCTTTGGATATACGATCCAAGCATTAATGCCATAAGTAAGCTGATTGTTCATTCACTAAACTACGTTTAGTACCAACATTATGATGCAAGGTCAATAATGTCTCAGCAAAAAGACTATCAAGCTTAAATTTATACAAACCATCAAAAAGAATACCAAAACCAATGAGATGATTGTGTTTAAACAAACTGAAACATCCATTTCCAAATTTAAAAAAATATCCAACTGAGTCAAGTTTGGATAAAGAAACTGAATTATGAGAAATAGAAGGGACATAAAGTGTTTGAAAAGGTCTAAATGATGTCCAATGTCTAGAATCAAACGATAAGTTCCAACAGCTTCAACTAGAACTTTGACTCTGTTTCCCATTGAGACAGTTTTTCATTTGGGTTTATGGTTTGGATCATAAGAATTCTTGCATCGTATTAGAAACATGAGTGGTACAACCAGTATCAATCCATCTATTAGGTTTGATTCGAAACATACAAAAGCCGTAGGCTTACCTTTCTTTTGAACCATGCCTTACGTTTCAGGCAATCTTTCTGATAGTGTCCATGCTTTTTGCAAAAGTGACACTTATCATCCTTTTGTTCCTTCTTGTGGATTTGAGCAGATGACCCATTTATCTTTAGTGGTCGTTGCTTGCTCTTTTCTTTCTTATCTTTCTTTGATTTCTTTCCAACTCCTTATTGACCCATAAGATTGATAGAATGATTTTCTTGTTTCTTAAGTCTTGCTTTCTCTTGAATAAGCATACTTTGCAGTTCATTCACATTCCACTTATCCTTCATAGTGTTATAACTCATGTGAAATAGTCCATACTCATGAGGCAAGAATTGATAATGAATTACACAAGAAAATTCTCATTCACTTCCAATCCCATAGTCTTTAGTCTTGCTGCTATGTCATCTCAACAACATGCTCATACATAGTACGAGAACCATCAAACTTAATGTTGGTTAAAGTACTCATCAATGTCCTAGCAAGTGACTTATCAGTAGAGTCAGATTGGGAACGTGCTTCCAAACTTCATAAATTCCTTAGCACTTTCAGTAGAAAGAATTATGGACTTGATATTGTTTGCTACAGTCATTCGTATGAACATCAGGCTAAGTCTGTTTGATCTTTCCCAAGTCTTATGAAAAGACCTCTGTTCAGCACTGCTAGAGTCAGTAAGAGCAGTGGGTTTCTCATTTATGAGTGCCAAATCAAGATCCAAAACACCAAGATGAAACTGAACTTGTTTGCATCATTCAGAGAAATTAAACCCATTAAAAGTTTGAACAGACAGCTTGCGAATGAAGAGAAACATGAACAAATAAAATATACTCACACGTTAATGCTTTGAGTAATATATTTAAATAAATATTCATACTCTATCAAGTAAATAATAAATGCATATTGAAGTTCTCCTTTGGGTGATACAACAATATACAATAGTAAACATAAATGATGCTTAATTTTAATTTTACATACTTGCAATTATATATACTCAAATTAGATATATTTGCTATCTTTGGATATGCTAAACATACCTAACCAAGCATATTAATTGACCACATCATGTCCATAGATTATAAAATGACTAGTCAACCTTTGGGCGACCCTTAAATATTTATAATCAATGAACTTCAATATACTCATAACAATTAAACTATTATGTCATCATTTATAAGCATCACATAATTATGAGTAATTAATTATTTAATTAAATTTGATACCTATAAACTTTCAAATTTGGCCACTTTGGTGACTAACAAATTACATAATATAGACATCAAAATTAATTAATGATGATATCATGCGTGAATACAAAGACTTAAGTGTATCCATATAATTTTATAAAGCAATTTTCTTGCGGAAAAAAAATATTCTGAACTTTCATTATTTGTCGTTAAGATTACATTAGTGGAGTGGTAACATGTTTTCTTTCAAACCTATTAGTTATAGGTTGAACCACCGCAATCTCTATTTTATTTTATTTTTCTTTCATGCTATGGTAACGTAAAAAGCTTATGTGGAAAGAAACTGGAATATGTGAAGACTCTATGAAGATTCACGTATGTCCGTGGAATCCCACTTTTCCTTTTTATTTTAATCCTTAATCCCACCGAATCCCACTCCTACACTTCCGCACGTTACAAGACCCACGTCCTTGAGAGGCAAGGAGGCCACGTCCCTCTCTCTCTCTCCACGCATTCGTGATTTCCACGCGTAACAAAAGAGGGAGAATTCCCAAAGGAAAGAGAAAGCCTCCTCTTTTTTTTTTTGGGGCGATTTCTTTAAACAAGGCTCTTGATGCTTAAATGGAAGAGGGGAAGAGGAGACGGCGAGCTTTTTTGGTTCTTTAATTCCACCGCGTGGGAGAACAGGTTTCTTTATTTTGTACGTTCTTTGTACGTTCTTTATTCTTCAGAAAATCAAAAGTGATAAAAAAATTAGAGAAAAGATAACGATCCAAACCTTGAACCAAAGAGTCATACAATAATCACCTTTAACATTATGCTAGTCTAATCATCTTGATTATAATAACCAAATATATATATATATATATATATATATATATATATAGAACCGTCAAAGATAGATTCATAATGAAAAATCATAAATTCTTCAATCAAGGCTCTGATACCACGTGTAAGATCCATTAAAGGATTTTCTTTAATAAACATAATGGCCAAGATCTTAAAATAAATGATTTTTACATAAAAACATAAACCAAGAATGCGTACCTTGATCTGATCCATTGATATTTGTTGACAAAAATGAGAGGGTTAACGACAGATTGAGTTTCTCCCTCTTTCCTAATTCTCTTCCTTATCTGTTTTGATGGTCAAACAGACTATATATAGGAGAGAGGACCAATCTGATAATACGTTAAATTTCTCTTTCCATCAAAGAGAGGTTATCAGATAACAACTTCCCAAAAATGAACCAATAGAAAATTAACTTTATTAAACCATCATTATCACTTAAATTTAAATATCTGATAAAATCAGATATCATAATTATCATTTAAAATAAATAAATGATAAATCAATCATATATCCACATGGGCACATAAAAGAAAACGCTAACATCTTCTAGCCATAGGCATACTTGTCAAATTCCATCATATGTGAAACATATCAAAAAGATTACTCAGATATTCAGCTTGGTAGAGAAAAGAGTCTCAGCTCCTATTTATGCTGAGTTCGAATCAGATAACTATTAATTCAATTCAAAACCATCTTATGCAAGAAACTCCCTGCCCATTCAAACAACTGTAATCAAATGGCACAACGATGGTGTTCTAGATTCTAGTGAAGCTAGTGATCTTTTGCTGGATGACAATGGCAGTATTTTATTGAGATCTTATTCAATTAATAGGCACGTCTTGACCTGAGTCTGAAATGGGAACTATACTTGATGGAATCAAGCAGTATGCATCCAGAAAAACTACTGATGGCCTCCAAGAAATTGATTCCCAAATTTTTATCCAGAATACATCTTCTCATTCCAAGCATTCGTAGGAGCATTCCATGTGCGACTTTATGTACTGATTTTGAGATCCAGATGTTTCAAGCATTTAGGAAAGGAACATGGCTGCAGATTTTCTCACAACTGAACTCGGTAATGTGGGCAAAATTGGGTCTGCTAACCTAAAGCAGATCTTCCTTTGCTGCTGAAGGCCATTCTTAAAGTGGGCAGATTGAGATATACTAATTTTAGATGTACAAAATGTCAAACGTTTAGTCTAGGTGTTAGTTATCCACCTTAGTTGATTCAAAAGCTCTTTTAATTTTTGTTTTGAGTCTGCCCTTCGCTGGCCTTTTTCTAGTTTAATGAACCATTGTCTGCCAAATCCCTAACATGAGACAATGATTTTTTGCGGGCAACTTATAGAGGATAGCAAAATGTGGAAAGGTAGACCCTATAAAAAATAAAGCTGTAAAAGCCATTTGAATGCAATTGTAAACATTAATAATGCATGGATTTTTCCTCCTTATATTCACTGAAACAATATAAGGTATGTACCTGAATTGGCCTTTGAGCCAGAAAAGAGCCCATGGGTACTCCAAGAAAATTACACAAGTGCTTGGAATGCATATCATATGGATGATTAGATATCGAAATGCTCAAAATATCTATCCTCAGCTATTTGCGAGGTTCAACATCCCACAAGGCTACTGAGGTGAGGTGTACAGTGACTACATGAGTTACACTTCCATCGAGCTGCTGGTGATCCTACACTGACATCTGAGTGTGTTTGAATGCTCAACATTGGCAATCCACCTCAAAAACCATCATCAAGGATTAAGGCATGAATCACATTACATAGCTTGCAAATGGTTCCTAGACTTGAAAGAATGACACCTTATTGTATTCTGAAGTCAGTAAATTTGCAACTAAACCAATGTATTACAATGATATTCTATATTATGTCCATGACTGAAAGCAGTATGATTTATTGGATTAGGATACAAGTGAGAGTCCAGTTATCCAATATAGAATCCATCATATAACATAATGTCCATTTAGAACAGAGACAAACAAAAATATAATACCTACGATCAGACAATTAATTAAAATTTTAAAATAGTTATTTTAAAAAATTATATTCTAAATAATAATTATTTATTTTTGAAAGGTTTCATGCGAATGGATTTTGTTAAAAAGGTGAGTCCTAATAGATCATGAGATTGTATAACTAAGGGTCAAACACAAAATACCTACGACTGGGCAGTTGCTTAAATTTTTGAAATTAATTATTCCATCAAATTATTATAATAATAATAATTAATTATTCTCTAAAGACTTCACACGAATGAATTTTGTTAAAAAGGTGTTTTACATAATCTAGGGGGACATGATATTGCTTATCTCTTGACAATGTATTAGTTCCCAATGGTCATACAAGAATAGTGAAACAATGGGGAACTGAGTTATAACCCAATACTTCTCTAGTAATGGTCGCTATTGAGCAATAATGGCTAGGTAGCATAGGTAGATCATTGGTAAGTGGACCTCAGTTGATTTACTCAATGCATCTAGAATGTACCATCTTCAAATTAAATGAAATAAGATTCTAGTTAATTATTCTCTCAATAGATAATTTGTAACTAGATCAAGAACGACCTGGATTTGATTGGAGAACTACTTGAGCTCTAATTAGGCTAAAGAAATAGCAAAATGGTTACAGTTCTAGGCTAGGTTATGTTAAGAAAGACCAAACTAGGAGTTGGGACAACTTCAACTAGTTTGAAGTAGCTGGCAGCCAACCATGTGAGACCACTTCTCCTTTCCTTCTATTATCTACCATCATGCACTCTTTGGGAGTGCAGCAACACAGAAGGAGGTGCATTTGTCTGCAGCCCTAATCCCTTCTAAGAGTATCTAAACCCTGTATGCATTCTTTTTTTCTGGAAACATCATGAACAAAGGGCTTAATATTTCATTGCAAGTCTCTGATGTTCATATACATATTCATCATAACATACAAAGGTTCAAGAAGATCAGATACACTTACAGGATGAAGAGGATCTGCAAGCGTGGGGAAAAGGCCTCTAACAATGAGTGATTGCCTAGCCTGTCATTTCATCAAAATAATAAAACATATATCTATCTCATCAATGTCAAATTCATAAATGTAAAATGAATAAATGAAATTTCAAATGCAACATAAGAATGATAAAATAATAGTGGTCTCATGAGATTTGATGCATAGTGTGCTCCACAAGAATTATAGAGTAGAAGCATTCATATGAAAGTAAAAGTCATCTTTTTTCTCCAATTACTGGTAAAAGGCAACATCAAAAAGCCCACAAAGCATGCATGGTACACAGTAACTATAAAAGTGGGAATAGTCGACATACTTCAAAAGCACCAGTGAAACTCCATCGAAGTTGGTTTGTTTTGAGCCGCGGAATGACAACAGATAATACAGGCATTGTGGGTCGATATTTCGCAATTAATCTACATGTCATCGAACACATTTTGAGATATCATGCATGAATTTGAAATTTCACACACCATGCAACAGTGGACCATAAAAGAAGCAGATCCAAATTTTATGCATCTAGTTATAACGATACCTTGCAGCCCTTCCAGATGAAGTAAAGACAATAATGACAGAAGCCTTGACTTTAATAGCAGCACGTACCTAGAAAAGATTAAGATAAATATCTTCACAGAAAAATTTAGCGATATGATCAAAACCCCATGAAACCATTTTCTGTAAAAAGTATAGAAGAAGAGAAGATAATCATGCAGAGTTAAACAAGAGTAACCTAGATGAGAAAACAATGAATCAGAAGAAAGACATACAGCAGAAGAAGCAATAGACTCCAAGTGCGTCATTGGTTCCCCAACGTACTTCACTGTCTTTTTGAAGTGCAAGTCTTGGTTAAAAACTTTCTCTGCCTGCAAATGCATGGTTTGAAAAAAGTTAGAAGCAAACAAATTTAAAAAAAAAAAACAGCAAAAACCCTTACAAAATGCTACAACCACTAAATATTAAGAGGAATTTTTTTAAAAACAAAAAGCAGCAAAAACCCTTACAAACTACTACAACTAAATATTAAGAGGAATTTTTTTTTGGAAGTATAACAAACAATCAAAGTTGTCCTTGGATACTAAATGTCTACAAGACTGCTGATGATAGTTAATTTTGAGACATCTACTGGAGTAGCCCTGCTGCCTAGTGGTAAATATGAAAATCTACTTTCTATGATGCTGTACGTGCAGCCTTAAGAAATGTACCAACATGCAACTCAGGAATCTCTTTTGGGATACATCTTGAAGCTGTTGTGCATGCATCTTGAGGCTACACCAGGTAGCATCTCTAGAAAGCAGAAAATTAGTTTTCACTGGCCAGTTGAACTAACCCATGCACATGCTAACATTGAAATATCAATTGGCTTTTATATAATACTGTGAAGTTGCGCATCCACCAGATATGTATTACTGAATACATAACTCCTTGTCATAAATAGCAATCAAGGAGATGAAAGACAGACTCTCCTCCAACTCAATATTACAACAAATGGTGGTCGAAACACTATCAGTCATATAGAATATGAGGGAGGACTTGCAAAAACTTTTCCTCTATGTAGAACTTTAGTTACTTTAGTATATCTTTACCTTTTTCTGATCCAAATCCAAAATGTTCAAGCATTAAAACCAAAGTTATAAACTCAATTTTTGTTTTGGTTTCTCCCCCAAGGTAGTGTTTCGCTTTTGGTAATCTTGACAATTTCACTTTGAATTTTGGGATTTCAGCCAAAAAATTTAGGAAAAAAATTTTAAAGAATAGAAAAAGAAAGGAACCATAGATAAAATCAACGCACGCTATCTTGCACTGTTTTATTGTGTTTTAAGTTATCTAGGATTGTAATTTGTATAGTTTGGTTAGTTCTAGGCTGACTTGAAGCTTAATGCACCTAGATCATGAAGTGGACTAATCGATCGAGTATATCATTTCCAATTATCACTCAAGCATAAAATAAAAAGTACACGTTTCATTTTATTTCTGAAAAAAGAATATCTAAACAAGAAAAAAGATGGTCATGTTCACTTAATGCTAACTAAAGAAAAGAAATTCAAGGAAAATGAGAATCACAGAAAAAATCAAACACATACTTTTTAGATGAAAAATGATTTCTGTTAGATTTTGCTAGAAGTGCTGAAACTACCTAAAACAAACCAAAAGAGACTAAACCAAGAATTTGATAAGTTTGAATATGGCCAAAACTGATATATTGGGCTGAAACATAAAACGTTGGAGCTGTTTCTCAAGCACAACATTTTTATAGAAAATGTTTATTTTGCAAATGCTAACATGCTGTCAGTTAACAAGCTCAGGTTTATTTGTCACTAACCGGCCAAGTCACTGAATGATCCTGATCAGCACAAAAGTTGCAGCAACTAAATAGCAGCTAAACTATATTTACAGATCAGGATTTGATGAGGGCATAGGATTTAGTTTATCTCAACCTCCTTCCTAGGTTTCCAATAACTATGGAGATTTTTTCTAAATAAATTAGATGCCCTATCATTTAAACCCCATCCAGATAAGATTTGCATGCTTATGGCGGCGTTGGTGCACTCTGTAGCTGAAACTAAAGCTGGTTTGGAATTTTGCGAAAGGAAGGATGAAAGGAGCAGTCAGCCCTATTTCCACATCCCCCTTCTATGATTTCTTTCTCCACCTCTCCTCTCAAAGACCTCCTCTTCCCTCCCTTAAATCCTATCCTCTTATTATTTTCTCACTGCTGTAATATCCTATACTAGAAATGACAGTTCTGAATTTCAGTGTCTTCTTATCTAAATTTTCCCAATTAATTTTCAAGGCAAAATACATTCTCCTGTATTTTTCTTTCTTACTTTGATTGCTTGATTCATTACCAGTCAACAATCATAAAGTAATTAAATCATTGAAGATAAATTGAAATTGAATTTTTAATTTTTGATTGTTAGAACTATGGAATAAAGAGCTATCAAAGACAATACCATCGGTACCATAGTTTTTGGATAGAAAATTGGACTGGGATGAGATGTGAGCTGCCTGACCTGGCGGACACTAGTCGACACGTACCATTACCGGGGTTGGTTCAGCTCATAACCAAACGTGACTCAACCAACTTGTGCCATTTGAAGAAAAAAAGGTGAGAGAGCTCAATGGCCATGTCCTCTTTCTCTTTTCCTTTGGTCATGGATTTGATGTGGATGGGAGATCAAGAAAAAGATAGATGGGATGGGAACGAAAGAGAAAGGGGAGGGGCTAGGCAGTGATATGGTCCAGCCTCCTTGATGCTAAACATCATCCAATCCACTAAGGCTTTGTTACCCTCACTTTTCACTATCAAGTGGCCAAAAAGGAAAAAGAAAAATAGAGCAACCCATGCCAACGCTTTTTTTTTCTGGCATAAAATTTTACTATGTTGTAGGGTGATCCGACCTGACAACACAATTTTTTATCATTTTTAACATATATTTGATTTTCAAAAATTACACTTTTTGGATCTAATTAATTATGACAAAGATATGAAAATAATTTGGGGATGCAAAAATTTGCAGCATGTGCCAATACTAGAAGTGGAAACATGCACCAACTAAAATATCTCAAAAAACACTTAACATGTCAAAAAAAACATTAACAAGAACTCAATATATAAAACTTAAAATTAAAGAAAGGTAAAACCAATTATAAGTTCAAATCAGTTATGGCCACCAGCAAAACCTTTCAGTTTCGGTAGTTTTAAGTGATGAATTAAACCATAGTGGGACAAGGAAGAGGATTACCTCTGCGCAAATCTTACCCACAGTTGAAATAGTTTCAACAGGATATAATCCTCGAAGAGTTTCAGCACCCAGGAGAATAGCATCACTTCCTGAACACAATCAAAAGTGCAAAAATCAAAAATCACAAGGGACAACATGTGACAGCATCTTAAAAAATCATGCCTGGATATATCATAGTGAAACTACAAAAATATAAAACTTGTTTCACTTGAACCTTGTAAATGGGAACTATTCCAGCATAAAAGCAACAGAAAGTACCATCAAGCACTGCATTAGCCACATCAGTTGCCTCCGCACGAGTCGGTCTTAGGTTGTCAGTCATACTGTCTACTACACGTGTAACAACTGCAGGCTTTCCAGCCATGTTACACTTGTATGCAGCAGCCTTTTGAAATAAGAACACCTGTAAGCACCACAAGCAGATTAGATTACAAAGAAAATGGATTAATAAGGAAAAAATTTGGTAGAATATATCACATAAAGGACAAGTGGCTTATCCTATGCAAAAAGAATACTTCAATTGTATTGAAAAAGCTCTTACGGTCATATGATTTCCATCCGTCAAATATTGACTTACACCAATTTATTTTATAGAGCATTTTTAATAGTTAATGAGCCGTCACAATTACACATCTGCATGTTTTTTCCATAAGCAAACTATACACACATATGAATGATATGTATTTAGCGCTCATTTCCACATGCACACCTAAAAGACAAAATTAAGAGTTTTGAATGCCAAAAGCTCAACAGCTATAATTAGGGTCATAAATGATACAAGACAACCCATTGTTTCAACCTGATATTTAGTTCATCACTATGTTAGGGTCTAGATACAAATATTAGTCAGGTTCAGGTCCTACATAAAAGACCTGTTTCTTTCAGGTAAATATAAAATTTGGCTAGATGCAAAGCTGATAACTCTGAAACTATGATGAACAAATGAAATGGAAAACTATAAGCTAACTTGGCGGAATATATCCTTAGAGAAAACATTGATAAAGCCCATCAGTAGGGACAATCCTCGCAAGTATTTAGGTTGATCTTGGTTTGGTTCTTGAAGCCCTTATTGGATTAGATCCTCTCATTTCTTAATTGATTCAGGCAGAATTTTCATGGATTTGACTCGAACCTGAACACTTATATCCTAGTAAACGTGCCCCATTTATTTCTATAACCAGAAATTCAAAAATCAACATCTGTTGACCTCTATCAGCTCTACCATTGAACATTAATATATCAAAAGCATCATTGATGGCACTTTCCTCCAACTTAAACTAGTCACACAATTGATTTACTACTGCACTGCATTTGTCATTTCCCATTGTTTTTTAAATAAAAAGTAAAATGCATTAACGAATACCACCAAAAGGATACATAAATAAGTGCAATATCCTTAAGTGCCAACCATGCTATTTATGTGCCATCACCTTTTCAGGTGGGAGATCAATTCCCAAGTTTCCACGTGAAATAATGATTCCATCTGCTTCTTGCAGAATCTCATCAAAATGGCTTAAGCCCTGTATGATAACGAAGAAAACAAGGTGAGGAACTTGAAAATCTGTACCAAGAAACAACGCACAGGAGTTAGTTCTTCGAGTAATAAACTTCCTACAACTTGCCTCTGTATTTTCAATTTTTGCAAAAATCAAAGTCTGGCGAAGATCACCCAACTTTGAGAGGAACTCACGTGCCTGCATTTCACAATGAAACACACTGCTGAATAGAATATTAAATTTACATAATAGAGCAACTTTTTCAGTATAGAAACAGGCAATTAAATAATAAGAATATAAAAGGAAATTAGTACTGTGCACATTAAAGTGCAAAAGGGATAAGAAAGACAAAGTACATCAAAAGCAACATGGCTAGGCCTTACATGTCGAACATCCTCAGCATGCCTTGTGTGAGATAACGAAAGGAAGTCAATATTGTTTCGAACACCCCATTTACTGATAGCCTGAAATATGGAAAGTCAAAAAAGAATGAAACGAATGTGACAATTATTCAAGACAAACACAAAATTTACACCAGGGGAGTCATTTTAGCAGCAACTATAACTTGATATTGTTTTGCTTATCAGTAGCAGCACAGCAAGATCAGGGTATCCAAAAGAAAAGAATACAATATAAAAATGCCTCAAATACGAAAGGCAACAAAATTTGAAGTAATTTTGAAAATAATAGATCCCATATGAAAAGTTGTGGCCAACAAAGCAAAATCACACCATGAACCAGATATTGTGGACTGAATTATTTTAGAATAACTCCTATACAATGTTTTTTTAACTCAAAATGCACAATTTAGTGATTAAAATATCAAAGAGAACATGAATTTCATTTGTATTTCTGCCATAATTTTGACCAGAACATTTTAGTAGCTTTAAACTTATGGGGAATTTATATTTGCACCGCCTAAATTACTCACTACACCCCCCACATTTAAAAAAAATTCCTAAACTACCCTCCTTTTTCTCTCCACACCCCCCGCCCCCCTCTCCTAAACATCTCTCCAATACCACCCTCTTCCCCCTCTCCGACACCACCCCCCTCCCTTCCGTCTCCTCACCCTTCCCCAAAACCCTTCCCCCACTCCTGGCACCTGCTCTCCCGGCGCCCCCCCCCCCGGCTTCTCGCACCGGCCCCAGCGCCCCCTCCCTTCCGGTCCTGTTTGACCGAACGGTGCCGGAAGGGAGGGAGGCGCTGGGGGCCGGAGAGGACCGGTGCCGGGGAGCCTGGAAGGGCGCCGGGAGAGAGCAAGTGCCGGGGAGTGGGAGGAGGGTTCTGGGGAAGGAGGAGGAGATGGGAGGGAGGGGGGCAGTGCCGGGAAGGAGGAAGGGGCGGTGCCGGAGAGGAGACAGGCCCGGAGACGGGCCTTAGGGCATTGCTGGGGAGGGAAGGAGATGGGGGCAACGCCGGAAGGGGAGGAGGAGACGGAAGCGGAAGGTGTGGAGAGATAAGGGGGAGGGTAGTTTAGGAAAAAAAAATTAAAATGAGGGGGGGGGGTGTGGAGAGCAATTTGGGCGGTGCAAAAAGAAATTCCCAAACTTGTGGTTATGGACAAATGAAAATTATTAAAAAGTGAAAATCAAAAAAGAAACAAATAAAATTAAAAACAAGTTTTAAAGTACCAGCCAAAAGAGCATATGAGATCATTTTAAGAGTGCACTATATCCTTCAGATGCTAGTTTTAGATGTGTTTAAAAGTAGTTTGCACATCATTTTGTCTTTGTTCTTTTTTTCTTACTCCAAATGAGTGCACTCATGTCAAAACAATTTTTTTACAAGAGAGTTTAACTACATACCCCATGTAGTTGGGAAAAGGCTTAGATGAGTTGAGTTGAGTTGAGAGTTTAACTACATACCAAATATATATGTTCATGACAAAATCTAAGAAGTTCCTAATTCTAAGATTTCCTTTAATAGAATAATGTTAAAAAGTTTTTTTTCTCGATATTTCTAAAACTACTTGTCATCCTAATCTGCAGATCTTATGGAAATAAGAACTAAACAACTGGAGAACTCTTTGTCAGTGGTCTAAGGCTGAACCAAGCAAACTTAAAATTTTTGGGGACCAACCCTAGGCTTGCCTCAAAGCAATACAAGATTAGGCTTCTATTAACAATCCTATAGCTTGTATATGTGTTGAAATATATATTTAAAAAACCCATATTTTATAAAATAATTTGGAAATAATAGATTTTTTTTAATTGGGGATTTCAAGAAAATATATAGGATCATGATCTTACTTGGTTCATGAAAATATAAATGATACCCACTCTAAATCCTTAGATGTGCCGCCAAATGCTTCAAAATCTTTTCCAAATCACAAAATTCAGGCATCATATGGGAAAAATGCTTCCACAAGCCATATATATATCATGGCCAACCTTAAAGAAGAAATTCGAAATTAAAAACCATAAAAAATAAATTTAAACCCACTTGGTTTTGCCAAAACTGACTAAACTTCAAATGGTGAATATTAGAATTAATTCTGCATTTTGACCAAAATTTTCAACCATATCAACAAGACATCAAGAAAACCACAAATAGAAGATGGTAAAAGGGCAAGATTCAACATTGTAATCAGTTTAAGCGGTAAGCATTGAACGGATAGTTCAAATATTACCACCAAATTGACTGAACCAGATGCCTTTAAGTCAACAAAATTCAGATATTGGCTTTTGGCATATGAAATTCAAACCTTTTCTCTAGACTAGCTAGGTACTATGTTATGTTCCTTTGCATTTATGAAAATTTTGAAAACAGAATAAGAAGCTTAAATAAGTCAACACGCCTTTCTCTATCCTAAAATAATTTATGGAAGAAAAGGGAAAGAGAGATACTGTAACATCTACTTTTCGGTTTTCTGGGAAGTGAAAACCACTAATGAAGTAAATTTAATCAAGTTAATAGTGTCAACTAAAATTTTGAAATTATTGAACTTCAGAAGTTTTACTTAGTTGCAATCATAATTGATCAGCTTTTGGTTACTTTTAGTGGTTTCTGCAAAAAGGAACAAATATAAGAGTTTATATGACCTTTATTGTTTTAAAGAAAGTATGTGATAAAAGTCTCTATAAAAAAAATTAAAAAAAGAAGCATTCGTTAGATATATTAAAATAATTAAAGACATACATAATCAACTAATTACTAGTATAAGAACCATAGATGGCAATATCAATGAGTTTCCAAAAGATTTGCATCAGGGATCTTCTTTAAATTATTACTTTTTGCGCTAGTTATAGATGAGCTTATCAAGCATATTCAGGATGATATTCCTCAATATTTGTTGTTTACAAATGAAATACTATTAGCAGATGAAACTAGTATTAATCATAAGTTCAAATGATAGAGAAGTACATTAAAATTCAAGGGTTCTTAAGTTGAGTAGGACCAAGATAATAAATGATATTAAAAATTAAGAATCATAAAATTTTAAGAGCGATAATTTTCAGTATCTACAATCAATTGTTCATAAGAAGATATTCAGGAGGATATTATCTATAGGATTAAAGTGGGTTTGATAAAAATGAAAACTGCAACTAGAATATTATGTGAACATAACATATAATTAAGTGAAGCGAAATTTATAAGAAAGTCATAAATCCAGCTATACTTTATAAAATAGAATTTTAGGTAGTTAGAAAAGAACGTGTACACAAGACAAGTATAGCTGAAATGAGATCGAAATGAATCTCGTTTCAACTATATAATAATCCAAGAAAAGATAAAATAAGAACTAAAATCAGAAGTAAAAAAATGGAGGTAGCACCTATTGAAGACAAATTAGGAGAAGGATGTTTTAAATAGTTTGGATGCATATAATGTAAACCTACTGATGCACTAATAGAAAAGAGTGATTTAATACACATAAAAAGAAAGAGGGGTGGAGGTTGACTAAAACTCATATAAGAGTAGTAACGAAAAACTTGATATCTTTATATTTTATAAAAAGTATGACACTAGTAGGATGGGGAAAAGGATTCATGCAGCTAAGCCTAACTAGTTTGGGATTAAGATTTATTGTTGTTATATAAATCTAATTCTTTTCAATAAGTTGTCTAAAGCAAGGTTTTAAATCTCGTGAGACAAAGTGTTTTGAATTTTCTATGGAACTAGCATCCCACGTTCCATCCTGTCTCGATCCCTAACCCGATCAAGTATCCCAATACTTGGGATGTTTCTTTGTTAAAAAAAAAGTATTTATGGAGCTTTAATGTTTTATTCAATTTTTAAACATATTTGAACTTCAAAGTTATATGTTTAAAATTCAAATTATAATATATTATGACTGGAAGGGACGAGACGACCGAGATTCGTTCTGGAATCTTTCTGAGACGAGACGTCTCAGCCATCTTGGTGCTCGTCTCGCCAAGACTTAAATCGTTGGTCTAAAGTATACAACTTTTGAGAAAGTTCACTTATAAAGAGGTGAGGGAGTGAAGTTCTAAGGAAGCACATTAAGGGGAAACAAGATATCATTTTCTTTTTTTTTTTTTTTTTGGGTGGGGTGGTGGGGGCACTAAGTTTCTGAACAAGCCCCTATCCCATCAATAACAAATTTGCTTCATAAATCAATATATAATTATTCAAAGTTTGAGAATGTTTTATGGGTGGGTAACACTCCTAATTGGTACAAAAATTTTATACTAGGGAACCATAAGCCATGGAACTACCACTTATGAAACTTAAAAGACCAATAGACTAAGACCTACCTTCTTATTTGTTATGAAATTTGGAAGCACCAATTAAAGAAGGGAAAGAAAGACATCAGTTTCAGTGCTAGTGATGATGTGATACTGTGAGAATAGACAACAATCATAAAATGGATGGCACTGGTGATGATGATGGTATAGTGATGATTATAGTCATGAATGTCTATTAGTGTTTCAACCGCATGTTTCTGAAATTAGACTTCAAGTGGATGATTTGAAGGTGATATAGAAAGCATATTAAGCAGGTTTATCATGGTTTTATTAGACTATGGCATAGCTCCTTTGTTTCCAGTACAGCTTTCATTCATTCGTTGCTAATGAGGACCAGGCTGCAGCCGCAACACCATGTTTGTGGTTGACTTAATTTTGTAGGCCACATTTACATTATCACCATTCTATTCCTTGAACTTGCCTTGCCTCTCATTAGAGGCTTTCATGGTTGACCTTATTTGCAATTAGTTCAACATAAACATGAACTTCATAGAAGAGAGAATCAGAATGGCAAAATCCTTGACTCCCATTGCATAACCAAGAACCCTATTGCCATAGAGTTATTAGTAGTTTAAATATATTAGGTTAAAACCCAAATATGCATGCTGTCAATGTGCTATATGAAAATATTTTAACATGACAAAATTGTATGCAGCCTTAGTAGTTATTCATATGCAAAAGGATCACCTGCACAAGTAATGAAATGATGCAACCTCAGAAGGCTAAAGATCATATGAAGTCAAAAATTCCACTCAATGTTTGAAAACATTAATATCTAGGATTCACTACTTACATCTTTGTCAGCATCAGAAAGTGTAGGCAAATCAACACGGATTTGAGAGATGTGCAATGTGTATAGAGAGTCAGCCAAAGTACCACTGTTCTTTATCAAACAAACAACATCATCCCCTTTCACCTCAGCTACCTGCACCATAGAGACAATTATTAATAGAAAAGTATATGGTGAAAACACAATGATGTTTGATGAAGTAGACGATAGTCCTATATCATGGCTTTAGGCCTAGGATTGTTGAACCATCCCAAACTTAATGGTTCACATTGTACCAAACTGGACTAGCCAAGAACACAGATAATTCAGAGACATGATTTGATCCAAGCTGAGAACCAATTTAGACTAGGCTGGACCATTTGGCTCCATCTAGTTCCAAGCCATTCCAAGCAGTTCTAAACCAAATTGATAGTTTAGTGGTTTATGTGAGCTGCAAGTTGCAACTCAACAGCTGTCTCCCTCTCTCTTTATCTTCCTCCCCTCTCTTCTGTCTCTCTCGACCCTCCTCTCCCCATTCTCCTCTCTCCCAATTGTCCTCCCTCCTCCCCCCCCCACCTCTTTTTTCGTTTGCGAAAGCACTCCACCATTGATTCCCTCAACATCCCTACTGCCTCCTCCCCTAAAGCCCTACCATGCAACCTTAAGCGAGGGAAACCCTGAACCCTAATCTTCTCTCTCTCTCTCTCTCTCTCTCTCTCTCTCTCTCTCCGAATCTTTCCCGCTCCCTCTCTCCACCCTCTCCCCCCATTTCCTCTCCCTTCTGTTAGTTCTCATACAGCTCAGGATGATAGGGTACATACCAATACCATGCCAAACTGATAGCCAGTCAATATGATCCTCATTATTGACTTGGCAAACCTTGCTTCAAACCATAACATTGCCATATCATCATACATCCACCACAATTCATAAGCATGAATCAACAATAGGGAAAATGACCTATGGCTAAGATTGTTGGGTGAAGACAATTCAAAAACGAGATTAAGATAGTTGGATGAAGATAAAATGAGACCAAATTAGTTAAGACATCTCAGGAAACCAATTCACCTACATTAAATAAATTTCCCTGCCAATGTGAACAATGCTAACTTAATCCACAAAATTTTGCATCTAGAACTATCAACAATCATACCTCCAGCCAAATAGAAGTAGTTTCATTTCCAGTGAACAAGTACTGACCAATGAATATTGTGTCTCCTGGCTTGACTGACTGCAAAGAACAAATTAATTTTGCATTTGATAAGTTATCATAATGGACAAATTAACAAGGTGTCAGATACCATACACAAGTGAACTATAAAACTAAATTGAATTAAATACTTTAAACTTCTTATTTAGTCAATTGTCATGGTAGTTTTCAATTGCACATATTGCCTAGCCTTTTAACACAACCATTTTTACTTGCAAACCTGGACAGATTAACAATTTTTATGATATTTTAGTCTATTAAGAACTGGAAATAACATGAGTGATAGCATCAAATCCACCGAGCAAGAGATACTCCAACACGATAATCTCATTATCTGGATCTATTATTCCTCAGAGAAACGGAGAGGCATGAAACATCTGCAATGGATACCATGGGTAGATTAAGCAAGATGTGCTTTAAAAGCATTGTGCGATTACCAGAATGCTAAAACAAATCTATAATACTATAAGAATACAAATGCCTATATCACGTAGGTCAAAATGTTTAGGTGTATATGAGACAGAAAAGGAATAAAGTAGTTATAAGTCAGTGCATCTGAAGGAAACTAGTCTATTAGCAATGGCAACTCAGGAAATTGTCTTTATGTGAATATAATAAATGGTAACATATAGAATAATATAAATTGTATCAGCTTCGAGCAAGCAGATAGTCTACAGGAAGTTTGAAAGGTGAAGAATGATAAATTCATGCACATATGGTTGGTACAAGGCATCTCCCATCTTCTTTTTTTTTTTTTTTTGTGGGGGGTTGGGAGGGATTGGAGAAATGATTGGCTAGCAGTTCACGCAAGAAAGTAGGGTGGGTGGTGGTTTATGGCAAACATCTTGACATTAACCTAACAAAAATCAGCTTCCCAAAATGGAAAAGCTAAAGCAAAAATATTAGTACCAAGAAAATAAAAGGGAAAAAAAAATAAAGCAACAAATCAGATCCAAAACCAAAAGGAGCCCTTTTCTGATCAATGATCCAATAAACAGATATCTACACCTACACTAAAGCAAAAGCTGCAAATTTAGCAATTTCTTCATGAATTTGGCCCATCATTTTATTCTCAGAACTCATAAAATTTTATATCCAAAATTACCAACACAATCTAAAGTAATGAAACCTTAGAAATACCAAATGTCTTTTTGTAATCATATGTAAAACCAGATTAACTTAAATTACAGTCAAGGATATTGTCAAGCCAATGGCTGGACATCTATAATACACATCTATGACCAAAGCTAATGGCTAAGCATCGGTAACCACTAAATACTTCATTCACAAAAGTTTTAGGTGGTCTTCTTCATGTTTGCAAACTTGCAGTTTACATCATCACTATTACAAATGATAAGTGAAGAGCCTATGAACATCATAAAAACATGTAATTTTAGTGAGTGCAACATGGCATTTGCATTCAACATGACTGCAAGAAATGGACTTATAAACCTTATATTAGATGATAAACAATTGAACTATTTCACATTGACAACATCCCTTTGGTCCAACTCTAAACCTAGTAGTCCTCTTTTCCCCCCTCTACAGCTCTCTGATAGTTCAAAGGAAACTTAATAGCAAAGAATATGTCTTTTAGTTTCCTTACTGGTTATCAACAAATAAACTCAAAAATAATTTTATGAGGTCTTTCATTTAGAACCCCAAGTACAATTTTAAAAATACCACATAATAATTAATGTTTCTATGTGTTGTTTGGTACTCCATGCCATCAAGGGGAAGAACACAGAGGCTGTCTATAAAATAAAACAATCAAACATCCTCGGTGAAACAATTTAAACATTCCGTTCATGCCATCTATCATCATATTCTAAATATTATGTAAAAGGGAAAATATATCAAAGCTCCATACGGGCTAGAGGTTTCATCCACAACCATATGATTAACATTAGCTAGAAAACTTCATCATATACTTGCACAAGCCCATCTTAACCATTATATATGAAGAGAATTCTTGATGTTCAAAAATCTACAAAGAACTTACTAAATGAGAAACAAACTTGATAAAGATATTCAGGGAAATTCCTAGGATATTGGCCATGTTCACTCTATCAAAGTTGATATCAAACAAGATGACTCAAAGCAATAACACATCAAGTTAAGGAGGCCTTTTCACTGAACTCCACTTATAGGTTTAGTTCTTTGACACAATTAGAAAGTGTCTTTGGCATGAAGATTAGGAATCTAATGATTCCTCTAGGACCTGAATTTTTGAACATACCTTCTTTCTATAGGAGAACATTCCTCACTACAGAATAAGATGTTATGAAAGCGTTGCATTTTAGCTTTGACTTTCGGAATATGTGCATCGTAAGGCTCAAGAATTCAATATAAGTAACTATGTCATAGTTCAGATTCGCCCTAAAAATTTTCTAAAAACTCCTCCAACAAATTGCATGCAAAAGCCATTGGTCCCTTTCCTATCCTTAAAAAACTTGGACTTAATGTGCACTTATTTGATTTACCTACTCATATGAATGTTAATCCTGTTTTCAATGCAGTCCTTGATGATGAGTATGTTGCTTCTCCCATGGGTGGTTTGCGGCGGTTCCTTATAAATGGTAAGGCTTGATTTGATGCCACTTGGCTTACTATGCATGAGCTTCATGATTTGGCACCTACTCTTTTGGAGCACTAGCTTGAAGCTCACACTCTAAAGTCGAGTTCTTTTGCACTCGAAGAGAATGATGGAGGTTTAGTCAAAGCATTTAATAGAACTTGTTTCAAACGCAAATTCCGAAAGCTAGGAACTATGCATTAGCATTTATGTATATGTGTTTTTTTTTTCGAAACTTGTTTTGCATTTAAGATAGTCTTTTCCTAGGTAACTGTCTTTTGATTTTGTATGTTTAGGACTTGTTTTACATTTAAGCTAGTCTTAATCTAGGAACTTATCAATTGGCATTGTGCCTTTAAAAGGCTTCTTATTGTAGTTGTAAAGGTAGTTCAGCAAGTAAATTTAGGAAAATACTAGTATTTCATATTTATCTCTCTCTTCTCTCCCCCTCTCCTCCTCCTCTCTTCTATAACTTTCCTCCTCTCTACCCTGAATTTCCTCTTTCTCTTTCTAACTACTTTCCTTTTCTACTAATTCTACATACACTTCTAAGAAATCTTCCTCTTAAAAAAAGTGTGGCTTCTTGCTTGGAACTCCACCAGATCAAACCTTGTAAGAGGACTTAGAAGACCATATTACATGGTCCTTATGCAATGGGAGAAAAGTCTGGCATATCTTGGAAAAAAAGTGTTGGCTAATGGAGAGGGTATGGAGACACAACATCACATGAGTATGCTTTTGAGCTTAGCAGGATGTTCGGGCAATACGAATTTATTTTGTAATTTTTTTCAATTCAACAGTATTTTATTCTTGCACTTCCTTTGATCTTTGCCCTTCATTCTCTCAATAAGTGTTATCTTTTTGTTCTCCTCATTTGTCCTCTGACAATAATGATGTGTCACTGCTTTTCAAGTAGAAGTATAATTTTTTGATACCATACGAGGTAGCAATATTTGTCTAAGGTATAATGAAAGAGCAAACATTTCATATTATGATTTTGGTAGTCTGCACTGCAAAGATTCAAAATCCCCAATATATGTATGAACATAACATCTAACTAAGAATCATTTCAACGATAGAACTTTATATTAAAATTGCCAGATCTTATTATTTTGTACAATGTCTTTCTATAATTCCATTCAGATAACTATTTTTCAACTCTTAAATCCTTCTTTAAAGAGACAAGATTTCTGGGATGTTCTTGTTTCTGTTTTGGCTTCCCCCTACTCAAGTGACTTCATTGCAAACAAAACTCCAATTAGCATTTTTCTTTTCTTAAGCCCTTAAAGGAGCTGAAAGTGACACTCTAGAACTCTAGTGAGTGTGTGTGCATGTGTATGTGTGTATTTCATGTGTATATGCATGAGCATGTGCATCACATTAACCTAAAATTCAGTGTGTGTTTGGTTTTGAGAATAGCTGTGATTCATTTTTGTTTTCACAGAAAACAGAAAACACTTATGAAAACCCATCTGATGATTAAAAATGAAAACAATTTTTTTTGGAAACACAACTCCAAAATAGAAGAAAATAAAAATAATTTCAAGATATTTTTACTATTTTCCATCAAAATAAAGAGGAGAATAAAAAATAAAGGCTAAAGAACTTGAAAACAGAAGTAAAAGGTATTTCCTTTGTTTATTTGTGTCTACTCTTTAAAAAATATTGTCTATAACAAAAATAAAAAATATTTTTGTTCTTACTTAGCAAACGCATTTCCTAGAGATCAGAAAATAGAATATAAAAATTATTTTAAAAAATAAAGATAGAAATCAATGAAAAACATTCTCAAAAACCAATGCAGACTTAGTTTCTTCTTTTCTAGTTTCAATCTGCTCATACTCAACAATCAAAGAGATCGAGAAAACAAGCAACTAGGGAAAATGTAGAATATCCCTCTAATAAAGCCCTGGCAAGACACCAAGAAATGGACAAACAATACAAACACTCAAGAAGGTTAGATCAAATATGGGTTGTGTTCAGGATTTTAATGTCACATGCAATTCTTTTTCAAGCAACTACTCCAGTATAAGGAGTTAGAATGCTATCCTGATACATTTAGTCAATGAATCTGTTTGTTCTTGGTGGACCATTTATCTAGTTATCATGTTGATAAAGAGGTAGCTCCTTTTTTTAACTTTCTAACATATTTGTTTCATTCGTTTTTTTTTTTCTTTTAAAGTATTTATTGATGTGATTTTCCTGGAATGGGAAAAAAAAGATTATGTGGATCATTCCAACCGTAAACAGTAGAAGGACAAGACTCAAGACTACGGTCCACCATCTTAATACGGTGTCCCGATGCCATATCTCAAACCGATATCACATTGGTACAATGTCAATCCACCTAATATGCAGGTTGGTTCAGTCATCAAGACTCGGTACGAATGCCCTACACAAGGCTGCATGCGCCGGTGCAACAAACCTTGCTCCAGACCTTATTGGAGAGATCAAGATCAATGAAAAGAGAAGATGGATTACTTTGTCCACAGTTACTAGCAAATGAATTTAAGTGAATATCATCTATACGTGGCAAATAAGTTGGTGGAAAAGGAAAAGCAAAAGGGAGTGGAGTGCGCAAATAGCATTTCAATTGGAAAAAAGAACACCAAATTGTCTTAAGCCTCATTATTCATCATCAAACGGCAACAATTAGAACAATATGAAGAGCAGTACTACTTACCTTTGATAATCCACTAAAGTTTATTGGCAACAGCGCAGAAGAGGCTTCTTTCTCTTGATCAGGTGTCAGAACAACAAATGACTCTTCCTCAAGTGAAATAGCATGCCCACTTTTATTGACCACCTGCAACTCTGGACCCACTGTGTCTAACATGACCTGGGAGAATGAGGCACACACATGGTAAAATTTAATTTCTTGGCAAATTGGGAAATACACCGGTGTTAAGCAGAAGAAAAAAAAAAAAAAGCTTAGGAAGAACTCCGACATTACAAAAAGCAATTTGCATCAAGAACATAAACGAAGAGCGAAAGGAAAAAAAAAAAAAATTGACAGAAATAAAGGAAAATCATCTAAGGTGCTGATGAAAGGCATAGAACAACTCGATCCTGCTATTTGATCCTTCAGTTGAAGGCAAATGGGTCGACTTACAGCACACAGCTTTCTGGTGCTCTTGACAGCTTTCTTCAGGTTCTCAACAGTTTCCTGGTGGTAATCTATGTCCCCCCATGAGAAGTCGAAGCGTGCCACTGCCCACAAGAAGATTCCATGATACGGTACAGAGCCGACCAAATAGAAGCATTCCAAAGCTTCTCTACCAATGGTTGAAAAAGCGAAAGAAGAAGAAGAAGAAGAAGAAGAAGATGCACACCGGACATTCCAGCGTTGAGGCAGGCCGAGATCACCTCAACACTTCGAGACTTTGGACCCAAAGTCCCGACGATCTTGGTCATCGCAGGGAAGAAGCTCTGCAGCATCAAAAATACCAAATCAAAAGGTTAGTGAAGGGACTGCAGATTCTAATCCCAAAGGGAAGGGTGAAAAGAGAAAAAAAACGTATTGAGATTTTCTAGAATCATATAACCACTGCGTGCGTGAGAGAGAGAGAGAGAGAGAGACTTACGGGTTTGGATGGCTCGAGGATGGACGCCATCCGGATTGGCTCGTCGAGAAGCAGGTGACCCGAATGCATCTTCTTCTCGCCTGCTGAACGGTACTGGTGCTATGTGCGGCGATCGCAGAGGATCAAGAGGGAAGGGAAGATGTCTTATAAGCTACAAAACCGCCGTCGAAGAAGAAGCAGCAGCTGAAGCGAAAACAGGGGCAGAAAAAGCTTACCCACCGCTCAACACAACCTCGGTTCTCTTGCCGCGGCTTTCTTTTCTCCTGCAAGTCGAAGTCGTGACGGCTGTCTGTCGGTCCGCTCCTCCCGTGGACTCTGGTGCACGCCACCACCGCCAACTCGGGAGAGCGGCACGTGAACGCTGATTCTAGAATTACCGCGCTGCCCCTGAACTTTAACTAATTTCCACGTTGATTCTAGAATTTTTTTTTTTTTTATTTCTCATTTTTCTCAAAACTCTACAACTTCTTTTTTTTTTTTTTTTTCGGTCACCCACCGGGGGTTAACACTTAACCGGCCATCGCGAACCTTGGGCCCCGAGCTCAAGTCACATCTCAGCCGCTGTTTTCCCTTCTGCCTTTTTTTTTTTTTCAATATTTTATTTTTTTTATGCGCTCTTCCGGTGTTGAGCTCGGTTTCTTCCCGTGTACCGACCACGGATTGAATTATGCTTGCATTCCCGGTTGCGGTACACCTTGTGCTTCTTTCCCGTGTACCGACCACCGATCGGATTATTATGCCTTGGTAATCGCTTCTTAAGCCCTTTTTCAGACCGGTGTCGTTTGCCACCGGTTTTACTGGTACGGAGAGAAAATATTTACGGTAACGATGGTAAAAGAAACGTGTCACTTTTTTTTTTATGATAAGATAAAAATATTATTTAAAATGATGCTTTTTAATGCCATTTTAAATGATGCCTTTTTTAGAAAATATTTTTTTTTAATTGATGCAAAGTCTCGGACTACACGTGCTTCTTAAAAGCATGTAAAATAGTATTTTAAAAAAAATATATTATTTCAAATAATAGTTTTTTTATCCCGATGAATGAAAAAAAAAATATTTAAAATAATTTTTTTAACACTATTTTTGTAAAAAAAAATTTACATCCATTAAACCGATGTCAAAAGACATCGGTTTTAAAAATAATCATGTGCTTCTTACTTTATAACATTATCTTATTTGATAAAAAATATTATTTAAAATAATATAAGATTTTTATTTAACACTAACAGAATCTATAAATCAGATATGTCTGCAAGATGCACAGAATTTATATGAAGATTACAATATAATATAATCTATTCAAAATATGACATATCAGACCTTATTCCTCAATACAAATGATAAGATATCTCAGCAACTAGACTTTCGGCTATGCTTTATGCATGTGAAATTTTTCGGTATAAGTGACAAGATATCTCAGCAACCATACTTTTGGTTATAATTCACACATATGAAGTACCTTATACATATAATAATTCAAGCATTATTACGGAAAGTAACTCAAAAGCACTGCTGTAATATTTAAAAGATTGCCAATTGTCCCATCTTTTTACCTTTGATTTTTAATTTTGTTACCCATGATTTTCGAATTCCATATAGGTTGAAGTCCGTTATGATATCTTATAAAAATGAAGAGCCCTTGACTTGTAAAATCATCCAACTCCAAACCCCTTAAAATACTAACTTTATCTGCCAATCTTATCTATCAAGCCTCATCCATTATTAATCCTTACGGACCCATATTTATACCAGCCTCCTCTTGCCAGTTTCAGTACAGCCTCCTTTTTATTTTTTAAAAATATCATGATTTCACTTACTTAACTCACTTCCTAACAGTGCTATTTCAAAGTTAAAGTTAACGTCCTATGTGGCACAATGACGGTGGATAAGAAATGCCAATAGCATGAAATGGTGCTTATAAAAAACGCCACCGCCATACTTAACATGCATTTTAAAAGCGTCACTTTAAATGTTATGTTTTTACTATTATATAATATAAAAAATATATAATTTAAAATAATTTTTTTATTTTAAATTATATTTTATAAAATTTTTGCCTTTCACCTGGTTTTGTAAATCGGTGTCAAAACGACACCAGTTTTAAAAAGAAGTCTCTTTCCCTGCTGACCATAGATCGGATTAGGCGATTTCTTCGCAGCAGCAGCACCATGCGGGATTGGTTTTGCTTTTGCTATCTAAATTTTGTTGCCATTTGGAAGTTTTTGGATTGCTTTGCTGTCTGGCTAGGGGTGTAATTTGGATCAGATTCAATTTGAATATGGTTCATTAAACTTGATTTACAGCAATATTTAAACTTATATTTGTCTACTCAAACTCGAAAGATCCAAATTTAATCCGATCCGATTTGCAATTGATCCGGATTAGGATTGACCACAATCCAAATCCCAGATAAATCCAAACCCGAGAATTATCCGAATGGGGATAGCACATTAAAGATGTCAATCGGATCAGACGAGATGACCAACTTTAGAATAAGAAGAGCAAGGCCATCGATCGCAGGCGAAAAAAAGGATAGCGGATCACCCATACATTCATTTCACTTTTCGCCTTCTTCTCTTCTTTGTTTACTACACATCCTCCTCTTCTTTGTTTAAAGTAAGATTTTTTTTTTAATACAATGTTAAAGCCCTGAGTCTAGCTTATGTGTTTGGTAATAGATTTTATTTTTTCGTCTTTGGGATCCATAATTCGATGTTTATTACTTTGAAGAAAAAAAATTCTCATCAACCCGAATTTCAATCCGAAACTCAATCCAAACCTAATTTTTAAAATAAAATTAGGATTGAAATTTTACAATAGAGTTAGGATTGATATTTTATAAATAGAGTTAGAATTAGGATTGAAAAAAAACCTAGTTTTATGAGCCCGAGTTGTGCCCAATGTCTGGCCACGACCATGCGCAAATTTTTTTTTTCCTCTCTTTCTTTTTTCTATCATTCCTTTTCAGATTTATATTATATTGTATTATATACTATGATGCTTTTGGACCCGCCTCAGTTACGTTTGACTAGATATTTGCGCAGAACTTCTTTATATTTCCTTTTATCAAATTTATATTATACTATACCGTACTGTATTATTTTTTTTATGATTGATTTTTATGATTATTTTTGTTTCTGTAAATTTCTTTTTAAAATAGATCCCTTGGCACAATAAAGCTTTCGTATCTAAAAGTGATCAAATACATACAATTTTATCTCCATACGTAGCTAAACTATATTTATATTTTAATTATAATGAAAATAGCTTTTCAATATGTTTCAAGTATAACTATTATTAAAACTTTCTTTAATATTTTTTATATAGAAAAATGCTTTAAATTTTTATTAAATATATCAAAATCATACAAAAGTATTTTGATCCTTGCAAAAATATTTTTGTAATCCTTCAAAGTAGCATCGAATAATGTCTCAAACTAGTTATTTATTCTAATGATGCTTCAAGATAATGGGGTTCTTTGACAAATGATAAGTTTGCGAAAAGGAATCAAGAATATTAACTATTTGAGGAAGACACATTATTTCACATCGAAAAGATATTTGCTTCAATTTAATCATATTTAGATGGGACAATCAGGTTCTCACAACGATTATTTGAATTGATTGTAATCTACTAGGTTTAAAATACTTACATGCTAAAACTCATATGGTTTAAAAGAACAACTCGTGCATCAAGTGGCCAAATGACTAGCTTCAATAAAAATAACTTAATTCTCTTTTTTTTCATTTCTAAAAGGATATATATATATATATATATATATATATATATATATATATATATATATATATATATAGAGAGAGAGAGAGAGAGAGAGAGAGAGAGAGTAAGATTAAGTATGAATAATAGTGATATAAACCTAATGGATCATCAAAGATTTTTGCATAATCCTTGCAATCAAAACAAGGTAATCAAAATTTGAGAAAGGTTTTCATGAGATGAAAAATTGACGTTGGCAAATAATATTTCCTCATTCCAAGCTTCTTGTTAAGAATAACTATGCTTGAAATATTAATAAAAGCATCTTTATATAAATCTAAACAAGTAAGAGTTTAAGCAGCTATTAGTTTTCTTGAAATCAACCATCTAAGTCATAGGTTTGCAAACACATCAACAAAATCAAGGTTTACTCGAGTTTGATCCATCTCAATTTCATATTTCAATTATTATTTTGAATTGAGACTCAATCCATTAGTTAATCTAGTCTAATTAGATTGCAAGACCATGAAATGGATTTTAAATCCAACACATTATTTATATCAAATTGGACAGGGTTAATGATCTAGACCTAACTTTAATTAAGTGTTTGAATTTAAGTTGAGAATAATGAGGCAAATCTACAAACATCTCCCAATTCTTTTATAGCCAAAATATAATAGATAATAATATAAAATCACTAAAAATTAAATAAAACTAAAAGGCTCGAATTTCTTTGAAAAACTTTTGATTTTATCTAAAAATTACAAATTATTATTTTAAAACAGGCATACTTTAGGGTATTATAAATAAAAAGTTATCAAAATAAATAATGAAGTATGAATATTTAAACATATAATTAAGTGAAAATAAATGAGGGAAGACTTGATTATTGAGACAAAAAAATGGTTTAAATGAAAGTTTATTTAACTAGAAAGATATTTAGAATAAAAAAGAAGAAAGTTTATATAATTCAAGTTTTCATATCCGACAACATTGGGTTCTAGTTAAGTGAGATCAGAGCTATTTTTTGTTGATGCAAGTTAGACTTAGATGACTAACATATAAAGGAGGTTAAAAAATGAAAGACCTTGGCAATACATAAATTTTTAGATTAAGTCTACTTTTTAAACTTGGCCCTGTCTAAGGGTCTTTTAAACATAAATGAGGTCAAGTTTAATAAGATTGGGATTAGGACAGATCATAGGTGCCCAACCCATTTGTGGTGCTACTAAATCGCTAATATTAATATAATTTTAATGATGGCCTCTTCAATTTTTGTTACGAAAATATAGTATCAAATTTCATCAAGGCAATATAATAAGAAAACAAGGACTTTCCAATACCTCCTTTCTTAGAGTCAATGATACTCCTACTCCTTGGTTCTCAATCATGGGTTTGTGGCAAGATTATTCTCTCCTCCCATACCTTCTATTTTAGCGTTTAATATATTGTCTAGATCCCTAGATGTTTGGCTATAAATTAGTGATCATGACTATAATTTGATAACTAATTGTCCATCGTATGCCATTTCATGTTCACTAATAATATCCTTTTAGTTAAAAAAACTATTCTAAAAATTATAGTAAAAAATGTTAATATTTAAGAGTTGAAATGAAAATATATCATACTAATGAGGTAGAATCTAAACTGCAGCTTCCTAATAATAACATATAATAAAATTTAACCTTTTGCATGTAACTATAAAATCTAATAATAAAATAAATGGTAGAGAAGCATGAGAAGAATAAGGCATGTAGGGGCATTGATCAAGAATGAATTTTATCCCTAGTGTAGGTATCCAACGAGGTCATCCTCAAGGAATAATGAATCCAGCTTAGCTCAAAAAGCTCCTATAATGACTATGATCACTTGGAAGTCTAACATAAAAACTTCTTTAGTTGACCAAATATAAAGAGATGAGAAAGTAGGAAAATGAAGGAATGGAACCTCAAGAGAAAAAAAAGGAAGCTCAAAAAGCTCTCAAGAACTGAACAGTAGACTACTTTCATAAGATTTGATTTGCTTTGTATTTAAGACCCCAAACTAAGAGACTATATATATGTGCTGGCACATAATAAGGCACAATGCATGCATAGGGCCTTGTAATACTTATATTATAATATGCAAGTCAATCCAAAACTAAATTAAAATTTATATTCAAATTTGAAGCTTTTGAATAAGGAGATCTATTGAAATATTTGAAATTTATAACACTTGTGTTGTAGATTCAATAAAGTAAGCTGGCAGGGCATGTGGTAAAAAAGGATAGTCATATGTGCATTTGCATCATCAACTCTACACCAGGTGCACATAGATGGTAAGATAATTGAACTAAGCCAAGCAAGCAAGGAAGTGTATAGCCACCATTCCAATACTCAAACGAGCTTGGAACTCCTAAACTTCAATAAATATAAGTATATGTGCATTTAAACATCCAATGTGGGATTACTGAATATAAAAACAATAAATTTTTCTAACAATCCTCATAAAAGGTTTAAACTTTTTAAAGTTAAAAATTATAAAAAATAAATTATGGGTAATTTATATTGCATAACGGGTCAGATATCAACAAAACTTGAACATCACATAGTATTTGTATCCATCTAGAATCATAATAGATTATGTTGAGCTAGATTCATATCTTAGATTTTTTCATGTTACATATATAAGGTGGATCAATTATGATAAAGAATCAATTATGATAGGGACTTTAGTTTCTTCATCTAAATTTGTATCCTGATATACCAATTCATTTGTTATAGCAACCATATCATTATCATGTCTTTTCACATCAGTATTTTTTTCACATTTAATTATAGACAACTTTTTCCATAAGTTATTATGAGAATTGAATTTGTTTCCATATTTTACCTCCAAATTATGTGATATCTCTTTGGTAGTTTCAATATAAAAATAAGTCTAGCAAAATGCTTTGCTAAGACCATTAAGAGCATGACATATAATCACTAATACTATTACTACTTATTTATCCCTATTTTATTATACAATTCGCATTACCTATTGGGAATTTTGTAATTTAAAAAATTCATATATAGCATAATAAATAAAATTTTCATACATGAATAGAATAATAACAAAATGTTCAAAAGAAAATTAATTATAAAGAATGGATAAATGCAATGAATGAAGAAATGGAGTCAATTAAGACCATGTCTGGGACCTAACTGACTTTCCAATAGGGTATAATACTACAGAAAATAAATAGGTTCTCAATGTAGAACATAAGGCAAATAGTTCCATGGAGAAGTATAAGGCTTTTCTAATAGCAACAGGTTATATTTGATAAGAATGTATATATTATGAGAAAACCTTCTCATAGGTCATAATTTTTGCTTCAATTTGCTTGCTTTCAGCCATTATTGTACATTGATCTAGTTGTCCTTTGACTCCAAGGCACAAAACATTGATGAAGATCTTTAACAATTTATGGTAATAATAAAGGCAGAGATAGATCTAAATTAACATGAACAAAAATAATTAAGAGAGATATATATTTATAATTTGAGTGTCGACTTAGTCCTGAATAGAGTGAAGTGGAGAAAGTAGATTCATGTAGCCGACCCCATATAGTTCGAAAAAGGCTTAGATGAGTTGAATTGAGTATACAAAACATTGATAAAGCAAGTTATGCAACTGGCATCAAAATCACTAGAAACTATTCAAATTTTTTTTTTTGATTTTGTTAGATGAGACTTACATAAATAAGATTCTTGAACGATGATACAACACAAAGACTTGCAAGCCCAGATATTTTTGTATGAAAACATGAGTTTGAGGCATAAAATGTGTCTAAAGACACATAAGGAATAGGAAGGAAGTCCAAAGTGTTTTTATACTAGTGCTATGGAGGGCCTGATATATGCAAGACTTGGCCCAACATAAGTATTGTTATTGATCTAACCAGCAAAAATAAGTAGAACCTAGTGTTGATTATTAAAAAGTTGTTAAAAGAATACTTTGCTATCTCAAAGGGATTGAAGACTATAAATTATATTATCGAGGATCAATTTTTTTTCTTGGAAGCTTCAATAATGCAGATTAGTGTGATGACTTGAATCAATTAATGCAAATTGACAATATGTATTCTAGCAAAATGATGGTGTCATATCATGAAGTGGCGTAAAAAATCCTACATAGCCTTGTCAAATATGGTGAATGAGTATATTGTATGTTCTACAACTATCCAAGAAGTTGTTGGGTTAAAGATGTTTCTTAAGCATTAGGGAGTTTTCATTAGTGTCTTAGATCTAGTGACAACAATTGCAAATAATATGGTAGTGTTTGCTATGTAAAGGATCCCAAGTATCATAAAAGGGCCAAACATACTAAGATCAAGTATAAAGTATAATTTTGTTCAGAACATAGTTGCATAAAAGAAAGTGATCTTGAAATACATTTCTACAAGTTAAATGATAATTGATCACATGGCTAGGTTAGTTGCTAAAAATATTTCACACATGTTAAGGCTTTAGGATCACATCACTTATTGACCACATTTAGAAGGTGAGTTTGAAAATACTTACTAAGTGTATCTATAACTAGTGTAAAAGGATAATGACTTAGAGAAGATCTATAATATAAACATGTTATAATTAAAAACTAATCATCATTATTTGTAGTTCTTACATTAGTAATTGTTTATCATATATTATTAATTATAATAATATATATAAGAGAAACTCATTTCTTTTGAATAATATATGTTTATAATATGTAGTATGATATGGATGATGTACAATATAATATAATGTACATAATATATGATCTATATCATAAATTATAATATTTCAAATTTGTAGTAAATAGTTTTTAGATTTTTGTTAAAGTAACTAAATTAGTCCATTATTTTTGTAGCATATTATTTTCTACATTCTTTTGAATGTATTATTTATTGATTTGTATAGTTCGCTTTCTATTTTTTAATTTTTAATAGAAATCATTTGTTACTTTATGATTCTTTAGATCTTTAAATGACCTAACCTAAACTAGCCCAATGTTTATTAATTGATTCAAATTGGATTATTTGAAATTATTTTAATTTGATTTTAGTTTTAAAATTTGAGTATGTGTTAGGATTGAGTTTGTTTTGAGCTAGCCATTCACTTGTACCAATCTACACTATGCAAACTAACTAATAATACTAATAAATTGAATATTATATTTAATTAATTAATAGTTTCTAATATCCATCCATCCATGTATCGGTGTATCCGTATTAATACTAAATAGGTTGAAATTTCTAAGCCAAATCCAACCTATATTTATCTAATTGTTAGCCCAACTTGACTCATGTAACTTGTTCAACAAATGGATTGGGCCCAATTGAGTTGCAAATTTAGCACATTAAAACATTCCAAGTAAAAAAAAGACATATGATTAATTTTATTAAAGTTTTTATCCCTCCAATAACTAATAGGCACCAAAGAACTTGTTTTCATGGGAATAGTTACAAAATTTAATGATCATATGTATTAAATTTTGAAGAAAAAATAAAAATTTTATCCATGATTCTTACAAATAAATATGCAATTAAAAAACACCATACTTCTACTATTTATTAGTTACATTTAATATTTGTTTCATAAAATTTATAATGAATGCATTTTAAATGGGTGATGCAATCATTGGATACATGCAATGTTGGATATATTATAAGATACTAAAGAGCAACAAGTACACATTTTTAAAACTATTGCACGTGTTTCAAATTGGAGATATAAACATCTTATGCAACAAACAGGCATGAATCCGATTCATGCATTTTAAAAGGTAATGCATATATTATAGCTTTTTATACACATATTTCAAATGAGCATCCTACACAAGCTTAATTACCAACATACATGCGTTAATAAAGGATAAGATCACTTGCAAAATTTTAAATATAACAAGTAAATCTTAAACAAAATTGAGCATGCATGAGTCATTCATTTCATATGTATCCATTATTGTTTTATAATATATGCATCATCAATTTACAATGTTTATATTAGATTCTCTTGTATCAAATAATTAACATATTTGCATCACCAATTTGAAACATGTGCATCTGCTACCATCAATTATGTGCACTAACATTTGAAAATATGCACACCAGCAACCTCCAACCTCCATCATCACTATCAAACATTTCAAAGGGATAGTACTAGAGATTAGTCAATAATAGTGTGGGAAGGTGAAGATAGTGAGTCATGATGGGTAGTATTGGAGATTATCTATGGTGGTGGACTATTATGAGACCCAACCAAACTAGGTAAACCAAACCAAACATAGTTTAGTTGTTTGGATTGGACCCAACACAAAAAAAAAAAGATAAATGACAAAAAAAGAGAGTGATAAAACTCATCAAAGAGATGATCCTCAAAGTTTTTTCAAGTTCAAATTATAGAGAAGATGAAGCTTATTCAAGCCTCATCCACACTTATAAACCACCCTCCTCAAGCATCCATTGAGGCAAAACTCAGATCCATCAGAGACTATAAGAGAGAAAGAGAGGGAAAGGGAGAAGGAAGATACATCATCTTCCTCCTCCATACTAGCTAGAAGCCCAAACTAGGAAGCCCCAAATTGCTTTTGTCCTCTCAGTTAAGTTCTTTGTATCTTAGATTTTATGATGGCTGATAAGGTCATCGAAAATCAAGACATGCTTTGTTTTAGGGAAGGGTTAGAACCAGAAATTATAAAGTAGTTGGCATTTCCTTCTTCAATCCAATGAACAACTAAGCTAGTAAATCCTTAATCTACACTTTGTTTCAAACATCCTAGGTCTTTGATTTCTCTAGTGAATTGCTAATGGATGCTGGGAGTCATATATGATTTAAGCCTCTATTTTGCCCTATTTTAATATCTCTTTCGAATGGTATAGTCAGATTAAGGCCAATCTAAGCCACTATTATAATCATATCTCTATCAAAACTATCAACTAGTCACATGAAAGCAAGGTTGATGTCAAGTGGCAACAAGGGTGTTGTTCAAACAAACGAGCCCTGGTTATGGCCGATCCATTTAACTAAGCCCCATTTTCTTGACTTAGGTTGCATTTTGTGTTGAGTTCTTGATTGGAGCTCCATCATGCTGAGTTATGGGATAGCTAGCTCTTAGTCATGACTGCTAACGTTGGCCGATGAATATTGTCTAGCCAATGAATTCTAGGAGCTTAACACCCTTCTTCAGCACTTGTGTTAGTCTCTTTCTCTCATCTCCCTAGGTGCATGGTAGTCATTTCTTTGAAGGATTTCTAATGTGAGCCTATAAGCATGCATTTCCTCCATGGAAGGTCCTTTACCTTATAACATGCATGTTATCATTAGGGTATTCTAACTTGAAACCATGACGAGACTTCCTCATCTCAAGTTTTCCTTCCTTTGCTATTTTCTAAATTTCTTTAAAAACTTATTTAAATTTTTTCCTAATTTTTCCCCCCTTTAGATCATCTAAATCCTAATAAACCAAATTCAGTTTTGGGTACACCGTAATAGGTGTAGGTCCTAATTATAGATTTGGGGGTTGATTGTTGAACCTAAGGGTTCAATAATATATGTTTGGTGATAACAAAAACATTGATTGAAGGACTAATGTAATACTTGGGTTTGTAATGATAAGATAGGTGCAATGATCAGAATAAATCAAGGCATGAGTAAAATTTTATCCAGCATATATTCGATTTGAAAGGAACTCAAGTAGTCCAAATCAAAGCAGAACAATACAAATCAAGTACCATCAGACTCAAGAGTATCCAAGGGAGTGGTTTACATATTATAATTTTATTTTTTCTAATGACACATTGCAAAAACTTGGTAGAATAATAAATAAACAAGGCTCAAACCCTTTAAAAATGTATTAGATTAGGTTTCAAATCAATAATTAAAGTAAAATTATCATAAAAATTCAAAATTGAATATGTATGATCAATCAAGCTAAATCATTCCAAATAAAACCTTGAAACCAGGTTTCTATCTTGTCTAGCAATCGACTACTGTAGAGTAAGTGATTAACTGGCCTAAGGCCAGTGGTTGACCGACCAATGGTTGATCAGCCATAAGCCAATGCTCAGTTACTAGGGCTCTGATTGTCTAACGGTCATATTTTTATTTGACTGTTGGAGCTACCTTTGAGCCTCAATTGCCACATTTTGCCTATAAAATGAAAATTTGTGGACTAATTTAAACATGAAAAAAAAGTTAGAAAACATTGAAAAATCTTTGTAAAAGAGGTTTCCTAGATGGCAAAGTAAAAAAATATATTTTTATTGGCTATAGTTATGAGATAAAAGTTTATAAAGCATATAATCCAAAGACTAAAAAAGTGATTATCAGTCAAGATACTTTGATGAGGATGGTGTTTTGATTGAATAGTTAAAGAAAAGAAGTCTTTACTAATGCCACTTGTTGCTCTCGATAGAAAAATATAAGTGCAACCTATCAATGATATACCTCTATTAAACGTGACACTTACTCTTATAGAGTCTTTCAATCATTCACATCACCAATATCGCTTGCCTACTTATTTGTAAGATTATGCGATTGGTAAGGATGAGGAGATTTATGCAATTAAAAAATGCTTAGAAGCTTGCCACTCTTCTAAGAGAAAAGAAGCCTACTGGTGTCAAGTGGGTGTGTAAAAAAAAAAAAACAAACCAAATGGGAAGATAGATTGGTTACAAAAGGATTCAAGGGAAGACCAGATATTGATAACTTCGAAGTGTTTGCCCTGGTTGCTAATCTTGATATAGTGTGCATGATTATTTCTTTTGTCGTTCAAATTCATTGAAAATCTTTCAAATGGATGTGGGTGTCTACTTTCTTAAATGATGTGCTTGAAGAGGAAGTATTTATTAAACACCCTCTAAAATATTTGAAGAGAGAGAAAGAAAAGTTTACAAGTTGAAGAAGGCTTTAAATGATTTAAAACAAGCACATTGAGCATGGTATGCTCGAATTAACTCATATTTCTTTAAGTATGAATTTCATAGACATTCCTATATGCATACTTTATATATTAAGTCTAATTAGCAAGGTGATATTATTATTGTGTACTTATATCTAGATGATTGGATTTTCATTGGCAATAATTCTCAATTATTAACAGGGTTCAGAAAAGATATAATTGCTTAATTCGAGATGACATATATAGAATTGATATCTTATTTCCTTGGTATTGAGGTAATTCCAACTCATGATGGTATATTTATTTCTTAAAAAAATTATGAAAGTGATATTTTGAAGAAATTCAAGATGGAGTCATGCAAGTCTATTTTAACTCCGATTGAAGGATAACCCAAGCTTATGAAGGACTATAGTGGTGAATTGATTAATTCAATGAATTTTAAAGAATAATAAGAATGCTATAATATTTGGCTATTATTATGCCTAACATTGTATATGATGTTAGAATTATTAGCCAATTTACAAAAAAATTACATTACTCTCACTTGCAAGCTATAAAGCACATTTTAAAATATGTTAAGAGTATGTAAAGTGATGGTATTTTTTATTTTTTGCTAATGATATGGAGCTTGTTGGATACATAGGTAATGATTGGGCAAATGATATTGAAAAGTGAAAAAATATATTCTAGTATGCTTTCCACCTTAGCTTAGGAGTTTTTACTTAGTTATCTAACTAACAATAGGTGGTTATCTTTTTTACTATTGAGACATTATAATTGAGAGTAATGTTGCTCAGGTCATGTGGTCACAAAAATACTTAGTGAGTTTCATTATCAATAAGATACGCTTACGAAGATTTTTTGTAATAACAAATTTATAATTGTATTAACAAAGAATCCAATATTTCATGATTACAATGTACATATTAACATCAAGTATCACTATATTCATGAGTTTGTCAAAGACAAAGATATTGTGGTGGAGTTTTGTTCGTCCAAAGATCAAGTTGTAGGTATATTTGTAAAGTGACTTAGAGGTGTTTATTTCTAAAGCTTAAGAATGATGGGCAAGGTGAAGTTAGAAAAGCTTGATTTGAGGGAGGTTATTGAAAAGTATGTTAGATTAGCCCTTTAATGCAAGATTGTTTCAAAGGCGAAGAGTTGCTCTTTTCTCGATCTAGCCTAGTATGCGAAAGGTGAAGGGCCAAATCTAGCCTAGTATGCGAAAGGTGAAGGGCCACCCATTGTTTCTTCTGCGTGTGCAGAAGTTGAAGGGCTATCGAATCGGACGGTCCGAAAGTTTAAGCCATTAACATTAAGCCGTATTAAAGTCATTAATTAGTGTTTGATGGAAATACCAATTGAATGTTATATATATATAATAATTAGTCCTCTCTGCCTAAAAAATTAGCAAGAATCTATCGTTATCTGCTATGAAAGGAATGAGGTTAAGGGAGAAAAACTAGTTATTGTGTAGAAGAGACTGTCAAAATCTGAAAAGGTTATCAAAATCTAACCAGATTCAAGTCTCAAGTCTACATATTATCATGATGAACTCCGCATCCGCATCAGGTAAATACTATTATGATAAATTCCGCATGAGGTAAGTATGTTTTTTTTATATGTAACAAATTATTTATTGAAGATCCTATACATGATAACAAGTGGTATCAGAGTGAGGTTCTAAAATAAATAATTTATTCGTATATTATGATTGATTAATTTTTCATCAAAATGAATTGACGATGAATATTTAATCTTTTAAGTTATAATTAGTTGTATTATTGGCCATTAATCTATTCCATGAAGAGGTTCATCATCAGGAGAATCTCGACTGATCATGTTACAAATTAATGGGATACATCGATTAGATCATTGTGTTTTACTAGTATATATGGCAAATCTAATATTTATAGATTGAAGCAAATTGATAATGTATGATGGTTGATGTCGGCTAATGCATGCAGCATGTCATCATCAAAATTGAATGTTAGATTTTTTAATAATACTAGATTATTGTTTAGTTATATGACATTAAGATAAATTAGTTAGTTAGTCATCAAAGTGGCCAAACTAATTTATATTTAGTCTTATAATTTATAAAATTTTAGTTATATGACATTAAGATAAATTAGTTAGTTAGTCACCAAAGTGGCCAAACTAATTTATATTCAGTTATATAATTTATGAGAATTTTAGAATTATTGTATAATTATATGACATCAAGATTAAATTAGTTAGTTAGTCACCAAAGTGGCCAAATTAATTTATATTCAGTCATATAATTTATAAAATTTTTAACAATACGACATCAAGATTAAATTAGTTAGTTAGTCTCCAAAGTGGCCAAACTAATTTACATTCAGTCATATAATTTATGAAATTTTATAGAATGCTGCTAAAAATTTATTGGTTGATAGAAATTAAGAATTCGCCGAAAGGTGGATTAATATTCTATAACTAACAAACCTAAAGAAGAAAATCTAATATTCTCTTATCGAATATATATGGATATCCAAAGATACTATATATATATATATGATAAGATTTATTACTTTCTTTAAAAGTTTAAATAGCATTCTAATTATGATGTATATTATTATATTTACTCAAAGGAAATCTACAATATATTTTGTGTTTAATTATCTGAATTTGAGCATTTATGTTTTTGCAGCTGTTTCTCTACATTCACATGCTTCTGTTGTTATTATCTTTAATGGCTTAAACTTCTCTGAATGGCGTGAGCAAGTCAATTTTCGTGTTTTGGATCTTACTTGGCACTATTAGAAGAAAAGCATACTGAAATTATGGATATGAGCAATGAGGCAGAGAAATTAAAACATAAAGCATGGGACAGATCTAATAGATTATGTCTAAGTTTTATGCGAATAATAATTGCCAATAACATTAAGTCTAATCTTTCAGAAAGTGTAGCAGCTAAGGAATATCTTAAGCTTGTGGAAGAGCACTTTCGTTCCGCTGATAAGTCACTTGCAGAGACACTGATGGCTGAACTCACGACCATGAAATATGATGGGTCGCAAAGTATGCAGCAACAACATGTCCTAGATATGACTAATATTGCAGCAAGACTTAAGACCCTAGGAATGATTATGGATGACTCTTTTTTAGTACAATTCATTATAAACTCATTACCTCAAGAGTATGGGCCTTTTCAAATTAACTATAATACTATTAAAGATAAATGGGATGTTAATGAATTGGCCAGTACTCAGAAGAAAGGAGATTGAAAGCACAAGGGGATCATTCAATAAACCTAGTGGGTCAAGGAGCTGGTAAAGTTATCAAACCAAAATTCAAGAAATTTAAGAAGAAAGTACCCACTAAAGTATCACAGGTTGCTGATAATGATAAGAAGGAAAGGAAGAAAGATAAATGTCACTTTTGTAAGAAAGAAGGACATTATCAGAAAGATTGTCTGAAACGGAAAGCTTGGTTCAAAAAGAAAGGTATCTTTCATTATGCTTCTCCAATTTATAAATCAAACTTATCTGAAGTTCCTTCTAACACTTGGTGGTTGGATTCTGGTGCCACTACTCATGCTTTCAATGTAATGCAATGCAGGGATTCCTTACAATCCAGGGCATAAACCCAAATGAGAACTTCTTGTTCATAGGGAATCGAGAGAAGGCCCAAATTGAAGGCATAGGGACTTATTGTCTTACTTTAGATACTGGGCATCACCTGAATCTACTACAAACTCTCTATATTCCTTCACTTTCTAGAAATTTAGTTTCTGTTTCGAAACTTGATATTAATGGGTTCAGTTTTAAGATTGGAAAAGGAAGTTTCAGTTTATTTAATAAAGATGATTCCTTTATTGGTTCTGAAATTCTTATGGATGAATTATATAAATTGAAACTTGATGATAAATTTTCTGCATTCCTGATGTGTGTTCATCAAAATATTGAAATTAAGCGTAGTATGGCAAATGACAACTCTGCTTTCTTGTGGCATAAACGTTTGGGTCATCTATCCAAAGAATGACTACAAAGATTAGTAAAGAATGAGATTTTACCAAATCTAGATTTTACTGATCTCGGTTTATGTGTGGATTGCATTAAGGGAAAGCAAACCAAACATAACAAGAAAGGAGCTACAATAAGTACTCAGCTTCTTGAAATTATACACACTGATGTATGTGGACCTGTTGATACTCCATCCTTTGGTGGAGAAAAGTTCTTTATCACCTTTATAGATGATTTTTCTCATTATGGATATGTCTATTTGCTTAAAGAAAATCTCAAGCTGTAAATGTTCTTGAGGTATTTACTAAAGAGGTTGAAAGATAACTAGATAGAAAAGTGAAAACAGTAAGATCTGATAGAGATGGTGAGTATTATGGAAAGTATAATGAATCAAGGCAAAATCCAGGTCCATTTGTAAAATTCCTTGAAAGACATGGCATATGTGCACAGTATACTATGCCAGGCACACCTCACAAAATGGTGTGGCAGAAAGATGAAATAGAACATTAATGGATATGGTTAGGAGTATGATAAGTAATTCCTCATTACCAAAATTTTTGTGGACGCATGCTCTAAGAACTGCAGTATATTTACTAAAGGATTCCTAGTAAGGCAGTTTCTAAAACTCCTTTTGAGTTATGGACTGGGAGGAAACCTAGTTTAAGACACCTGCATGTTTGGGGTTGTTCAGTAGAAGCACGAGTGTATAATCCACATGAAAAGAAATTGGATTCTCGAACTGTCAGTGGTTACTTTATAGGTTACCCAGAGAAATCTAAAGGGTACATGTTTATTGTCGCCCTGAATAGACAAAATTCACCAGGATCTCTGCCCTCCTGCTCGGACTATAATAAAAAAAATGAATAAAATAAATATTTGTAAAGAACTAAAATAGTAATTAAAATATTTATGTTTTCTTACCATACGCCGTCTGTGCTCCTGAATCGAAATGGAGCCCGATGTATGACAGGAGAGACCCGTGCCACGACCGCCCTTCTCAGATCGGCGGTTCGTGCTGGCTGATGCGGACCTCCTGCGCCAGCCATCGGACTCCCAGGCCTGCTGCCACTCGTGCCAAATACCCTCTGGCACGTGCGCAGGACGCTGACCCGACGACCTCCAACGATGAAGCATGTCGGAGTATCGGCGTCGCGTCAGAGCCTCCCATGCTGCCCTAATGGCATCATGGGTGGCAGGATCCCACGTAAATTTTTTCTGCATTAAAATAAACAGTTAGTTTCTGAATTTATTAACTTAAAAAATTATATATCACTGCTAAATTGTATTTAATAAGTTTACCTGAAACTCGAAAAATAAAACTCCCTCGTGGCCGGCGATACGTGGCGCCAATCGTAGCCACTGGGATCTGCACGCCTCTGAAAAACGGCTGATGTGGCTGGAGACATGCTCAATGAATCTGTTAAAAAAATGCAAGTTTATAAGTTAATGACTTAAAAACATTAACAAATATTTGTAATTAATATATACTTACATCCCCTGAGCATCAAGTCGAAGTAAAGTGCGGCCGAAGGCGGAAGAACTCTCGGAGGTCTGTGCCGATCGGGTAGATGGTAATGCAGAGGTCGAAGGCTGCGCCTCTGCTGGAGATCCAAACTCTCGTCACGCTCATGAGTGTCGAAGGATCCAAACTACGTCTCTGCTCACCCAATCTATCGGGTAGATCTACCTCTGCCCCTCATACTGAAAATACTAAAGGATTCACACAATTAAATTACGATTAATGATTGACTATGTACGAAAATTAAACACTTATAAAAAAAAGTTAAATTTTAAAAAACCTTTATGTTTAATCGTTGTCATTTGTTTCGTGAAATGTTGGTTCAACATCCGATGCCGTATCGGATTGCGAATCAGTTTCATTATCGGAAGGAAACCGAACATTTGCATCCGCAATTTCTTGGACATCACCACTTGGATCGATAAGTGATGTTTCAGGAGCTCTTGTGTCGTCCTCAATTGCATGCAGTTCCATCTCATCCTCTTGAAATGCAGGGCACTCGGCTGATTGACTTGATGAACTCTCCTCTAATACGATTGTTGAACGTGGGACGATTTTAGAAACGGCCCACCAATCTCGCTTGTCGTTGCGCAAACTTGGATATCCGCAGTAAAAGACTTGCTGAGCTTGGGATGCAAGGATGAATGGGTCATATTTGTAATCTTCGTCGATGGTTCACTTCAACCAAATTATAGTCGTTATGAACCCTTTTGCCCACAGGAATTATCGGATCGAACCAATCACAACGAAACAATACGGTTCGTTTTAAAGGCCAACCGGGATATTCAACTTCAACCACCTCTACTAACTTTCCATAATAATCCTGCATATTTGCTCCAACACTTTCTCCTTTTACACACACGCCCCAGTTCTGAGTGCCTCTTGAAGCTGCTAATCGTTCAATCTGAAATTTGTACCCATTTACAAAATAGCCAGTAGAGGTTGTTACGGTCTTCAATGGCCATTGCGATAGACATTTAATGAAAATATTGTCGGTTGTCGACCATGGACCGTTGACCTATAAATTAATAAGCTATTGACATCCAATTCAAAAAATAATTGCCATTATCGAAATTGATTGAGTGATACTACTCACAAATTCATAAAACCAGTAAGCAAACTCCGTTTCTAATTTCTGCCCAATTGCAACTTGACTGATGTCGGGATTCATCTGTCGTTGTCTATCACAAAACATCCTTATGGGATGAAAAGGATGAAAACTACTGTTAGAATTAAATATTATGGTATTTTATAATTTAAATAAATTTAATTTAGCAATTGAAGTATACACTTACTCAATATATGGATCGACTTCTCGACAGTTCATTAGGATGTAATAATGTGCTGCATTATACTCCATATCGCTAAGATTTCTTGACTTCTGCCCACCAAATGAACGGCCGATAGCTTTAAAATTGATATTCTACCGTCATTAGCTTCTGCTTCGTCCACACATACGTCATCGTTACGACCATGATTTCGGCTCCTCGTGTGGACGTGACCCTCAAAGTAATGCGAGGCAAAAGCTGAAACTTCTTCGACCAAGTGTGCATTGCATATAGAACCTTCAACCCTTGCCTTATTACGCACATTATTTTTTAACTTCTTAAGATACCTATATGTAAAGTTGCAAAAAAAATTAACGAATTTTCAAGCAATGAAATAATATTTCAAATGTCAACATATCTTAATGATGTATATATTTACCTCTCGAATGGATACATCCAGCGATACTGCACAGGACCAGCTATGCTCGCTTCGTATGGCAAGTGAACCGGTAAATGCTCCATTGAGTCAAAAAAACTGGGAGGAAATATTCGCTCAAGCTTGCATAAAATAATTGGAATTTCCTCCTCAAGCCTTGCCATTGATGCAGAAGTAATGACTGCGGCAGATAACTCCTTGAAGAATAAGCTGAGCTCCGTAATTGCCTTCCAGACATGTTGCGGAAGCAACTCACGAAAAGCTATAGGTAATAATCGTTGCATGAAAACATGGCAGTCATGGCTCTTCATGCCGAACAACTTGAGCTTATGCATGTCCACACACCTACCGATATTTGAGGCATAACCATCTGGAAATTTTAACCCTCTAAGCCAGTTACATAAAACTTCTCGTGAATTTCTGTCAAGAGTGTAACATGCTTTAGGATAGGTCCCATCGGCACTCCTTCTCAAATCACCTCTTCTACAGTACTGATTAAGTTCTTCTCTTGACTTTGCAGTATCTTTTGTTTTTCCCGGGATGTTTAGCACCGTGTTAAATATGTTATCAAAGAAATTTTTCTCTATATGCATGACATCCAAGTTGTGCCGGATGAGATTTGTGCTCCAATAAGGCAAATCCCAAAATATACTTCGTTTCTTCCAGTTATGTTCTTTACATATACGGCTATTTATTCTATCTGCATCTGGTTCCCATGCATACATCAACCCCAAATTCTCTATAGAATCAAATAGATCCGTGCCGGACCTAACCGGTTCGGCAAATTTTGTGACTGCTTTGTTCTTCCGGAAGGCGATCAAGTTACGCCTGTAAGGATGATTTGGTGGCAAGAACTTCCTATGGTTATCAAACCATGACTGCTTACCACTCTTCTGCAATGTAAATGCATCCGAATCATACATGCAATGAGGGCATGCCAGACGTCCAGCAGTGCTCCAACCAGACAACATTGCATATGCCGGAAAATCACTTATTGTCCACATCAAAGCAGCTCTCATTAAGAAATTTTGTTTCATAGAAATGTCGTAGGCTACCACTCCTGTTTCCCACAACATTTTCAATTCGGCCACCAACGGTTGCAGAAGACATCAATCTTTTCCTTAGGATTTGATGGTCCTGGAACCAAAACGGTTAAAAACATTGCAGGATCTTTCATGCACTTCCACGGAGGAAGGTTATATACAGTCAGTATCACAGGCCAACATGAATACTGTTGCCCCGCTTGACCAAATGGTTGGAAGCCATCGGTACAAAGACCTAATCTCACATTCCTTATATCTTCAGCGAAAACAGGATGATTTTCATTGAACTGCTTCCAAGCCTTTGAATCTGATGGATGCCGCATTTCATCCTCTTTAGATTCATGTTCGGCATGCCATCTCATATCAGCAGCTGTTGCCTCAGATCTATATAATCTCTGCAGGCGTGGTAAGAGGAAAGTAATGCATCCTCTTGTAAGGCACACTTTTCCTCCTACTTGTACCGGCTCCTCCTTCGGTGTTTTTGAACCTCGATTGCCCACAAATCTTACACCATCTCAGCTCTGAGTCTTCACCCCAAAATATCATACAATTGTTCAAGCAACAATCGATCTTATTAACTGGAGCCCAAGCCCACGCAACAACTTCTTTGTTGCGTAAAAACTGTCTGCGGCAACATTATCATTTGGCAGAAATTCTCTACAGAATTGAACGCCTTTTCTGATAATCGATGTTCTGCCTTAATATTCAACATTCGAGCAGCTGTAGAGAACTGGGAATGACCCTCACACCCAGGATACAATTCTTGATTGGCAGCACTCAACATATCGTAAAATTGTTGTGCTTCTGGGTTTGGTTCTTCCATAAATGTATTCTGATTGAAGTCATTACCCGATGCATTCATAACCATTTGTTCATATGTGTTTAAATTCACAAATGGTTCTTCTACGGGAATTGACTCTTGTTCGCCTATACAGCTGCAAAATATCCTCTGGTTCACCATGACAGTACCAAACATAGTAATCAGGCACAAAACCCTTCTTACACAAATGCACCTTAACAGTTTCCACATCTCTGTAGGCTTTATTCTGACACCTGTGGAAGTTGCATGGGCACCTAATCCTAGGCCCATCCATCCATTCAGGTTGGCTACATGCAAATGCGATAAACTCTTCCAATCCATTCAGAAAATCTGGATTCAGCAAGCCATCTTTTATCCTTGCATACATCCATGAGCGAGTCCCGCTCATTTTTGTCCGACTTATACAAAGTCTGGTAAAGCATTAATTAAACCAAAAAATATAATTTTATTAGTATTATATATAATTAATTCTTTTCACAACTAAGGTTAAATAACCAATTAAATCATTGTGCCTAATTTAGATATATTTACCAATATAATTACAAGGCTAGGAAGGACCGATGCATAGGTTAATGGCTTGAGAGGGCTTGAGGACCGGGCCAAGGCCGATGACTTCACAAGAATTCAAGTGTCTTAAATAATTCTACCTTCACTCCATGTCTAGGTAAGGCCCTATCCCATTCAAGAATATTTTTGTGATATGTTATTCTGCTATTAATTATCATCGATTACGTTGAAATTTCGGCAGCATTTCCCCATATGTTCTCCTAATGTGTGGTATATAAGCCACACTAGGAGAACGTATGAGGAAATGCAAACCGAAATCTCACCCCACGATGACTAGCAGACTAACATCGCAAAAAATAATCCCAAACTGTCCACTAGGACAATTTGAGACTTTGCAAGACTAAGTCTTACAAAGTCTCAAATGGTCTAAAGGTTATAGTGCTGTGAGAAATAGTATGAAAAATCAAAGAACGAACTTGACATAGCATGTATGTCATATGCATTTACTTTAGATAAGTAAAAATGGATTCAACCTTGCCTAAACTAAATATAAATTCAATCTAATAACTCAAATCACATTCAATATAAATTTTTTAGTACTTGATTCTGAGTTTACTATATCAAATTTAATATTCCTGCATTAAATTTAGAACGTTCTAAATGAGTTATATCATTTTTCGTCCATGATATCGAATTTATTTTGATTGGTTGGTTTAGAATTTGAGGAATTATATCAAATTATGGTTTGCTATATCAAATTTCTTTCAATTGAAGAACATGAATATTCTAAAATTTTTTTTTCTAATTTGCTAAGAAAATGATTGTTACAATATTTAAAAACTAAATATTTAAAATTTGCTAAGCTAAAATATAACAGGTAAAAAAGAAATATAAAATCATTAAAAAATTAATCATCTAAACTATAAAAAATAAATAAATTGCATGATAAGCATTTTAATAATAATATATCATGAACATCATTTCAAAAATAAACAGATTTTAAATTATGCATTACAAGATTTTAGATCGCATGCAAATTGTTATAATATTTCATCTAAAATTGACTTCATAAACACCACCTTTTTTAAAAATAACGGTGACCTGGCCACCGTGGCGGTGGCCAGGCCACCGCCGTGGCCTAGGGGTGGGGGAAAAACCCCACCCCGACTTCCTTTTTTTTAACAAAAAGGGTGGCGTGGCAGGCCACCGCCGGCCACGGCGGCGGCCGTGGCCGTCATCTCTGGCCACTGCCGAGCCATGGCCTGAGACGACGGCCACGGCCGCCGTCGTGGCCATGGCCTCGAGGGTGGGGGAAAAACCCCACCCCAACTTCCTTTTTTTTAAAACGGTGGCCTGGCCACCGTGGCCAAGCCACCGTGGCCAGGCCACTGCCGGCAACGACAGCGGCCATGGCCGTCGTCTCCAGCCACTGCCGTGCCGTGGCCTGAGACGACGGCCACGGCCGCCGCCATGGCCGTGGCCTCAAGGGTGGGGGAAAAACCCCACCCCGACTTCCTATTTTTTTATACGGTAGCCTGGCCACGGTGGCCAGGCCACCGCCGGAGGGGGGAAAACCCCATGGTGGCCAGGCCACCACCGACCATGGCGGCAGCCGTGGCCGGAAACTAGAGGGCAGGGAGGGGCCGGGGGGGCTTACCTTGCGAACTCGGGGATGCCGCCGGGGGGGGGGGGGGGGGGGCGTCGCCGCCGGTAGGCTGCTTGCGCCGGGGGAGGGGGCGGAGGGAGCCAGAGGAGGGGACGACGGCTAGGGTTTAGGGAGAGGAAGAAGAAGAGGCCGTAGGGCGGGTCGGGCGCGACAACATATATATTAGGGATTAGCGACGCAATTTTACGTCGCTAATCCCTCGCTATTTTTTTACAATATAATAAGGATTAGCGACGCAATTATGCGTTGCTAATCCATCGTTAACAAATATTTTTTTACTGAGAATAATAGCGACACCAATAATTGCGTCGCTATTTTGGCGGCAATATTCGGCGGGATATTTTTTATTTTTTGGAAAAATGCATTGCTAATGCATCGCAATATTTTTATTTTATAATTAAATTTGATAAAAATTAATTTCTCTACAAATAATAGCAACGCAAGAAGTTACGTCGCAATGTTTTATTTTAATTTTTTTTAAAAAAAATTACGACACAATACATGCGTCGCAACATTAAAAATTAATTTTTTTAATTTTCTAGTTTATTGCATCACTAATGCATTGCTATTTAAAATAATTAATTTTAATTTTAATTTGTGACGCAATTAACTACATCACAATATTTTTATTTCATAATTAAATTTCATAAAAATTAAATTCTCTAAAATAATTGCGACACAAAAATTTACGTCGCAATATTTTATTTTTATTTTTTAATAAAATTTATTTTTTTTAAAAAAATTGCAACGTAATTATTGCTTTGCTAAGTTAAAAAATAATTTTTTTAAATTTTCTGGTTTATTGCATCGTTAATACGTTGCTATTTAACATAATTAAATTTTTAAAAAACTTGTGACGTATTTATTTGCGTCGCAATATTTTTATTTTATAATTAAATTTGATAAAAATTAATTTCAATAAAAATAATAGCGACGCAAGAAGTTACTTCGCAATGTTTTATTTTTAATTTTTTTATAAAATTTGATTTTTTTAAAAAAAAACTTGCGACGCAATACATCCGTCACAACGTTAAAAATTATTTTTTAAAAATTTTCTGATTTATTGCATCGCTAATGCATCGCTATTTAAAATAATTAATTTTTTTAATTAATTTGCGATGCATTTAACTGCATCGTAATATTTTAATTTAACAATTAAATTTCATAAAAATTAAATTCTCTAAAATTTATTTAATTATTTTAATTTAAGAATTAAATTCCATTCGATCGGTGATGATTCGACGGTTGCGATCGATCCAAGACGTGATCCCGATCGGCGACGATCGATCTCGGACCGTTGCGATCGATCTGATCGGCGATGATCAGATGGTTGCGATCGATCCAAGCCCTGATCCCGATCGGCGATGATTGATCTCGGACCGTTACGATCCATCCGATCGGCGATGATCCAACGGTTGCGATCGATCCAAGCCGTGATCCTGATCGGCGATGATCGATCTTGGACCGTTGCGATCCATCCGATCGGCGATGATCCGACAGTTGCGACTGATCCAAGCCATCATTTCGATCAGTGAGGATCGATCTCGGACCATTGTGATCGATCCGATTAGCGGCGATCTGATGGTTGCGATCGATCCAAGACGTGATCCCGATTGACGACGATCGATCTCGAACCATTGCGATCCATCCGATCGGCGATAATCCGACAGTTGCAATCGATCCAAGACGTGATCCTGATCGGCGACGATCAATCACGGACTGTTGCGATCGATCCGATCGGCGACGATCAGATGTTTGCGATCAATCCAAGCCATGATCCCGATCGGCTACGATCGATCTCGGACCATTGCAATCCATCGGATCGGCGATGATCCGACGGTTGCGATCGATCCAAGCTGTGATCCCGATCATCGATGATCGATCTTGGACCATTGCGATCCATCCGATCGGTGACGATCCGACGGTTGCGATCGATCAAGCCCTGATCTCGATCGGCGACGATCGATCTCGAACCGTTTTGATCAATCCGATCGACGATGATCCGACGGTTGCGATCGATTGATCTCGAACCGTTTTGATCAATCCTGATCGGCGACGATTGATCTCGAACCGTTGCGATCCATCCGATCGGCGATGATCAGACGGTTGTGATCGATCCAAGCCCTAATCTCGATCAGCGATGATCGATCTCGAACCATTGCGATCCATCCAATTGGTGACGATCCGGCGATTGCAATCGATCCAAGCCGTGATCCCGCTCGGCGACGATCAATCTCGGACCGTTGCGATCCATCCGATCGGTGATGATCCGACGGTTGCGATCGATCCAAGACGTGATCACGATCGGCGAGGATCGATCTTGGACCATTGCGATCGATCCGATGGCGACAATCCGACGGTTGCGATCGATCCAAGCCCTGATCCCGATCGGCGATGATCGATCTCGGACCGTTGCGATCCATCTGATCGACGACGATCTGATGGTGGCGATCGATCCAAGCCATGATCCCGATCAGCAAGGATCGATCTCGGACCATTGCGATCGATCCGATCGGGGATGATCCGTCGGTTGCGATCAATCGAAGCCCTGATCCCGATCGGCGACGATCAATCTCGGACCGTTGTGATCCATCCGATCGGCGACGATCCGACGGTTGCGATCGATCCAAGCCGTCGTACCGATCGGCGAGGATCGATCTCAGACCATTGTGATCGATCCGATCGGCGACGATTGATCTCGGACCGTTGTGATCCATCCGATCGGCGATGATCCGACGGTTGCGATCGATCCAAACCGTCATACCGATCGGCGAGGATCGATCTCGGACCATTGCGATCGATCCAATTGGCGATGATCCGACGGTTGCGATCGATCCAAGCTCCGATCCCGATCGGCGACGATCGATCCGATCGGCGACGATCCGACGGTTGCAATCGATCCAAGACGTGATCCCGATCGGCGACGATCGATCTCGGACCGTTGCGATCCATCCGATCGGCAGCGATCCGACGGTTGCGATCGATCCAAGCCCTGATCCCGATCGGCGAGAATCGATCTCGGACCATTGCGATCCATCCGATCGGCGATGATCCGATGGTTGTGATCGATCCAAGCCGTGATCCAGATTGGCGAGGCTCGATCTCGGACCATTACGATCGATCCGATCAGTGACGATCCGACGGTTGCGATCGATCCAAGCCCTGATCCCGATCGGCAACGATCGATCTCGGACCGTTGCGATCCATCCGATCGGCGACGATCCGATAGTTTCGATCGATCTAAGCCATCTCCCGATCGGCGAGGATCGATCTCGAACCATTGCGATCGATCCGATCGGCGATGATCCGACGGTTGCGATCGATCCAAGCCCTGATCCCGATCGGCAACGATCGATTTCGGACCATTGCGATCCATCCGATCGGCGACGATCCAACGGTTGCGATCGATCCAAGCCATGATCCCGATCGACGACGATCGATCTCGGACTGTTGCGATCCATCCAATCGGCGACGATCCGACGGTTGCGATCGATCCAAGCCCTGATCTCGATCGACGACGATCGATCTCGGACCATTGGAGAGACGAAGTAAGATAAGAGAAAGGATGAAAGGAATAAAGAGGCGGCCATGGCAGGTCTTGCCTCTATCGGTTTTCATTCTCGTTAGAAAAAAATCTTTTCATTTTTTATCCCATTGAGTTGTTATAGTTAACTGAACAAAAACTAGGATACTCGAATAAATGGATGCTAGTGGATATCTATTTGATTGTTTACATAAAAAAATAAAATTATTTTATTAAACTTAATTTACTGAAAGCTTAAAAAATACTAATGGAAAAAGATCGATTCGAAAGAAAAAAGAGACAAAAAGAATCAAACATGTTTTACTAAGATTTTAATATTTAATATATTTATTTATTTAAAATTTAAATATATTATATTAGTGTTAACCGGAATGGGACGGATGATATCATTCGGTTGTTTACCCATCTAGCAGTTAAATGAATAATTTTTGAGGAACCTTCTACCGTCAAAACAATACCTAAACGGTGAAAAAAATTATGATCCCTAATCCTATCATGTAAGAACAACTTAGTTATGGTATTCATTAATTATGTGATCCATCAATGAAATAAGTTTTATGGCATGCTGATTAGTTTAACAAAATTTTACATCATTTAAATTAGATAATACATGTTTGTTAATAAATAAATAAAAATAAGGTGGTGCTGAATATTGATTTTTTTTTTTTAATCCTCCTGGTTCATGAACTGAATAGAACATTAATTGACTTTTCTATTCCGTTTCGTCTCAAAACGTGTGGCCTTCTTTGACTAGAGATGCGTGTGGATTTATTGTTGGTCCCTGGCGATCGTTCACACGTCGGCGTCTTTTTAGTCCCACATCGACCATTTACAAAACATTGTTGTGCTTTAAATAAGGCAAGATTGGCTTCCTCAATCGCCGAGCTCAGTAACGTTTGCTTGTAACCCGTGTGGGGGCAATGGGTGGTTTGGATGGTTTGTTACGCTCTTTGGGTCTGGGTGCTTAAGATGTCAAATGTTGGCTCGCCCGTTCCAAGTTGGGTAGTAATAGACGAGGCTCGGGCGAAAGCTCGGGTTTCTTCTGTCCTGAAGAGGAGGGGAGCGCGCGAGGCGGGTTTCACAGAGCAGCGAATACCTCTCGCTCTCAACGGTGGAAGGAAAACGGGCCAATGCACCTTGTACCTATTACGACCCACGAGCCTATCAATACCAGACAACCACTTTTTTTTTTTTTATTATTATTTACAACTATATTTTCGAATGTAGAGTATTCTTGTGAGGTAAAATATTTTTTTTTTTTAAATTACCGCACACTTTGTTGCATCGTAATATTTTTATTTTATAATTATATTTTATAAAATTAAATTTAAAAATATTGCGATGCATTACTTGCGTCACTAAATTAAAATTTTAATTTTTTTAATTATCTAGTTTATTGATTCACGAATGCATCACTAATTGCGTAGCTATTTCAAGATTTTTTTGTAGTATAGGACTCTATTCTAAATTAGATTTGTAATACTCAAATAGTTTCATATAGGATATATATATATATATATATATATATATGCTAATAACTCGGAGTTATTTGGCATCCATTAGCTTTCTTGCGAGTTTATTTGGCGGCGCAAAAACTTGTCCGCCAAATAAACTCGCTAGTTTTTCAGACCGGTGTCATTTGACACCGGTTTTACTGGTACGGGAGAGAAAATATTTACGGTAATGATGATAAAAGAAATGTGTCACTTTTTATTATTATTATTATGATAAGATAAAAATACTATTTAAAATGATGCTTTTTAATGCCATTTTAAATGATGCCTTTTTTAGAATTTTTTTTAATTGATGCAAAGTCTCGGACTACATGTGCTTCTTAAAAGCATGTAAAATAGTATTTTTAAAAAATATCATTTTAAATAATATTTTTTTATCACGATGGATAAAAAAAAGATTATTTAAAATAATATTTTTTAACACTATTTTTGTAAAAAAAATTTCTTACACCCATTAAACTAGTGTCGAAAGACATCGGTTCCAAAAATAGCTATGTGCTTCTTGCTTTATATAACATTATCTAATTTGATAAAAAATATTATTTAAAATAATACAAAGATTTTGGTTTAGCATTGACAGAATCTACAAATCAGATATATCTGCAAGATGCACATAATTCATATAAAAATTACGATATAATATAATTTATTCGAATATGACATATCTGACTTTATCCTCAATACAAATGATAAGACATCTCAGCAACTAGACTTTCGGCTATGGTTCACGCATGTGAAGCTTCTCAGTGCAAGTGACAAGACATCTCAGCAACCATACTTTTGGCTATGATTCACACATGTGAAGCTTCTCAATACCTTATGCATATAATAATTCGAGCACTGTTACGAAAAGTAACTCAAAAACAGTCGTTCATATGCTGTAGTGTTCAAAAGACAGCCAACTATCCCATCCTTTTACCTTTGATTTTGTTACCCATGGTTTTCGTACTCCATATAGGTTGAAGTCCGCTCTGATGGCTTATAAAAATGGAGAGCCCTCGACTTGTAAGAGCATCCAACTCCAAACCCCTTAAAATACTAACTTTATCTACCATTCTTATCTATCAAGCCTCATCCATTATGAATACTTACGGACCCATATTTATACCAGCCTCCTCTTGCCAGTTTCAGTACTAGCCTCCTTTTTATTTTTAAAAATATCATGATTTCACTTACTTAACTCACTTTCTAACAGTGCTATTTTTTTTTGTTACAAGTGGGCGATCACACCAGTCTGGCGTGAGTCAAACCCGAGAAGTCAAAGTACATGATTTGCTGCAAAATAAGAGGGCATGGGTCACCCATATGCCATTTCCAAGGGCCTGGTTGGCGAGCTGCAACATTCGCAACCCAATCAGCCACCGCATTGGCTTTCTTATAAACATGGCGAATCAGAGGCACAGTTGTAGTCCGGAGAGAATCCCAAATTGCACGGAGTAGGGGATTGGTGGAATGAAGACATCCATCCTGACGAATCCATCGAATAACCATGAGAGAATCTCCCTCAATAATTAATCTGCTGGAGGCCAGATAACGAACATCATAATTGATTCCAGCCCATGCAGCCTGAAGCTCCGCCATAGGGACCGATAAATCAAGGGAACCATGGCCACCGGCTGCAAGAAGCTCACCCTCAGGACCCCTAATAACAAAGCCGGACCCAGCAATATGATCGGAGACAGAGCCATCAAAGTTCACTTTAACATAACCCGGAGGTGGGGGCTCCCAAGAAACAAAGACCGTAGAACGGTGCGCTGTCGAAGCAGCAGAGGAGTCCCAGAGACCGGGTCGGACAGAGTGAACAACAAGAGAAGAGCGGCCATACTCCTTGGCAAGAAGAACAACCTTTCTGATAATCATATGGGATGGAACAGTCTCTTCAGAGAAAACCATCTGGTTCCTAGTGAGCCAAATATGATAAGCCAAATAAGCTGAGACAGCACACTGGGTGCCCAGTCCACTCTGAGCAGCAAGACGAATGGCATGCAAGAAAGAAAGCCGAATGGGTCCATCCTCAGACACCCACGGGGTAAGCGGCATCTGCTGCCAGATCCTCATAGCTCGAGAGCAAGTAAAGATAACATGATCAACCGACTCATCCTCAAGCCCACAGATTGGGCAAAAAGGCGAAATGAGGAGACCACGACCGGCCAGCAGAGCACAGGTATGAAGGCGGTTCCACTGAAGCTTCCATAAGAAGAGCTGAATCCTGGGGTGGATAGGCAAACGCCAGATCCACGCAACATCATCCAGCCTCGAAATCCAAGAACAGAAACAGTCAACTAGATCCCTAGTAGGAGCATGAGAGAGGCAGGAGCGCCGCCAGAGTCTGGTATCCGAGTCAGCTGAGGGGGCAAGGGGAATGGCAAGAATCCTCTGTGCAAGCTCCGCCCCAAAGAGTCGGAAAATAGTTGAAGCATTCCATACATTACTGTCCTGGCAAATCAAAGAAGCCACTGGCACAGAGGGGTCAACATCAGTACTAATAAAGGTTGGCCAGCGGGATAGAGGAATGGCTGCAATCCAACTATCCTGAGTAACATCGATAGATCTTCCATCCCCAATCATCCAATGAATATCGGGCATAATAGAAGGGGCAGCCTGACAAATCGCCTGCCAAAATAGAGAGCAGCCGCGGGGAGAACGGGAAATTGAATCAGAAGACCATGCACCATATCTACCTCTCATAACAATACTCCAAAAACAATGAGAATCCAACAGAAATCTAGAGGCATGCCTCGCAAACAGAGCTTTCCAACGAAGGACCAGAGACTGAATCCGCAGCTCACCCTCTCTAATAGGCAGACAAACAGTATCCCATGAAAGGAGATGAATACCATGGCCGCCTTGACTCGAGCCCCAGAGAAAATGCCGAAAGGCCTCTCAATCCAGCGCAGACAGATAACCGGAATCAAGGTGTTAGATAAGAGGTAAAGGGGAAGCGAGGTGAGGATGGACCGAATCAACATAATCCGGCCCATCATCGAGAGGCTGGAAGCCTGCCACCTGTCCAACCGATCAGAAATCCGACGATCAAGATCCCCAAAATCAGTCTGCCAAGGATGACACCCCGAAATAGGGATCCCAAGGTAGGATAGGCGGTCAGAGTGGGAATAGATCCCTAACAATTGGGAGATCACAGTCCGACGACGAGAAGAGATCGATGGGCTAAAACAAAGGATAGATTTCTGCAGATTGACCCGCTGACCGGAAGCTTGGCAATAAGCTTGAAGGATAGCAGAGTAAACCGCGGCATTTGGAATAGAAGCTGGGCTAAGTAGAACACAATCGTCTACAAAGAGAGGGGGCCTTGGGCCCAGGCATATAAGGATGCAACATAGACGCTCCAATAGCCTGAGCAAAAGTGCGTGACAAATCATCAGCACAGAGAATGAACAGGAAAGGAGAAAGAGGGCAACCCTGCCGAAGCCCCCCAGCTGATGGGAAAAAACCCGAAGGACCTCCATTGATGAGGATGGAAAAGGTCGGCCCCTATACACATGCCATAACCCATTCAATGAAGAGATCAGCAAAACGAAACTCCTGAAGAGTCTGTCGAAGAAAAGTCCAACTGATCCTATCATAAGCTCTCTCCATGTCCAACTGAATAGCCATAAGAGCCCTTCTACCAGTCGCTCGATGAAGGTCGTGCATGAATTCTTGGGCAATAAGAGCATTATCAGTTATGCTACGACCACGGATGAAAGCCCCCTGTTCCATAGATATAAGGCGGGGAATCACTCCCTGAAGCCAGATGACCAAGAGGCGAGCACATACTTTATAAAGGGTGGTGCACAAACTGATAGGCCGATAATGCTGGGGAAGAGAAGCCGTCGACCTCTTAGGGATAAGAGAGACAAATGTATGCTGCCACTCAGGAGGAAGAACTTTAGATGAGAAAACCATCTGAATAGCTATAACCACATCCGGCCCGATAATATCCCAGTAGTGTCGGAAGAAGAAGGGAGGAAACCCGTCAGGACCAGGGGCCTTATCAGGGCCCAGAACCCAAACAGCAGATCGAATCTCCTCCGCCGAGACCTCCCTCAAAAGCACAACATTATCATCCTTAGAAACCCAGGCAGCCAGGGGAACAGGAGAAATGGGGCAACCACTGGCAGACACCTCCGAGTCCGACCAACGGGACTGAAAATAATGGACAATCTGCTCTCGAATAGTCTCCTCATCCTCCACAATATGACCATTCTCATCACTGATATACCAGATCCGATTGGCAGCCCACCGGGCCATAGTAGCCTGATGAAAGAACCTGGTATTCCGGTCGCTCTCCTAAAGCCACTGAATCTGGGACCGCTGTCGCCAATAAGTCTTCTGCTGACTAAGTAAGGAATGGTGTAAAGACAAATTCCGACGGAGAGTCTAGAGATCTAACTCAGAGAGGCAGCTATTCGAATCCTCCCTCGCCTGAAGCAAAGCAATGTCAGCTTCCACAGATTGAATACGCTGAACAAGATCGCCCACCTCTCTCCTGCTCCATCTTAGGAGCCTGTGCTTCACTAATTCAAGGCGGCGGGAGAGATGATAGGTAGAACTTCCTCTAACCGGCATCCGCCACACCTGACGGATAATAGCCCGGGCCGAAGAGTAAGAAGTCCAAAACTGCTCAAACCGAAACGGCCTCAGAGGCCGAGTGGATGACTCCATAGAGATCAGAAGAGGGCAGTGGTCAGACGTAATCCGAGGCAAATGAGAAATAGTAGCGCCGAAAAATAACTGCATCCAACCAGGGGAAGCCAAAGCTCGGTCAAGGCCCTCCCACACCCGAGCAGTTCCCCGGCGGTTATTGCACCATGTAAACCGAGAGCCAGAAAACCCCAAATCCACAACCCTGACAGTGGAAAGAAAAGAGCGGAACTCATAAGAATTCAGGGAATCCACAAACCGACGTCCCCCCCGCTTCTCCGATGCATCCACAATACAATTAAAATCTCCGGCAATACGCGTAGGAAAATCCTGGCCTAAGAGTGTGAGTATCTCGGACCATAGATAGTGCCTCTCCCTATAGTCCGTACTAGCATAGATGCCAAGAAGTAGCCAAGGCGGAGTAATCCCCTCTGAAATAACCAGGGCTACCTGTTGAGTACAACTATGAAAAACATCAATACGGATGGAAGGCTCCCGCCAAAGTGCCAGAAGACCTCCAGAAAGACCATTAGATTCCACAGCATAAGAAGACCAACACCGGGAAACTCTTCGTCGGAAGCGCTGAAGACTGAAACCAGAAAGACGAGTTTCCAGTAAAACACAGATATCAAACTATGAAGCTGCAATAACCGAGTAAAGGATGAGCGAAAGGAAGGTTTCAATGCTCCTTGGACATTCCAAATAAGAATCTTCATAAAGAGAAAAACCAGGTCAAGGGGTCACATGGGCCCCATCCTTGGCTCCAGCCAACTCCATATCGGAATAATCTCCAGAAACCAGGCCCTGAGCCGCTAAACCATCCTCATATGAAGGACAGCCGACCTGAGCCACAATGCCCGACTGCTGAGAGAGATCCATGGCTGCAGCATCCTCATTAGCTCGAATCACCTTCTTAAGAGAAGAGACCATAGCATCATGATCACAATTAGCCCGGCGGGGGGCTGATCGAGAGGGAAGAACTAAAGCCACATAGTGGGCTTTACCTGAGGAAGACCGACTGCTCTTGCCTTTTGCTTCCTTAGAAATAACTCTGGGGCCAGCAGACACAGCAGGTCGGGCCCGTTTAAGTGATGTAGGATTAGCATCCTCCCGGATCTTGGAACACCCGACCCAACGATCCAAACCCAAAAGGCCAAAAGGGTTATCTGCCAATATCCCAGAGGACACCTCCTTTGATTTAGAGGGAAATTCAGACATAGCTTCAGGGGCAGTTGCAGCAAATTGGAAATCCTCCACCTGACTTGGAGTCTTAGAGGCTTTACGAGTCTGAGACTTCCTCAGGCCCTTAGGATCCTTCTGAGACTGAAAAAGGTTCACAGGAACCTTAAATCCCTCTGAAGCCAACACTGAAACATTAGAAGCTTCAGATTGCTCAGCTACAGTAACCGGCACGGAAGCACCTTTCCGGCATGGTCCAGCGTGGAGTTCAGGGAGATTATCAGAAGGGAAAACAGCACCTTGAGGAGAAATTGCAGGAGCGACCCTCCTCCTGGAGGTCTTCCTCAGAAGCAACTATCCATCCTCCCTGTCCAAAGGGCCAGACTTGGCCATACCCGACGACCGTTCCATTCGCACAGGATGACTGGAATCCTTAATCAGAGCTTGACGACGGATCCGGAGAGCAAACATCCACGGACCAAATCGAGGCACATCAGAAGACGACTGATCCACCCCAGCTGATTCCTTGGATGAAGAACACAGCCCGGAGAGGTGGAGGGATCCGCACAGGGAGCAAATTCCATCAACATGTTCGTATACAAACTGTTGCCAAAAGGGGGTCCATGTTCCTCTGAAACGAGCACCAGAGCGGAGGGGCTGGCTCAAATCGATTCTGACACATGCCCGAGCGTACCCTCCCGGCCTCTTCTCCTTCGTAGAAGAATCCATGCACACATACTGGCCAGCAACAGATAGGATTGCTCGAAGGGACTCATCCGTCCAAAGCTCAATCGGCAACTTGGGAAGCCGAATCCAGAGCAGAGCTTGGTGCAGAGCATTTTCAGTAGGGATGAAACCTAGACGCCATGCCTCCGCAGCAAGAGGCTGGCCGTTAACAATCCACGGCTGCGACAACACAGTGTCACGAGCAGCTTGGAGATCAAATTTCAGCAGGAAGGTGCGATAGGCAAGGCCAATAATCTTAATCCCTCCATCGATACCTCCTCTACGAAGCTCCCGGATGACAGCCTCAGAGGGAACCCAACGAGAGAGACAGCGCACTATCAACCCCAATTGAGACCAATCTGCAATCTCCTGATCAATCGCCGCGGTGGAAGCTGGATAACATCAGGGAAAAACTTCTGCAGTGCAGCGATTTCATCCGACGAAGGCTCCGAAGTTGACCACAAGAACGAACTTCCGCTCGGTCGACGAGAGGCAACAGCAGGGGCCTTCCGCCGATCACCACCGGTCAGGGGGACGGAGTTGCCAGCAGCCATCATCCACCGAGAGATGATCAAAATCGAGTAAAAGTCGCCTAAGATCGGAAAGAAAGAAGATCAAAAAAACCAAACAGTGCTATTTCAAAGTTAAAGTTAATGTTAACGTCCTATATGGCACAATGACAGTGGATAAGAAATGCCAATAGCATGAAATGGTGCTTATAAAAAACGCCACCGCCTTACTTAACATGCATTTTAAAGCGTCACTTTAAATGTTATGTTTTTACTATTATATAAATAAAAAAATATATAATTTAAAATAATATTTTTTATTTTAAATTATTTTTTATAAAATTTTTGCCTTTCACCCTGGTTTTGTAAAACCGGTGTCAAAATGACACCAGTTTTAAAAAGGAGTCTCTTTCCCTGTACTGACCACAGATCGGATTAGGCGATTTCTTCGCAGCGGCAGCACCATGCAGGATTGGTTTTGCTTTTGCTATCTGAATTTCGTTGCCATTTCGAAAGTTTTTGGATTGCTTTTGCTGTCTGGTTAGGGGTGTAATTTGGATCAGGTTCAATTTGAATATCGTTCATCAAACTCGGTTTACAGTAGTATTTAAACTTATATTTGTCCAACTCAAATCTGAAAGGCCCAAATTTAATCCGATCCAATTTGCAATTGATCCGGATTAGGATTGACCGCAATCCGAATTCCAGATAAACCGAAACCCGAGAATTACATGAATGAGGATAGCTTATCGGCATTAAATTTTTGAGGGCATTGAAGGTGTCAATCGATCGAACGAGATGGCCAACTTGAGGACAAGGAGAGCAAGGCCATCGATCGCAGGCAAGAAAAAGGACAAACATAAAGGTGGACCGGACCACCCATACATTTCATTTCACCTCCCGCCTTCTTCTCTTCTTTGTTTACGGCACATCCTCCTCTTCTTTGTTTCAAGTAAGATTTTTTTTAAATACAATGTTAAAGCCCCGAGTCTAGCTTATGCGTTTGATAATGGATTTTATTTTTTCATCTTTGGGATCCATAATTTGATATTTATTTACTTTGAAATTTTTTTTTCTCATCAACCCGAATTTCAATCCGAAACTCAATCCAAACCTGATTTTTAAAATAGAATTAGGATTGAAGTTTTACAAATAGAGTTAGGATTAACATTTTATAAATAGAGTTAGGATTATGATTGAAAAAAAATCCTAGTTTGATTAGCTCGAGTTGCACCCAATGTCTGGCCACGACCTTGGGCAATTTTTGTTTTCCTCTCTTTCTTTTTTCTGTCATTTCCTTTTTAGATTTATATATATATATACTATGATGCTTTTGGACCCGCCTCAGTTACGTTTGACTGGATATTTGCGCAGAACTTCTTTCTATTTCCTTTCATCAAATTTATATTATACTATACCGTACTGTATTATATTATTTTTATGATGATATTTATGATTATTTTTGTTTCTGTAAATTTCTTTTTAAAATAGATCCCTTGGCACAATAAAGCTTTCGTATCTAAAAGTGGTCAAATACATACAATTTTATCTTCATTCGTAGCGAAACTATATTTATATTTTAATTATAATGAAAATAGCTTTTCAATATGTTTTATAACTATTATTAAAACTTTCTTTAATATTTTTTTATATAGAAAATGCTTTAATTTTTATTAAATATATCAAAATCATACAAAAGTATTTTTGATCCTTGCAAAAATATTTTTGTGATCCTTCAAAAGTAGCATCGAATAATGTCTCAAACTAGTTATATTTATTCTAATGATGCTTCAAGATAATGGGGTTCTTTGACAAATGATAAGTTTGCAAAAAGGGATCAAAAATATTAACAATTTGAGGAAGACATATTATTTTACATTGAAAAGATATTTGCTTCAATTTAATCATATTTAGATGGGACAATCAGGTTCTCACAATGATTATTTGAATTGATTGTAATCTACTAGGTTTAAAATACTTACATGCTAAAACTCATATGGTTTAAAAGAACAACTCGTGCATCAAGTGGCCAAATGACTAGCTTCAATAAAAATAACTTAATTCTCTTTTTTTTCATTTCTAAGAGGATATATATATATATATATATATATATATATATATATATATATATAGAGGGTGTATGTTAGGATTAAGAGAGGATCAATAGAGGATTAAGAGACGATTGGAGATGAGAAGACATGAGGATGGGTGGAGGTCATTCTGGGTTGAGAAAGAAGGCTCTCGAGTTTTATAGATGGTTTGGAAGAGGTCATGGTCATGTCTTAGTGGAGGCCTTAGTGGAGTTTGAGTGGAGGTGAGTGGAGTTGAGTGGAGTCTTGGTGGAGGCTTAGTGGAGTTTGTGTGGAGGTTGATAGAGATATAGACTAAAAGATATGCTTATGTCTTTACATTTTTAATGAGAATTCATTTTGAGCAATGTGTGCCATTTACTATATATATGTGCATGTGTCTAGTATTTCCAAAGAGTATTTGATCTAGTGTGTAGAGTACGGCTTACACACAGAAGACTAGATCATCGGTTCTTTTGGAATACAAGTTTATTGTTCACAGTTTTAGATGGAATTGGACACACCATCAGTAGAGCTGTAGCACAAATTTAAGTAGGTCTGTCTTGACTACGGGGAATGGTTTATTCTAACTATTTGTGCTAGTACACTTTGTGTGTATTGAACAGGACCCAGTTGAGTTGATTATTTTATACTGACTTTATAAAATAATTTAGAACTCATGAATATTATGATTACTTATGCTCTTAATCTGAATTCTATTTCTAGACACGTGTATGTAGTGTTTATTGCTTTGATTACACATAGAGTGAGATTCTATATGAGTCAATAAACTCAGTGGGTTGGGCAATAACATTATGTATATGGTGAATATTAATAGTTGAAGGAATCCACGTCCGGTTAATTTGGACTGATGATATCCCCTTGAGAAAGCTTATAAGTTTTGATCGTATCAAATCTTGCAAGTGGATTTTGAATCCGATACGTCAAATAAGTTAAGTGGATAAGTCTCAAGGATAATAACAGCCAATTAAATTATATTGTCAGTATTTAAATTTAATTGGTGGATATCTGTAATCTTAACGTGGGGAGATAATAAGTATTTAATATTAAGGCTCGAAAATATAAATTCGAATATGATTAGGAGTACAATTATAATTCTTTAGTGGAATGAATTATAATTTACGTAATTAAATCCTAACCCGGGATAGGATTAGGAGATTTAATTACGTGGGAAGTCCTTTTCATATTTGCCTATTAGGTCCCTGTTGTAGCCCTATAAATACCCTCTCAATTGGTTGCTAGGGTTAACGCTTTTGAAAAAAAAAAAAGCAAGAAACCCTAGGTCGGCCGAGAGAGATCCCACCATCTTGTGAGAGAAGCAGGTATTTCGGGAATACGGCGGAAGGCCAAAAGGTTGAGGTCGAGCAATCAAATCAAGTGTTCCAGCGTTCAAGTCTGAAGGTATAATCTTATACTCATAGATTAGAACGGTAAAAGATTTTTGCATTACTCATATACGCTATAGCCGTGATCTTGGGGGTATTCCGCGCTCCCCAACAGTGGTATCAGAGCCACGGCTGATACTGTATATGAATAATGCGGCCATGTTCTCCATTAATCGGAATATGCATGCGTGGGATGGATCGTGCTTGCTGCTAATGTTATTTTGCAGGTTTCTATCCTGTTATTATGGTCACGTGAATGTATGTATTCTGATTTAATATTGCTTAGATCTGTTTTGTGAACTCCGGTTTTAAGGAGGCTAGGATCATTGTAATATTTTATAGCATGTATGCTCCGGTTTTTTGAGAGCTTTGTATTTGTAAATACGTAGCATGTGAACTCCTATATGGAGGCATAGGATTTTTGTAATCTGGTGCGGCTCCATGGAGGAAGATGACCTGCTGCACGTTGCAGGATATGATTCTGAGATGAATCGGATAAGATATGATTCTGAGATGAATGGATAAGATATGATTCTAAGATGAATCGGATGAAGATATGATTCTAAGAATCAGATGAAGAGATGATTAGAATCGGATGAAGATAGGATTCTAAGCAGAATCCTTGCAGATAAGATAAGGAAATCCGATGCAGATAAGATTTCAAGGAAATCCGTTGCAAATCACGATTCTAAAGGAAAATTCAAAGCGCGATGGGCCAGCCCCCAGACCCCCGTATGCGAAGCGGCAAATCATCGAGCAAAGTAGCAATCATGGTGCGACAGAGATCTTCATCTGCATGGAGAATTTTGACCATAATAACAGGGATTTTATTTATCTTGTTTATATTGGTTATGTTGCATACTTGCTTGATTGTTTATCCTTTTGTTCTTATGTCTATAACTAGGAGAACATGGTTAATTGGATAATCACTTGCTGTTTGTATTTATAAGATAATCAAACACAAGTTTAATAACCCTCAAAATATTGTTTAAATAACTAAGTGGGAGAGGGAATTAATCACATTTAAATCCCATGGTCCCATCACTTGTTTATTGGTGAGGTAGTTAATTTCATGCGTTAGCATTAGTGCTTTCCTCCCCATAGGATGAAGTTGATTGCCAGCTCACCAAGAATAATCCCTGGTAGTTGTTAATGTTGGATTACCTCTCCATCTGAGGGATCCACCATGGGACAATGGATCTAGCATTGAGTGATGGTATACACTTAGGTATAAATATTGGTATCCTCCCCATCGGAGTCACTACAAATATTTATATGACCAAAGTTAGCCAGCTAATTAATTTTACTTGGTATGTTACCTTTTACCTAGATAGTAAAATTAATAGGTTTTATCTGTCTAGATGAATGATGAGTAGTAGACGTCCTCCCATCGAGGCATACTATTCAAAATGTACTAGGCTGCTGGCGAATTCTATTATTATGTAGTGGTTGAGGGGCCCTACTTATAATTTTGAATTTAAAGTTTATTGCTCATTATATCTTATTGATGTATGAATGATTCTCAGGATTAAAATGTCTTCTTTCAATCCACTTGCTGTGATACTCAAAGAAAACAAATTGATCGGTCCTAATTACATTGATTGGAAAAGAAACCTGGATATAGTGTTAACTGCAGAAGGGTACAAGTATGTGCTCACTCAGGTCTGTCCCGCAGAGCCCGGTGAAGGGGCTTCAGATCAGGAGTCCCAAGCTTACCGTAAGTGGGTTAAGGCTGATGAGATGGCGCGGTGTTACATATTGGCATCTATGTCAAATGTTCTGCAACATCAGCATCAATCTATGCCCTCTGCCTATGACATGATGTTCAACCTCAAAGAAATGTTTGGGGATCAGAGTCGTGCAGCTAGGCAGACTGCGATGAAAGAACTGATGAACACTAATATGGCTGAAGGAACTCCTGTCAGGGATCATGTTCTAAAGATGATTAGCCTTCTGAACGAACTGGAGATCCTTGGAGCGGAGATGGATGGGGAAACCCAAGTTGATATCATTCTCCAGTCCCTACCTGATTCCTTTAAGCAGTTCTGCCTAAATTACACTATGAACAAAATGAATTTTTCATTGGCAGAGCTACTTAAAGAACTTCAGGTAGCAGAGAGTTTCATAATGAAGCCTGCAGTTGCTATGGTTACTGAAAAAGGTTCTTCTTCGAAGTCTCATGCTAAGAAGAAGAAAAAGGTTCAGAAAAAGAAACAGCATCATGCCCCACAGCCCAATGGGGAAATAAAAAAGAAGGGAAAGTGCTTCGTCTGCAAGCAGCCAGGTCACTGGAAGCAGCAATGTCCAGTTTGGCTTGCCAGGAAACAGGCTAGAGGTATATCTCATTCACTTGTAGTTGAAACTTGTTTAGTGCTGTTATCTACCAGTGGCTGGTGTGTAGATACGGGAGCCACTAATCATGTTTGCAATTCTTTGCAGGGGTTCCAGCAGACCCGGCAGCTAAGTGATGGAGAGATTTACATATTTCTGGGAGATGGCACGAGAGTGTCAGTAGTTGCAGTGGGAGATTTTAGCTTTTCTTTTAGTAGAAATAGAATTTTAATATTAAAAGACTATTTTTTTGTACCTTCAATTAGAAGGAATTTAATTTCAGTTTCTAAGTTGGTTGATGATGGATATTCAGTTTATTTTAATGACTCCGTTGTTATTAAGAAAAATAAACATTTTATCTGTTCTGGTACATTGGTGGATGGTCTTTATATTATTAATCCTGTTTCTCCTACTGTGCAACTAAATGAAGTGAATAACAATAATAGACCATGTAAGAGAAAACATCCTTCTGAAATGAATCAAACTTATCTTTGGCACTTGCGCCTAGGTCATATAAATCTAAGACGGATTTCTAGACTGGTTCAAGATGGACCATTAGGTTCATTGGAAGTAGAGGCACTACCGGTCTGTGAATCTTGCTTAGAAGGAAAAATGACCAAGCGGCCATTCTCGGCCAAAGGCAATAGAGCTAAGGAGATATTAGAATTGGTTCACTCTGATTTGTGTGGCCCAATGAACATCCAAGCTAGAGGTGGTTTTGAGTACTTTGTCACTTTTATTGATGATTACTCAAGATATGGGTATATTTATCTGATGCGCCGTAAGTCTGAATGCTTTGAAAAATTTAAAATTTTTAAGGCAGAAACGGAGAACCGTCATGGTAAAAATATCAAGACACTACGATCCGATCGTGGTGGCGAGTACCTCTTAGGGGAGTTCACAGATTACTTATTAGATGCTGGGATTGAATCCCAGTTGTCTGCACCTAGAACGCCACAGCAGAATGGTGTAGCTGAAAGAAGGAATAGGACTCTTATGGATATGGTTAGATCTATGATGAGTTATTCAGACTTACCTATTTCGTTTTGGGGATATGCATTAGAGACAGCTGCATATATTCTTAACTTGGTACCATCTAAGTCAGTACCTAAGACACCCACAGAACTGTGGACTGGGCGCAAGCCTAGTCTAAGACATGTTCGGGTTTGGGGTTGTCCAGCACATGTACTAAAAGGTAAACCAGATAAGTTGGAATCAAGGACAGATGTATGCTTCTTTGTTGGATATCCTAAAGGAACAAAAGGTGGTTTATTTTATTGTCCTAAGGATCAGAAGGTCATTGTTAGCACCAATGCCCGATTCTTGGAGGAGGACTATATTATAGACCACAAACCCAGAAGTAAAATTGCTCTAGAAGAGTTGAGAGGCGATAAAACTAGACAGGCTCCTTTAATACCAATAGTACAAGCAGAAACACCACAAGAAAGTAGGTTCCCAAACTTCCCAATAACTATTCGTAGTGGGAGAAGTATAGTAACACGAACTGACCCTGAACTGATACAAAAGGATACCATTAATGCACCAGTTTCAGAACCAGTGCAGGTTGATGGAGCACAAGGATCAGAGTCAGATCGTATTACTACAAGCACATACAATCAGGTTGTGCCTCGTCGTAGTGGGAGGGTTGTAAATACACCTAAACGGTATACGTTCCTTGGAGAGTCATATGACAGAATCTCTGATGAACTGGATACTGAACCCAGTAGCTACAATGAAGCATTACAGGATAAAGATGCAACTCTTTGGCAAAATGCTATGAAATCAGAGATAGAGTCTATGCACTTTAATCAGGTCTGGGATCTTGTAGAACCACCCGAGGGAGTAAAACCCATCGGATGCAAGTGGATCTATAAGAAGAAGAGAGGAGCAGACGGGAAGGTGGAAACCTTCAAGGCTAGGCTAGTTGCAAAAGGTTTTACTCAGAAAGAAGGGATCGACTATGAGGAAACCTTTTCACCAGTAGCTATGCTTAAGTCTATCCGGATTCTCTTATCCATTGCAGCTCATTTCGATTACGAAGTTTGGCAAATGGATGTCAAGACAGCTTTCCTTAATGGAAATCTTGACGAATGCATTTACATGATGCAACCAGACGGTTTTATAGTAAAAGGCCAGGAGCACTTGGTGTGCAAGCTTAAGAGGTCCATTTATGGACTTAAGCAGGCATCTAGATCTTGGAATACTCGTTTTGATCAAGCTATTAAATCTTATGGTTTTGATCAAAGTCCTGACGAGTCATGTGTGTACAAGAAGCGTGATGGAAAAACTTTGGTGTTTCTGGTGCTATATGTGGATGACATCTTACTTATTGGAAACGATATGGGAGTGTTATCTTCGGTCAAGGTATGGTTATCTGGACAATTTGATATGAAGGACTTGGGAGAAGCAAGTCACATCCTAGGGATCAAGCTTTTGCGAGATCGCAAGCAAAGGATGATATGCTTATCTCAAGCCACTTATATCGATAAAATTCTCACCCGTTTTGGTATGCATAATTCCAAGAAAGGATTTCTTCCTTTCAGGCATGGAATTTCTCTATCTAAGGATCAGTGTCCTAAGACACCTGAAGAGATAGAAAGTATGAAGGCAGTTCCTTATGCTTCTGCAGTAGGAAGCCTAATGTATGCTATGCTATGTACTAGACCTGATATCTGTTTTGCCGTAGGCATGGTTAGCAGATTTCAGTCTAACCCTGGGCGAGAACATTGGACTGCAGTAAAACATATAATTAAGTACCTGAAAAGGACTAAAGATTATATGTTAGTTTACCAAGCAGATAGTCTTGTGCCTATAGGATATACAGATTCGGACTTCCAATCAGATAATGAATCTAGGAAATCAACCTCGGGATATGTGTTCACTTTGGGTGGTGGAGCAATTAGCTGGAGGAGTGTGAAGCAGACTTGTGTTGCTGACTCTACCATGGAAGCTGAGTATGTGGCTGCATCTGAGGCTGCAAAAGAGGCTGTTTGGCTAAGAAACTTTCTTTTGGATCTTAGTGTGATACCTTCAGTGCAATTACCTATTACACTTTATTGTGATAATAGTGGGGCAGTTGCTAATTCGAAGGAACCCAGGACCCATAAGAAATCTAAACACATTGAGCGTAAGTATCACCTGATACGTGACATCGTGCAAAGAGGTGACGTGCTGGTGACCAAGGTTACATCTGAGGACAACCTGGCAGATCCTTTTACAAAGAGTTTAACTTCAAAAGTTTTTGATAGACATGTAGAGGGCATGGGAGTTAGATGTGTACAAGCATTGCTTTGAGTCTAAGTGGGAGATTGATAGAGATATAGACTAAAAGATATGCTTTATGTTATGTCTTTACATTTTAATGAGAATTCATTTTGAGCAATGTGTGCCATTTACTATATATGTGCATGTGTCTAGTATTTACAAAGAGTATTTGATCTAGTGTGTAGAGTACGGCTTACACACAGAAGACTAGATCATCGGTTCTTTTGGAATACAAGTTTATTGTTCACAGTTTTAGATGGAATTGGACACACCATCAGTAGAACTGTAGCACAAATTTTTAGTAGGTCTGTCTTGACTACGGGGAATGGTTTATTCTAACTATTTGTGCTAGTACACTTTGTGTGTATTGAACAGGACCCAGTTGAGTTAATTATTTTATACTGACTTTATAAAATAATTTAAAACTCATGAATATTATGATTACTTATGCTCTTAATCCGAATTCTATTTCTAGACACGTGTATGTAGTGATTATTGCTTTGATTACACATAGAGTGAGATTCTATATGAGTCAATAAACTCAGTGGGTTGGGCAATAACATTATATATATGGTGAATATTAATAGTTGAAGGAATCCACGTCCTGTTAATTTGGATTGATGATATCCCCTTGAGAAAGCTTATAAGTTTTGATTGTATCAAATCTTGCAAGTGGATTTTGAATCCGATACATCAAATAAGTTAAGTGGATAAGTCTCAAGGATAATAACAGCCAATTAAATTATATTGTCAGTAATTAAATTTAATTGGTGGATATCTGTAATCTTAACGTGGGGAGATAATAAGTATTTAATATTAAGGCTCGAAAATATAAATTCGAATATGATTAGGAGTACAATTATAATTCTTTAGTGGAATGAATTGTAATTTACGTAATTGAATCCTAACCCGGGGTAGGATTGGGAGATTTAATTACGTGGGAAGTCCTTTTCATATTTGCCTATTGGTCCCTGTTGTAGCCCTATAAATACCCTCTCAGTTGGTTGCTAGGGTTAACGTTTTTGAGGAAAAAGAAAAACAAGAAACCCTAGGTCGGCCGAGAGATCCCACCATCTTGTGAGAGAAGGAAGGTATTTTCGGGAATACGGCGGAAGGCTAAAAGGTTGAGGTCGAGCAATCGAATCAAAGTGTTCCAAAGTTCAAATCTGAAGGTATGATCTTATACTCATAGATTAGAACGGTAAAAGTTTTTTGTATTACTCATATACGCTATAGCCGTGATCTTGGGGGTATTCCGCGCTCCCCAACAGTAGTATCAGAGCCACGGCTGATACTGTATATGAATAATGCGGCCATGTTCTCCATTAATCGGAATATGCATGCGTGGGATGGATCGTGCTTGCTGCTAACGTTGTTTTGCAGGTTTCTATCCTGTTATTATGGTCACATGAATGTATGTGTTCTGATTTAATATTGCTTAGATCTGTTTTGTGAACTCCGGTTTTAAGGAGGCGTAGGATCATTGTAATATTTTATAGCATGTATGCTCCGGTTTTTTGAGAGCTTTGTGATTGTAAATACGTAGCATGTGAACTCCTATATGGAGGCATAGGATTTTTGTAATCTGGTGCGGCTCTATGGAGGAAGAAGACCTGCTGCACGTTGCAGGATATGATTCTAAGGAGAATCGGATGAAGATAGGATTCTAAGGAGAATCCGTTGCAGATAGGATTCTAAGGAGAATCCGTTGCAGATAGGATTCTAAGGAGAATCCGTTGCAGATAGGATTCTAAGGAGAATCCGTTGCAGATCACGATTCTAAAGGAAAATCCAAAGCGCGAAGGGATCGGAAGGAGCTGATTTTGTTTTTTTTTTTTTTTTTTGGGGCGCTGCCCCCTCGACCCCCGCGACCTGACCGGGCAGGTCGATCCCCGCTGGGGGCCAGCCCCCAGACCCCCGTATGCGAAGCGGCAAATCGTCGAGCAAAGTAGCAATCATGGTGCAACAGAGATCTTCATCTGCGTGGAAAATTTTGACCATAATAACAGGGATTTTATTTATCTTGTTTATATTGGTTATGTTGCATACTTGCTTGATTGTTTATCCTTTTGTTCTTATGTCTATAACTAGGAGAACATGGTTAATTGGATAATCACTTGCTGTTTGTGTTTATAAGATAATCAAACACAAGTTTTATAACCCTCAAAATATTGTTTAAATAACTAAGTGGGAGAGGGAATTAATCACATTTAAATCCCATGGTCCCATCACTTGTTTATTGGTGAGGTAGTTAATTTCACGTGTTAGCATTAGTGCTTTCCTCCCCATAGGATGAAATTGATTGCCAGCTCACCAAGAATAATCCCTAGTAGTTGTTAATGTTGGATTACCTCTCCATCTGAGGGATCCACCATGGGACAATGGATCTAGCATTGAGTGATGGTATACACTTAGGTATAAATATTGGTATCCTCCCCATCGGAGTCACTACAAATATTTATATGACCAAAGTTAGCCAGCTAATTAATTTTACTTGGTATGTTACCTTTTACCTAGATAGTAAAATTAATAGGTTTTATCTGTCTAGATAAATGATGAGTAGTAGACGTCCTCCCATCGAGGCATACTATTCAAAATGTACTAGGCTGCTGGCGAATTCTATTATTATGTAGTGGTTGAGGGGCCCTACTTATAATTTTGAATTTAAAGTTTATTGCTCATTATATCTTATTTGATGTATGAATGATTCTCAGGATTAAAATGTCTTCTTTCAATCCACTTGCTGTGATACTCAAAGAAAACAAATTGACTGGTCCTAATTACATTGATTGGAAAAGAAACCTGGATATAGTGTTAACTGCAGAAGGGTACAAGTATGTGCTCACTCAGGTCTGTCCCGCAGAGCCCGGTGAAGGGGCTTCAGATCAGGAGTCCCAAGCTTACCGTAAGTGGGTTAAGGCTGATGAGATGGCGCGGTGTTACATATTGGCATCTATGTCAAATGTTCTGCAACATCAGCATCAATCTATGCCCTCTGCCTATGACATGATGTTCAACCTCAAAGAAATGTTTGGGGATCAGAGTCGTGCAGCTAGGCAGACTGCGATGAAAGAACTGATGAACACTAATATGGCTGAAGGAACTCCTGTCAGGGATCATGTTCTAAAGATGATTAGCCTTCTGAACGAACTGGAGATCCTTGGAGCGGAGATGGATGGGGAAACCCAAGTTGATATCATTCTCCAGTCCCTACCTGATTCCTTTAAGCAGTTCTGCCTAAATTACACTATGAACAAAATGAATTTTTCATTGGCAGAGCTACTTAAAGAACTTCAGGTAGCAGAGAGTTTCATAATGAAGCCTGCAGTTGCTATGGTTACTGAAAAAGGTTCTTCTTCGAAGTCTCATGCTAAGAAGAAGAAAAAGGTTCAGAAAAAGAAACAGCATCAGGCCCCACAGCCCAATGGGGAAATAAAAAAGAAGGGAAAGTGCTTCGTCTGCAAGCAGCCAGGTCACTGGAAGCAGCAATGTCCAGTTTGGCTTGCCAGGAAACAGGCTAGAGGTATATCTCATTCACTTGTAGTTGAAACTTGTTTAGTGCTGTTATCTACCAGTGGCTGGTGTGTAGATACGGGAGCCACTAATCATGTTTGCAATTCTTTGCAGGGGTTCCAGCAGACCCGGCAGCTAAGTGATGGAGAGATTTACATATTTCTGGGAGATGGCACGAGAGTGTCAGTAGTTGCAGTGGGAGATTTTAGCTTTTCTTTTAGTAGAAATAGAATTTTAATATTAAAAGACTATTTTTTTGTACCTTCAATTAGAAGGAATTTAATTTCAGTTTCTAAGTTGGTTGATGATGGATATTCAGTTTATTTTAATGACTCCGTTGTTATTAAGAAAAATAAACATTTTATCTGTTCTGGTACATTGGTGGATGGTCTTTATATTATTAATCCTGTTTCTCCTACTGTGCAACTAAATGAAGTGAATGACAATAATAGACCATGTAAGAGAAAACATCCTTCTGAAATGAATCAAACTTATCTTTGGCACTTGCGCCTAGGTCATATAAATCTAAGACGGATCTCTAGACTGGTTCAAGATGGACCATTAGGTTCATTGGAAGTAGAGGCACTACCGGTCTGTGAATCTTGCTTAGAAGGAAAAATGACCAAGCGGCCATTCTCGGCCAAAGGCAATAGAGCTAAGGAGATATTAGAATTGGTTCACTCTGATTTGTGTGGCCCAATGAACGTCCAAGCTAGAGGTGGCTTTGAGTACTTTGTCACTTTTATTGATGATTACTCAAGATATGGGTATATTTATCTGATGCGCCGTAAGTCTGAATGCTTTGAAAAATTTAAAATTTTTAAGGCAGAAACGGAGAACCGTCATGGTAAAAATATCAAGACACTACGATCCGATCGTGGTGGCGAGTACCTCTTAGGGGAGTTCACAGATTACTTATTAGATGCTGGGATTGAATCCCAGTTGTCTGCACCTAGAACGCCACAGCAGAATGGTGTAGCTGAAAGAAGGAATAGGACTCTTATGGATATGGTTAGATCTATGATGAGTTATTCAGACTTACCTATTTCGTTTTGGGGATATGCATTAGAGACCGCTGCATATATTCTTAACTTGGTACCATCTAAGTCAGTACCTAAGACACCCACAGAACTGTGGACTGGGCGCAAGCCTAGTCTAAGACATGTTCGGGTTTGGGGTTGTCCAGCACATGTACTAAAAAGTAAACCAGATAAGTTGGAATCAAGGACAGATGTATGCTTCTTTGTTGGATATCCTAAAGGAACAAAAGGTGGTTTATTTTATTGTCCTAAGGATCAGAAGGTCATTGTTAGCACCAATGCCCGATTCTTGGAGGAGGACTATATTATAGACCACAAACCCAGAAGTAAAATTGCTCTAGAAGAGTTGAGAGGCGATAAAACTAGACAGGCTCCTTTAATACCAATAGTACAAGCAGAAACACCACAAGAAAGTAGGTTCCCAAACTTCCCAATAACTATTCGTAGTGGGAGAAGTATAGTAACACGAACTGACCCTGAACTGATACAAAAGGATACCATTGATGCACCAGTTTCAGAACCAGTGCAGGTTGATGGAGCACAAGGATCAGAGTCAGATCGTATTACTACTAGCACATACAATCAAGTTGTGCCTCGTCGTAGTGGGAGGGTTGTAAATACACCTAAACGGTATACGTTCCTTGGAGAGTCATATGACAGAATCTCTGATGAACTGGATACTGAACCCAGTAGCTACAATGAAGCATTACAGGATAAAGATGCAACTCTTTGGCAAAATGCTATGAAATCAGAGATAGAGTCTATGCACTTTAATCAGGTCTGGGATCTTGTAGAACCACCCGAGGGAGTAAAACCCATCGGATGCAAGTGGATCTATAAGAAGAAGAGAGGAGCAGACGGGAAGGTGGAAACCTTCAAGGCTAGGCTAGTTGCAAAAGGTTTTACTCAGAAAGAAGGGATCGATTATGAGGAAACCTTTTCACCAGTAGCTATGCTTAAGTCTATCCGGATTCTCTTATCCATTGCAGCTCATTTCGATTACGAAGTTTGGCAAATGGATGTCAAGACAGCTTTCCTTAATGGAAATCTTGACGAATGCATTTACATGATGCAACCAGACGGTTTTATAGTAAAAGGCCAGGAGCACTTGGTGTGCAAGCTTAAGAGGTCCATTTATGGACTTAAACAGGCATCTAGATCTTGGAATACTCGTTTTGATCAAGCTATTAAATCTTATGGTTTTGATCAAAGTCCTGACGAGTCATGTGTGTACAAGAAGCGTGATGGAAAAACTTTGGTGTTTCTGGTGCTATATGTGGATGACATCTTACTTATTGGAAACGATATGGGAGTGTTATCTTCGGTCAAGGTATGGTTATCTGGACAATTTGATATGAAGGACTTGGGAGAAGCAAGTCACATCCTAGGGATCAAGCTTTTGCGAGATCGCAAGCAAAGGATGATATGCTTATCTCAAGCCACTTATATCGATAAAATTCTCACCCGTTTTGGCATGCATAATTCCAAGAAAGGATTTCTTCCTTTCAGGCATGGAATTTCTCTATCTAAGGATCAGTGTCCTAAGACACCTGATGAGATAGAAAGTATGAAGGCAGTTCCTTATGCTTCTGCAGTAGGAAGCCTAATGTATGCTATGCTATGTACTAGACCTGATATCTGTTTTGCCGTAGGCATGGTTAGCAGATTTCAGTCTAACCCTGGGCGAGAACATTGGACTGCAGTAAAACATATAATTAAGTACCTGAAAAGGACTAAAGATTATATGTTAGTTTACCAAGCAGATAGTCTTGTGCCTATAGGATATACAGATTCGGACTTCCAATCAGATAATGAATCTAGGAAATCAACCTCGGGATATGTGTTTACTTTGGGTGGTGGAGCAATTAGCTGGAGGAGTGTGAAGCAGACTTGTGTTGCTGACTCTACCATGGAAGCTGAGTATGTGGCTGCATCTGAAGCTGCAAAAGAGGCTGTTTGGCTAAGAAACTTTCTTTTGGATCTTAGTGTGATACCTTCAGTGCAATTACCTATTACACTTTATTGTGATAATAGTGGGGCAGTTGCTAATTCGAAGGAACCCAGGACCCATAAGAAATCTAAACACATTGAGCGTAAGTATCACCTGATACGTGACATCGTGCAAAGAGGTGACGTGCTGGTGACCAAGGTCACATCTGAAGACAACCTAGCAGATCCTTTTACAAAGAGTTTAACTTCAAAAGTTTTTGATAGACATGTAGAGGGCATGGGAGTTAGATGTGTACAAGCATTGCTTTGAGTCTAAGTGGGAGATTGATAGAGATATAGACTAAAAGATATGCTTTATGTCTTTACATTTTTAATGAGAATTCATTTTGAGCAATGTGTGCCATTTACTATATATATGTGCATGTGTCTAGTATTTCCAAAGAGTATTTGATCTAGTGTGTAGAGTATGGCTTACACACAGAAGACTAGATCATCGGTTCTTTTGGAATACAAGTTTATTGTTCACAGTTTTAGATGGAATTGGACACACCATCAGTAGAGCTGTAGCACAAATTTAAGTAGGTCTGTCTTGACTACGGGGAATGGTTTATTCTAACTATTTGTGCTAGTACACTTTGTGTGTATTGAACAGGACCCAGTTGAGTTGATTATTTTATACTGACTTTATAAAATAATTTAGAACTCATGAATATTATGATTACTTATGCTCTTAATCTGAATTCTATTTCTAGACACGTGTATGTAGTGTTTATTGCTTTGATTACACATAGAGTGAGATTCTATATGAGTCAATAAACTCAGTGGGTTGGGCAATAACATTATGTATATGGTGAATATTAATAGTTGAAGGAATCCACGTCCGGTTAATTTGGACTGATGATATCCCCTTGAGAAAGCTTATAAGTTTTGATCGTATCAAATCTTGCAAGTGGATTTTGAATCCGATACGTCAAATAAGTTAAGTGGATAAGTCTCAAGGATAAAAACAGCCAATTAAATTATAATGTCAGTATTTAAATTTAATTGGTGGATATCTGTAATCTTAACGTGGGAAGATAATAAGTATTTAATATTAAGGCTCGAAAATATAAATTCGAATATGATTAGGAGTACAATTATAATTCTTTAGTGGAATGAATTATAATTTACGTAATTAAATCCTAACCCGGGATAGGATTAGGAGATTTAATTACGTGGGAAGTCCTTTTCATATTTGCCTATTAGGTCCCTGTTGTAGCCCTATAAATACCCTCTCAATTGGTTGCTAGGGTTAACGCTTTAAAAAAAAAAAAAAAAAAAAAAGAAAAGCAAGAAACCCTAGGTCGGCCGAGAGAGATCCCACCATCTTGTGAGAGAAGCAGGTATTTCGGGAATACGGCGGAAGGCCAAAAGGTTGAGGTCGAGCAATCAAATCAAGTGTTCCAGCGTTCAAGTCTGAAGGTATAATCTTATACTCATAGATTAGAACGGTAAAAGATTTTTGCATTACTCATATACGCTATAGCCGTGATCTTGGGGGTATTCCGCGCTCCCCAACAGAGGTGAGTGGAGTTTGAGTGGGTTCTTAGTGATCATGAGTGAAGGTTAGGTGACTATGGTGGAGGCTTAGTAGAGGTAAAGTGGCTATGGTGGAGGCTTAGTGAATTTAGGTCATGATAGGATTAAGAGAGGATTGGAGATGAGAAGGCATGAGGATGGGTGAAGGTCCTTCTGGGTTGAGAGAGGAGGCTCTCGGGTTTTATAGATGGTTTGGAAGAGTTCATGGTCATGTCTTAGTGGAGGCCTTAGTGAAGTTTGAGTGGTGGTGAGTGGAGTTTGAGTGGAGTCTTGGTGGAGGCTTAGTGGAGTTTGGATGGAGGTGAGTGAGTTTGAGTGGGTTCTTAGTGATCATGAGTGAAGGTTAGGTGACTATGGTGGAGGCTTAATGGAGGTAAAGTGGCTATGGTGGAGGCTTAGTGCTCATGATTGTGGACGATGGGTGCGGATGATATTTCCTCATTCCAAGCTTCTTGTTAAGAATAACTATGCTAGAAATATTAATAAAAGCATCTTTATATAAATCTAAACAAGTAAGAGTTTAAGCAGCTATTTGTTTCTTGAAATCAACCATCTAAATCATAGGTTTGCAAACGAATCAACAAAATCAAGGTTTACTCGAGTTTGATCCATCTCAATTTCATATTTCAATTATTATTTGAATTGAGACTCAATCCATTAGTTAATATAGTCTAATTAGATTGCAAGACCATTAAATGGATTTTAAATCCAACACATCATTTATATCAAATTGGACATGGTTAATGTTCTAGACCTAACTTTAATTAAGTGTTTGAATTTAAGTTGAGAATAGATGAGGCAAATCTACAAACATCTCCCAATTCTTTTATAGCCAAAATATAATAGATAATAATAAATATAAAATAACTAAAAATTAAATAAAACTAAAAGGCTCGAATTTCTTTGAAAAACTTTTGATTTTATCTAAAAATTACAAATTATTATTTTAAAACATGCATACTTTAGGGTATTATAAATAAAAATTTATCAAAATAAATAATGAAGTATGAATATTTAAACATATAATTAAGTGAAAATAAATGAGGGAAGACTTGATTATTGAGACAAAAAAATGGTTTAAATGAAAGTTTATTTAACTATGAAAGATAGTTAGAATAAAAAAGAAGAAAGTTTATATAATTCAAGTTTTCACATCCAACAACATTGGGTTTCTAGTTACGTGAGATCAGAGCTATTTTTTGTTGATGCAAGTTAGACTTAGATGCTAACATATAAAGGAGGTTAAAAAATGAAAGACCTTGGCAATACATAAATTTTTAGATTAAGTCTACTTTTAAACTTGGCTCTGTCTAAGGGTCTTTTAAACACAAACGAGGTCAAGTTTAATAAGATTGGGATTAGGGCAGATCATAGGTGCCCAACCCATTTGTGGTGCTACTAAATCGCTAATATTAATATAATTTTAATGATGGCCTCTTCAATTTTTGTTATGAAAAATATAGTATCAAATTTCATCAAGGCAATACAATAAGAAAACAAGGACTTTCCAATACCTCCTTTCTTAGAGTCAATGATACTCCTACTCCTTGGTTCTCAATCATGGGTTTGTGGCAAGATTATTCTCTCCTCCCATACCTTCTATTTTAGCGTTTAATATATTGTCCAGATCCCTAGATGTTTGGCTGTAAATTAGTGATCATGGCTATAATTTGATAACTAATTGTCCATCGTATGCCATTTCATGTTCACTAACAATATCCTTTTAGTTAAAAAAACTATTCTAAAAATTATAGTAAAAAATGTTAATATTTAAGAGTTGAAATGAAAATATATCATACTAATGAGGTAGAGTAATTTAGAATCTAAACCGCAACTTCCTAATAATAACATATAATAAAATTTAATCTTTTGTATGTAACTATAAATTCTAATAATAAAATAAATAGTAGAGAAGCATGAGAAGAATAAGGCATGTAGGGGCATTGATCAAGAATGAATTTTATCCCTAGTGTAGGTATCCAACGAGGTCATCCTCAAGGAATAATGAATCCAGCTTAGCTCAAAAGCTCCTATAATGACTATGATCACTTGGCAGTCTAACATAAAACTTCTTTAGTTGACCAAATATAAAGAGATGAGAAAGTAGGAAAATGAAGGAATGGAACCTCAAGAGAAAAAAAAGAAAACTCAGAAAGCTCTCAAGAACTGAACAATAGACTACTTTCATAAGATTTGATTTGCTTTGTATTTAAGACCCCAAACTAAGAGACTATATATATGTGCTGGCACATAATAAGGCACAATGCATGCATAGGGCCTTGTAATACTTATATTATAATATGCAAGTTAATCCAAAACTAAATTAAAATTTAGATTCAAATTTGAAGCTTTTGAATAAGGAGATCTATTGAAATATTTGAAATTTATAACACTTGTATTGTAGATTCAATAAAGTAAGCTGGCAGGGTATGTGGTAAAAAAGGCTAGTCATATGTGCATTTGCATCATCAACTCTGCACCAGGTGCACATAGATGGTAAGATAATTGAACTAAGCCAAGCAAGCAAGGAAGTGTATGGCCACCATTCCAATACTCAAACGAGCTTGGAACTCCTAAACTTCAATAAATATAAGTATATGTGCATTTAAACATCCAATGTGGGATTACTGAATATAAAAACAATAAATTTTTCTAACAATCCTCATAAAAGGTTTAAACTTTTTAAAGTTAAAAATTATAAAAAATAAATTATGGGTAATTTATAATGTATAACGGGTCAGATATCAACAAAACTTGAACATCACATAGTATTTGTATCCATCTAGAATCATAATAGATTATGTTGAGCTAGATTCATATCTTAGATTTTTTCATGTTACATATATAAGGAGGATCAATTATGATAGAGAATCAATTATGATAGGGACTTTAGTTTCTTCATCTAAATTTGTATCCTGATATACCAATTCATTTGTTATAGCAACCATATCATTATCATGTCTTTTCACATCAGTCTTTTTTTCACATTTAATTATAGACAACTTTTTCCATAAGTTATTAATATGAGAATTGAATTTGTTTTCATATTTTACCTCCAAATTATGTGATATCTCTTTGGTAGTTTCAATATAAAAATAAGTCTAGCAAAATGCTTTGCTAAGACCATTAAGAGCATGCCATATAATCACTAATACTATTACTACTTATTTATCCATATTTTATTATACAATTCGCATTACCTATGGGAATTTTGTAATTTAAAAAATTCATATATAGCATAATAAATAAAATTTTCATACATGAATAGAATAATAACAAAATATCCAAAAGAAAATTAATTATAAAGAATGGATAAATGCAATGAATGAAGAAATGGAGTCAATTAAGACCATGTCTAGGACCTAACTGACTTTCCAATAGGGTATAATACTACAGAAAATAAATAGGTTCTCAATGTAGAACACAAGGCAAATAGTTCCATGGAGAAGTATAAGGCTTTTCTAATAGCAACATGTTATATTTGATAAGAATGTATATATTATGAGAAAACCTTCTCATAGGTCATAATTTTTGCTTCAATTTGCTTGCTTTCAGCCATTATTGTACATCGATCTAGTTGTCCTTTGACTCTAAGACACAAAACATTGATGAAGATCTTTTAACAATTTATGGTAATGATAAAGGCAGAGATAGATCTAAACTAACATGAATAAAATAATTAAGAGAGATATAGATATTTATAATTTGAGTGTCGACTTAGTCCTGAATAGAGTAGAGTGGAGAAAGTAGATTTATGTAGCCGACCCCATATAGTTCGAAAAGGCTTAGATGAGTTGAATTGAGTATACAAAACATTGATAAAGCAAGTTATGCAACTGGCATCAAAATCACTAGAAACTATTCAAATATATATATATATATATATATATATATATATATATATATATATATATATATATATATATATATATATATATATATATGTATATGAGACTTACATAAATAAGATTCTTGAATGATGATACAACACAAAGACTTGCAAGCCGAGATATTTTTGTATGAAAACATGAGTTTGAGGCTTGAAATGTATATATGCTAGACTTGGCCCAACATAAGGAATAGGAAGGAAGTCCAAAGTGTTTTTATACTAGTGCTATGGAGAGCCTGATATATGCTAGACTTGGCCCAACATAAGTATTGTTATTGATCTAACCAGCAAAAATAAGTAGAACCTAGTGTTGATTATTAAAAAGTTGTTAAAAGAATACTTTGCTATCTCAAAGGGATTGAAGACTATAAATTATATTATCGAGGATCACATTTTTTTCTTGGAAGCTTCAATAATGCAGATTAGTGTGATGACTTGAATCAATTAATGCAAATTGACAATATGTATTCTAGCAAAATGATGGTGCCATATCATGAAGTGGCGGAAAAAATCCTACATAGCTTTGTCAAATATGGTGAATGAGTATATTGTATGTTCTACAACTATCCAAGAAGTTGTTGGGTTAAAGATGTTTCTTGAGCATTAGGGAGTTTTCATTAGTGTCTTAGATCTAGTGACAACAATTGCAAATAATATGGTAGTGTTTGCTATGTAAAGGATCCCAAGTATCATAAAAGGGCCAAACATACTAAGATCAAGTATAAAGTATAATTTTGTTCAGAACATAGTTGCATAAAAGAAAGTAATCTTGAAAAACATTTCTACAAGTTAAATGATAATTGATCACATGGCTAGGTTAGTTGCTAAAGATATTTCACACATGTTAAGGCTTTAGGATCACATCACTTATTGACCACATTTAGAAGGTGAGTTTGAAAATGCTTACTAAGTGTATCTATAACTAGTGTAAAAGGATAATGACTTAGAGTAGATCTATAATATAAACATATTATAATTAAAAACTAATCATCATTATTTGTAGTTCTTACATTAGTAATTGTTCTATTATATATATTATTAATTATAATAATATATATAAGAGAAACTCCTTTCTTTTGAATAATATATGTTTATATTATGTAGTATGATATGGATGATGTACAATATAATATAATGTACGTAATATATGATCTATATCATAAATTATAATATTTGCAAATTTGTAGTAAATAGTTTTTAGATTTTTGTTGAAGTAACTAAATTAGTCCTTTATTATTTTTGTAGCATATTATTTTCTGCATTCTTTGAATGTATTATTTATTGATTTGTATAGTTCGCTTTCTATTTTTTAATTTTTAATAGAAATCATTTGTTACTTTATGATTCTTTAGATCTTTAAATGACCTAACCTAAACTAGCCCAATGTTTATTAATTGATTCAAATTGGATTATTTGAAATTATTTTAATTTGATTTTAGTTTTAAAATTTGAGTATGTGTTAGGATTGAGTTTGTTTTGAGCTAGCCATTCACTTGTACCAATCTACACTATGCACACTAACTAATACTAATAAATTGAATATTATATTTAATTAATTAATAGTTACTAATATCCATCCATCAATGTATCGGTGTATGTGTATTAATACTAAATAGGTTGAAATTTCTAAGCCAAATCCAACCTATATTTATCTAATTGTTAGCCCAACTTGACTCATGTAACTTGTTCAACAAATCGATTGGACCAATTGAGTTGAAATTTAGCACATTAAAACATTTCAAGTAAAAAAAAGACATATGATTAATTTTATTAAAGTTTTTATCCCTCCAATAACTAATAGAAACCAAAGAACTTGTTTTCATGGGAATAGTTACAAAATTTTATGATCATATGTATTAAATTTTGAAGAAAAAATATAAATTTTATCCATGATTCTTACAAATAAATATGCAATTAAAAAACACCATACTTCTACTATTTATTAGTTACATTTAATATTTGTTTCATAAAATTTATAATGAATGCATTTTAAATGGGTGATGCAGTCATTGGATGCATGCAATGTAGGATATATTATAAGATACTAAAGAGCAACAAGTACACATTTTTAAAAACTATTGCACGTGTTTCAAATTGGAGATATAAACATCTTATGCAACAAACAGGCATGAATCCGATGCATGCATTTTAAAGGTAATGCATATATTATAAGCTTTTTATACACATATTTCAAATGAGCATCCTACACAAGCTTAATTATCAACATACATGCGTTAATAAAGGATAAGATCACTTACAAAATTTTAAATATAACAAGTAAATCTTAAACAAAATTGAGCATGCATGAGTGATTCATTTCATATGTATCCATTATTGTTTTATAATATATGCATCATCAATTTACAATGTTTATATTAGATTCTCTTGTATCAAATAATTAACATATTTGCATCACCAATTTGAAACATGTGCATCTGCTACCATCAATTATGTGCACTAACATTTGAAAATATGCACACCAGCAACCTCCATCATCACTTCAAACATTTCAAAGGGATAGCACTAGAGATTAGCCAATAATAGTGTGGGAAGGTGAAGATAGTGAGTCATGATGGGTAGTATTGGAGATTATCTATGGTGGTGGACTATTATGAGACCCAACCAAACTAGTTAAACCAAACCAAACATAGTTTAGTTGTTTGGATTGGACCCAGCACAAAAAAAAAAAGATAAATGACAAAAAAAGGAGAGTGATGAAACTCATCAAAAGTGATGATCCTCAAAGTTTTTTCAAGTTCAAATTATAGAGAAGATGAAGCTTATTTAAGCCTCATCCACACTTATAAACCTCTCCTCAAGCATCCATTGAGGCAAAACTCAGATCCATCAGAGACTATAAGAGAGAAAGAGAGGGAAAGGGAGAAGGAAGAGACATCATCTTCCTCCTCCATACTAGCTATAAGCCCAAACCAGGAAGCCCCAAATTGCTTTTGTCCTCTCAGTTAAGTTCTTTGTATCTTAGATTTTATGATGGCTGATAAGGTCATCGAAAATCAAGACATGCTTTGTTTTAGGGAAGGGTTAGAACCAGAAATTATAAAGTAGTTGGCATTTCCTTCTTCAATCCAATGAACAACTAAGCTAGTAAATCCTTAATCTTCACTTTGTTTCAAACATCCTAGGTCTTTGATTTCTCTAGTGAGTTGCTAATGGATGCTGGGAGTCATATATGATTTAAGCCTCTATTCCGCCCTATTTTAATATCTCTTTCGAATGGTATAGTCAGATTAAGGCCAATCTAAGCCACTATTATAATCATATCTCTATCAAAACTATCAACTAGTCACCTGAAAGCAAGGTTGATGTCAAGGCAACAAGGGTGTTGTTCAAACAAACGAGCCCTAGTTATGGCCGATCCATTTAACTAAGCCCCATTTTCTTGACTTAGGTTGCATTTTGTGGTGAGTTCTTGATTGGAGCTCCATCATGCTGAGTTATGGGATAGCTAGCTCTTAGTCATGACCGCTAACGTTGGCTGATGAATATTGTCTAGCCAATGAATTCTAGGAGCTCAACACCCTTCTTCAGCACTTATGTTAGTCTCTTTCTCTCATCTCCCTAGGTGCATGGTATTCATTTCTTTGAAGGATTTCTAATGTGAGCCTATAAGCATGCATTTCCTCCATGGAAGGTCCTTTACCTTATAACATGCATGTTATCATTAGGGTATTCTAACTTGGAACCATGACGAGACTTCCTCATCTCAAGTTTTCCTTCCTTTGCTATTTTCTAAATTTCTTTAAAAACTTATTTAAATTTATTTCCTAATTTTTTCCCCCTCTTTAGATCATCTAAATCCTAATAAACCAAATTCAGTTTTGGGTACACCGTAATAGGTGTAGGTCCTAATTATAGGTTTGGGGGTTGATTGTGGAACCTAAGGGTTCAATAATATATGTTTGGTGATAACAAAAAAATTGATTGAAGGACTAATGTAATACTTGGGTTTGTAATGATAAGATAGGTGCAATGATCATAATAAATCAAGGCATGAGTAAAATTTTATCCAGCATATATTCGATTTGAAAGGAACTCAAGTAGTCCAAATCAAAGCAGAATAATACAAATCAAGTACCATCAAACTCAAGAGTGTCCAAGGGAGTGGTTTACATATTATAATTTTATTTTTTCGAATGTCACATTGCAAAAACTTGGTAGAAGAATAAATAAACAAGGCTCAAACCCTTTAAAAATGTATTAGATTAGGTTTCAAATCAATAATTAAAGTAAAATTATCATAAAAATTCAAAATTAAATATGTATGATCAATCAAGCTAAATCATTCCAAATAAAACCTTGAAACCAGGTTTCTATCTTGTCTAGCAATCGACTACTGTAGAGTAAGTGATTAACTGGCCTAAGGCCAGTGGTTGACCAACCTAAGACCAATGGTTAATCAGCCATAAGCCAATGCTTAGTTGCTAGGGCTCTGATTGTCTAACGGTCATATTTTTATTTGACTGTTGGAGCTACCTTTGAACCTCAATTGCCACATTTTGCCTATAAAATGAAAATTTGTGGACTGATTTAAACATGAAAAAAAAGTTAGAAAACATTAAAAAATCTTTGTAAAAGAGGTTTCCTATATGGCAAAGCAAAAAAATATATTTTTATTGGCTATAGTTATGAGATAAAAGTTTATAAAGCATATAATCCAAAGACTAAAAAAGTGATTATCAGTCAAGATACTCTTGTTGAGGATGATGTTTTGATTGAATAGTTAAAGAAAATAAGTCTTTACTAATGCCACTTGTTGCTCTCGATAGAAAAATATAAGTGCAACCTATCAATGATATACCTCTATTAAATGTGACACTTACTCTTATAGAGTCTTTCAATCATTCACATCACCAATATCACGTGCCTACTTATTTGTAAGATTATGTGATTGGTAAGAATGAGGAGATTTATGCAATTAAAAATGCTTAGAAGCTTGCCACTCTTCTAAGAGAAAAGAAGCCTACTGGTGTCAAGTGGGTGTGTAAAAAAAAAAAAAAAACAAACCAAATGGGAAGATAGATTGGTTACAAAAGGATTCAAGGGAAGGCCAGATATTGATAACTTCGAAGTGTTTGCCCTGGTTGCTAATCTTGATACAGTGTGCATGATTATTTCTTTTGTCGATCAAATTCATTGAAAATCTTTCAAATGGATGTGGGTGTCTACTTTCTTAAATGATGTGCTTGAAGAGGAAGTATTTATTAAACACCCTCTAAAATATTTGAAGAGAGAGAAAGAAAAGTTTACAAGTTGAAGAAGGCCTTAAATGATTTAAAACAAGCACATTGAGCATGGTATGCTTGAATTAACTCATATTTCTTTAAGTATGAATTTCATAGACATTCCTATATGCATACTTTATATATTAAGTCTAATTAGCAAGGTGATATTATTATTGTGTACTTATATCTAGATGATTGGATTTTCATTGGCAATAATTCTCAATTATTAACAGGGTTCAGAAAAGATATAATTGCTTAATTCGAGATGACAGATATGGAATTGATATCTTATTTCCTTGGTATTGAGGTAATTCCAACTCATGATGGTATATTTATTTCTTAAAAAAATTATGAAAGTGATATTTTGAAGAAATTCAAGATGGAGTCATGCAAGTCTATTTTAACTCCGATTGAAGGATAACCCAAGCTTATGAAGGACTATAGTGGTGAATTGATTAATTCAATGAATTTTAAAAGAATAGTAAGAATGCTATAATATTTGGCTATTATTATGCCTAACATTGTATATGATGTTAGAATTATTAGCCAATTTATGAAAAATTTACATTACTCTCACTTGCAAGCTATAAAGCACATTTTAAAATATGTTAAGAGTATGTAAAGTGATGGTATTTTTTATTTTTTGCTAATGATATGGAGCTTGTTGGATACATAGGTAATGATTGGGCAAATGATATTGAAAAGTGAAAAAATATATTCTAGTACGCTTTCCACCTTAGCTTAGGAGTTTTTACTTAGTTATCTAACTAACAACAGGTGGTTATCTTTTTTACTGTCGAGACATATTATAATTGAGAGTAATGTTGCTCAGGTCATGCAGTCACAAAATATACTTAGTGAGTTTCATTATCAATAAGATAAGCTTACGAAGATTTTTTGTAATAACAAATTTATAATTGTATTAACAAAGAATCCAATATTTCATGATTACAACGTACATATTAACATCAAGTATCACTATATTCATGAGTTTGTCGAAGACAAAGATATTGTGGTGGAGTTTTATTCGTCCAAAGATCAAGTTGTAGGTATATTCATAAAGTGACTTAGAGGTGTGTATTTCTAAAGCTTAAGAATGATGGGCAAGGTGAAGTTAGAAAAGCTTGATTTAAGGGAGGTTATTGAAAAGTATGTTAGATTAGCCCTTTAATGCAAGATTGTTATAAAGACGAAGAGTTGCTCTTTTCTCGATCTAGCCTAGTATGCAAAAGGTGAAGGGCCAAATCTAGCCTAGTATGCAAAAGGTGAAGGGCCACCCATTTGTTTCTTCTGCGTGTGCAGAAGTTGAAGGGCTACCGAATCGGACGGTCCGAAAGTTTAAGCCATTAACATTAAGCCGTATTAAAGTCATTAATTGGTGTTTGATGGAAATACCAATTGAATGTTATATATATAAATAATTAGTCCTCTCTCTGCCTAAAAAAGTTAGCAAGAATCCATCGTTATCTGCTATGAAAGGAATGAGGTTAAGGAAGAAAAACTAGTTATTGTGTAGAAAAGACTGTCAAATTTGAAGAGGTTATTAAAATCTAACCAGATTCAAGTCTCAAGTCTACACATTATCATGATGAACTCCGCATCCACATCAGGTAAATACTATTATGATGAATTCCGCATCAGGTAAGTATGTTATTTTTATATATAATAAATTATTTATTGAAGATCCTATACATGATAACAAGTGGTATCAGAGCCAGGTTCTAAAATAAATAATTTGTTCATATATTATGATTGATTAATTTTTCATCAAAATGAATTGACGATGAATATTTAATCTTTTAAGTTATAATTAGTTGTATTATTGGCCATTAATCTATTCCATGAAGAGGTTCATCATCAGGAGAACCTCGGCTGATCATGTTACGAATTAATGGGATACATCGATTAGATCATTATGTTATACTAGTATATGGCAAATCTAATATTTATAGATTGAAGCAAATTGATAATGTATGATGGTTGATGTCGGCTAATGCATGCAGCATGTCATCATCAAAATTGAATGTTAGATTTTTTTAATAATACTAGATTATTGTTTAGTTATATGACATCAAGATAAATTAGTTAGTTAGTCACCAAAGTGGTCAAACTAATTTATATTTAGTCTTATAATTTATGAAATTTTAGTTATATGACATTAAGATAAATTAGTTAGTTAGTCACCAAAGTGGCCAAACTAATTTATATTCAGTTATATAATTTATGAAAATTTTAGAATTATTGTATAATTATATGACATCAAGATTAATTTAGTTAGTTAGTCACCAAAGTGGTCAAACTAATTTATATTTAGTCATATAATTTATAAAAAATTTTAACAATATGACATCAAGATTAAATTAGTTAGTTAGTCACCAAAGTGGCCAAACTAATTTATATTCAGTCATATAATTTATGAAATTTTATATAATGCTGTTAAAAATTTGTTGGTTGATAGAAATTAAGAATTTGTCCAAAGGTGGATTAATATTCTATAACTAACAAATCTAAAGAAGAAAATCTAATATTCTCTTATCAAATATAATATGGATATCCAAATATATATATATATATATATATATATATATATATATATATATATATATATATATATATATATGATAAGATTTATTACTTTCTTTAAAAGTTTAAATAGCATTCTAATTATGATGTATATTATTATATTTACTCAAAGGAAATCTACAATATATTTTGTGTTTATTATCTGAATTTGAGCATTTATGTTTTTGCAGCTGTTTCTCTACATTCACATGCTTTTACTGTTATTATCTTTAATGGCTTAAACTTCTCTGAATGGCATGAGCAAGTCAATTTTCGTGTTTTGGATCTTAATTGGCACTATTAGAAGAAAAGGCTACTGAAATTACGGATATGAGCAGTGAGGCAGAGAAGTTACAACATAAAGCATGGGATAGATCTAATAGATTATGTCTAAGTTTTATGCGAATGATAATTGCCAATAACATTAAGTCTAATCTTTCATAAAGTGTAGCAGCTAAGGAATATCTTAAGCTTATAGAAGAGTGCTTTCGTTTCGCTGATAAGTCACTTGCAGAGACACTGATGGCTGAACTCACGATCATGAAATATGATGGGTCGTGAAGTATGCAGCAACAGCATGTCCTAGATATGACTAATATTGCAGCAAGACTTAAAACCATATGAATGGTTGTGGATGACTCCTTTTTAGTACAATTCATTATAAACCCATTACCTCAAGAGTATGGGCCTTTTCAAATTAACATAATACTATTAAAGATAAATGGGATGTTAATGAATTGGCCAGTAAACTTACTCAAGAGGAAAGGAGATTGAAAGCACAAGGGGATCATTCAATAAACCTAGTGGGTCAAGGAGCTGGCAAAGTTATCAAACCAAAATTCAAGAAATTTAAGAAGAAAGTGCCCACTAAAGTATCACAAGTTGCTGATAATGATAAGAAGGAAAGGAAGAAAGATAAATGTCACTTTTGTAAGAAAGAAGGACATTATCAGAAAGATTGTCTAAAACGGAAAGCTTGGTTCGAAAAGAAAGGTATCTTTCATTATGCTTCTTCAATTTATAAATCAAACTTATCTGAAGTTCCTTCTAACACTTGGTGGTTGGATTCTGGAGGGATTCCTTACAATTCAGAGCATAAACCCAAATGAGAACTTCTTGTTCATAGGGAATCGAGAGAAGGCCCAAATTGAAGGCATAGGAACTTATCGTCTTACTTTAAATATTGGGCATCACTTGAATCTACTACAAACTCTCTATATTCCTTTACTTTCTAGAAATTTAGTTTCTATTTCGAAACTTGATATTAATGGGTTTAGTTTTAAGATTGGAAAAGGATGTTTCAGTTTATTTAATAAAGATGGTTCCTTTATTGGTTCTGAAATTCTTATGGATGAATTATATAAATTGAAACTTGATGATAAATTTTTTGCATCCCTGATGTGTGTCCATCAAAATATTGGAATTAAACGTAGTATGGCAAATGACAACTCTGCTTTCTTGTGGCATAAACGTTTGGGTCATATATCCAAAGAATGACTACAAAGATTAGTAAAGAATGAGATTTTACCAAATCTATATTTTACTGATCTCGATTTATGTGTGGATTACATTAAGGGAAAGCAAACCAAACATAACAAGAAAGGAGCTACAAGAAGTACTCAGCTTCTTAAAATCATACACACTGATGTATGTGGACCTTTTGATATTCCATCTTTTGGTGGAGAAAAGTTCTTTATCACCTTTATAGATGATTTTTCTCGTTATGAATATGTCTATTTGCTTAAAGAGAAATCTCAAGCTGTAAATGCTCTTGAGGTATTTACTAAAGAGGTTGAAAGATAACTAGATAGAAAAGTGAAAACAGTAAGATCTGATAGAGGTAGTGAGTATTATGGAAAGTACAATGAATCAGGACAAAATCCAGGTCCATTTGTAAAATTCCTTGAAAGACATGGCATATGTGCACAGTATACTATGCCAGGCACACCTCAACAAAATGGTGTGGCAGAAAGATGAAATAGAACATTAATGGATATGGTTAGGAGTATGATAAGTAATTTCTCATTACCAAAATTTTTGTGGATACATGCTCTAAGAACTGTAGTATATTTACTGAATAGGATTCCTAGTAAAGCAGTTTCTAAAACTCCTTTTGAGTTATGGACTAGGAGAAAACCTAGTTTAAGACACCTGCATGTTTGGGGTTGTCCAGTAGAAGCACGAGTGTATAATCCATATGAAAAGAAATTGGATTCTCGAACTGTCAGGGGTTACTTTATAGGTTACCCAGAGAAATCCAAAGGGTATAGGTTTTATTGTCCAAACCATATTATTATAATGTGCCAACACAAAGCCAGTCTTTGGTGCCAACACGGAGTTGGTCTTTAGTGTGCCAACGCGAAGTTGGTCTTTAGTGTGCCAACGCGAAGTTGGTCTTTAACGCCAATGCAGAGTTGGTCTTTAGCGCCAACGCGGAGTTGGTCTTTAGCGCCAACGCGGAGCTGGTCCTTGTTGCCGACTCTGAGTGCCGGTCTTTTGGCTGCCGGAGCGGATCCGGTCTTTGGTGCCAACACGGAGTTGGTCTTTGTTGCCGACGCTGGGCGTCGGTCTTTGGCTACCGGAGTGGATCTGGTCTTTGGTGCCAACACGGAGTCGGTCTTTGTTGCCGATGCCGGGCGTCGGTCTTTGGCTGCCGGAGCGAATCCGATCTTTGGTGCCAACACAGAGTTGGTCTTTGTTGCCGACGCTGAGCGCCGATCTTTTGGCTGCCGGAGCGGATCCGATCTTTGGTGCCAACACAGAGTTGGTCTTTGTTGCCGACGCTGGGCATCGGTCTTTGGCTGCCGGAGCGGATCCGGTCTTTGGTGCCAACACGGAGTCGGTCTTTGTTGCCGATGTCGGGCGTCAGTCTTTGGCTGCCGGAGCGGATCCGGTCTTTGGTGCCAACACGGAGTCGATCTTTGTTGCCGACGCCGGGCGTCGGTCTTTGGCTGCCGGAGCGGATCCGGTCTTCGGTGCCAACACGGAGTTGGTCTTTGTTGCCGACGCTGGGCGTTGATCTTTGGCTGCCGGAGCGGATCCGGTCTTTGGTGCCAACACGGAGTTGGTCTTTGTTGCCGACGCTGGGCATCGGTCTTTGGCTACTGGAGCGGATCCGGTCTTTGGTGCCAACACGGAGTCGGTCTTTGTTGCCGATGCCGGGCATCGGTCTTTGGCTGCTGGAGCGGATCCAGTCTTTGGTGCCAACACGGAGTTGGTCTTTGTTGCCGACGCTGGGCGTCGGTCTTTGGCTGCCGGAGCGGATCCGGTCTTTAGTGCCAACACGGAGTCGATCTTTGTTGCCGACGCTGGGCATCGGTCTTTGGCTGTCGGAGCGGATCCGGTCTTTGGCGTTAACATACTCATCCGAAAGTAAGTGAACATGTCAATCATTCATTTATCGAATAGATTCAAATTAATGACGATAGTGTTCTATTGGTAGTACCGGCGTAAGTTGTCGGCGTTCCAAGTGTGAGGGAGCGGTTTTCCGTCTAGCCCTTCGACTTTGTACGCCCCATGGTGTAGTACCTCCTTGACACGGTATGGTCCTTCTCATTTTGGTGCCAGCTTGCCCCCCTCCATCGGCTTTGATACTTCAGCTCTTCGCAGAACGAGGTCTTCAGGACGGAACGTCTTGGGTCGCACCCGAGCGTTGTAGTATTTGCCGCTCGCTGACGGAACGCCGCCATGCGAAGCTGTGCTTGGTCTCGTAATTCCTCCACCAAATCTAGATCAGCTCTCAGCTGGTTTGAGTTGCTTTCTTCATGGTATAATTCCGTCCGGGGACTGGGAGCTCCTATTTCCACTGGGATGACCACCTCGGTCCCAAAGACCAAGCTGAAAGGGGTTTCCCCAGTAGGTGCTCGCGGCGTCGTGTGGTAGGCCCACAGCACACTGGAAAGTTCTTCCACCCAGCGTCCTTTGCAGCTATCTAGCCGAGCCCTGAGTCCTTGGAGGATGATGCGATTGGTCACCTCGGTTGCGCTGTTGGTTTGGGGATGCCCTACCGAAGTGAATCGATGACGGATGCCCAGGCCATCACAGAATTCCCGGAAGGCTATGTTATCAAACTGTCGGCTGTTGTCTGTAACGAGGGTGTGCGGTAGCTCGAAAGAGGAAGCTCAATATGATTTAGAGTTACATCAAATGGATGTGAAAACAGCTTTTCTTAATGGGGATATAGAGGAAGAAATTTATATGGATCAACCTGAAGGTTTTTTCATAGAAGGAAAGGATCATATGGTGTGTAAACTTAAGAAATCAATATATGAACTTAAACAAGCTTCCAGATAATGGTATATTAAGTTCAATGATACTATTACATCTTTTGGTTTTTATAAAAATATCGTTGGTCGATGCATTACCGAAAGATTTGTGGAAGTAAGTTTATATTTTTGGTTATATATGTTGATGATATTTTGCTTGATGCTAATGATTTAGGTATCTTGTATGAGATTAAAAATTTTCTCTCTAAGAATTTTGAGATGAAAGATATGGGAGAGGCATCTTATGTGATAAGAATTTTCATATTTAGAAAGAGATCACATGGATTGTTAGGGTTGTCTCAGAAAACTTATATCGAGAAAATTCTTGAGAAATTTAATATGAACAACTGTTCAGCAGGTATTGTCCCAATACAAAAAGGGGATAAATTTAGTCTTATGCAATGTCCAAAGAATGATGTGGAACGTAAGCAAATGGAATCTATTCCATATGCTTCTATTGTAGGAAGCTTGATGTATTTATAAACTTGCACAAGACCAGATATCAGCTTCGCAGTTGGGATGTTGGGCCGCTATCAGAGTAACCCTGGTATTGATCATTAGAAAGCTGCAAAGAAAGTGATGAGATATCTTTAAGGAACTAAGCATTATATGCTCACATTCAGAAGATCTGATCAGTTGGAAGTGATTGGATATTTAGATTCAGATTTTGCTGGTTGTGTTGATAGTAGAAAGTCAACTTTTGGCTATGTGTTCCTGTTAGGAGAAGGAGCAATTTCATGAAAAAGTGCCAAACAATCTATCATTGCCTCATCCACTATGGAAGTAGAGTTTGTAGCATGTTATGAAGCTATAATTCATGCATTATGGCTACGGAACTTTATTGCAGGACTTGGGATTGTCGACACCATTATCAAGCCACTGCAAATTTATTGTGATAATTTCGCTGCAGTTTTCTTCTCAAAGAATGACAAATATTCTAGATGTGCTAAACATATGGAATTAAAGTACTTTACTGTCAAGGAGGAGGTCCAGAAATAAAGAATGTGCATTGAACATATTAGAACGGATCTTATGATAGCAGATCCTTTGACTAAAGGTTTATAACCAAAAACATTTAAAGAACATGTACATAGAATGGGTCTTGGTTGTAATGAAGATTGATTATGATGATGTTATGTATTAAAGACTGATTATGATGATATTATGAATTGAAGATTGATTATAATGATGTTGTGCCACTCTTGAGCTCATTAATATGATATGTTTCTGGTTTTATTTATTATTTCTTGTTCCTTATGCTTGTATACACTTACTATTTTGAACAAGAAATTTATTGTGACTTTTAGACAATTAAGTGGACATTAAGTTATTTATATATAAATTACGTGACCTAATATGATAAGTTGCTAATACAGTAGTATATGGAAGGGAGTATGCAAATTGGATGTGTATGATCGTCATAACTCTTATTATATAATTTATTATGTTAAAGTCAATCCTGATGAAAGAATGACATTATGAAATTTAATTTTGCACGCCTAATGTTTACATTATTAAATATTAATGTCATCAACTTTCGGGCCAACTCACTTATGATGAACGTCGAATGGGCTAGGATCGTGGTGAGCGTAGAAAAGTCGTCGTCTTTCTTCTAGAGCCTGCAAAAAAGTCCCGGGCCGGTATTTTCGGCGGGGACCCTCCGACGCCCAAGTCAGTGAGTCGTGAAACAAGAAGATTATGTGGAATTTGAAAGAGGAAGCTAGAGCCAGAGAGAGTCCCCCTCGCATGAAGCAAGGGTCCTCTTTTTATACCTACCGGGGATCCCGTTTACCTCGTTATGTTGGAACCGTCGAATCTTTCCTGTTGTGACGTTTCCTCGAACGACAAGTCGTTGGGCTGTTGCTGGATAAGGGCCGCTTCTAGCGGTAACTGCCGATCGAGCTAACACTTGCCCGTGATTTCGGCGGACGAGGTGCTCGGCAGTAAACCTTAGATCACGGGATCCATTGTATGAGACTGGTCATTGAAGGCCGACGCTGGGAATCGGAGCTGGAGGCCGGAGCCAAAGTCAGCGCTAGGACCATACTGATGGCCGACGCTGGTGGCCGACACTGAAGGCCGACGCTGGATGCCAGCGCTGGAGGCCGGAGCCAAAGTCTTAGCGCTGGGACCGATGCGGAAGGCCGACGCTGGTGGCCAATGCTGAAGGCCGATGCTGAATGCCAGCGCTGGAGGCCAGAGCCAAAGTCTCAGCGCTGGGACCGATGCGGAAGGCCAACGCTAAAGGCCCCGCGAAAGGGGTTTTGCTGTCACATCATTGCTTTCAAAAACCGTGCAAAAGATAATACTACCCAGGGGAAGTGGCCAGCCGTATCAGATGTGTATGACCGTCATAACTCTTATTATGTAATTTATTATGTTAAAGTCAATCATGATGAAAGAATGATATTATGAAATTTAATTTTGCACGCCTAATGTTTACATTATTAAATATTAATGTCATCAACTTTCGGGCCAAATGGGAGAATGTTAAATTAGCACTTTAACGCAAGATTGTTACAAAGGCAAAGAGTCGCTCTTTTCTCGATCTAGCCTAGTATGCGAAAGATAAAGGGCCAGATCTAGCCTAGTATGCGAAAGGTGAAGGGCCACCCATTGTTTCTTTTGCGTGTGCAGAAGTTGAAGGGCTACCGAATCGAACGGTCCGAAAGTTTAAGCCATTAACATTAAGTTGTATTAAAGTCATTAATTGGTGTTTGATGGAAATACCAATTGAATGCTATATATATAAATAATTAGTCCTCTCTCTACATGAAAAAGTTAGTAAGAATCCATCGTTATCTGCTATGAAAGGAATGAGGTTAAGGGAGAGAAACTAGTTATTTTGTAGAAGAGACTGTCAAAATCTAAAGACGTTATCAAAATCTAACCAGATTTAAGTCTCAAGTCTACATATTATCATGATGAACTCCGCATCCGTATCAGGTAAATACTATTATGATGAATTCTGTATCAGGTAAGTATGTTATTTTTATATGTAACAAATTATTTATTGAAGATCCTATACATGATAACAAAGTAAACCAAGCATGAAGTCATAACACTATTTGATTAGAATTGCTTTTGATTAATTGTTCAAAGTCCCTGTCAAGGTCGGCATAAGAGTTGGTTTTCTGTCAGGTTTTGGTTTTATTAGAGTATAAATACGTATGGTTGGGTTATTGTTTTAGTGTGTGAAAGCATGTGAGGGCAATAGTTTTGTGTTTGCTATGTTGAAACGTAGTTTGGTAAGTTCTAATTTAATAATAACATTTTATTTGTGCTTAGTTTGTTACTTGTAATCTAGAATCTTATCCTTGAGGAACAATAATAATATGCAAGAGCTTTGTGAAGGAATAAAAGAAACATTAATTTATTAATTTTTAAAAAAGATTTATCAACCATATACATATTTAGAGTTGAATTATATAAATTCATGTAGAACAACTAATAGCTTGAAAGTCGGCTGGTAATTAAGTTGGATTGGGTCATAAACAGATCAGTCTAAAGTAGGTTGACCTTAGAAATCATCAACCTAAATCCAACCTATTTATTAAATAGGCAAGGATTTCAAATATAAATATGGCATGTTTAATAAACAGGTAACCTAATATGACTACTTAATCTATTTATTAAGTAGATCATAACAAATCATGTTGATACCGACCTGCTTACTTGTGAACTAAATAATAAAAAAGTTACATGCCAACTTGTTTAACCAATATAACATGTTTAACCCCTTTAACTTATTAACGAGTAATATAAATGATTTGAATAAATGGGCCAACCCGACTCTATTTGACCTAACTAGTTATTTAAATAGGTTAAACAAGTTAAGGATATGGAATTTGAACCTAACCCATTTAATATAGAGTTAATGTGAGTTAACCTATTTATAATCTAAACCTATTTAATCTAAATCCAAACCTATTTATTGCATATTGGATATGGGACGAATCTAATATTGTCCATCTCTATTTGAAAGTTTGAATGAACAATATAAATTGTTATGAAATCCTAAACTTCAAAGTGTGAGCATATATCGATCATGAAAATGATACATCATGTTTGCGATAGGTTTCACTTAAGTATAAAAACAAAGGGAATCATAAAAGTAGATTTTCGGGCTAAATTTAAGGTTTTATGCATGATACTTTTTTTCTTTATAGGCTCAATTCTTTGGTGTTAAGTTTTATAAGAAAGTTGGCTAATTTTTTTATTAACTTATCCATATTCTCTTGATTTGATCAAAGGAGTTAAATAGGTAAGTTAATCTCCATGATTGTGATTTATCCATAAAATAAAAGAAAATACTTATCCATAAGGAAGATAGCAAATTGGATTTCCATTAGAAGAGAAATACAATTTTTTATTCCTAAAATATCCCTGCTCTCTCTCTCTCTCATAGTTTTCACTTGTTTTCTTTATTTAAAGTAAGTTTCAACTCAAGCAATACCTCTATAATCTTCATGTAATTTTCAATCAAAAGTTCAATATATACTAGTAAGCCTGACAGATGCCTTTCTTTCTTTATCTTCTTTATCAACCTTTAAATATTATTAAATTTTTTATTCTTTTTTTTGATATAGACGGATGATTACACTATTCTAGGGTGTATCAAGCCCGATATACAAGATTTGAGTGAGAACCAGAGGGCATGGGTCATCCTGCGTCTAGCTCCATGGTTCTGAATGATGGGCCATATGAGCAGCTACCCAGTCAGCCGCTGAGTTAGCTTTCCGATAGATGTGCCGGATCTGGACACTATAAGCCTGATGAAGCATGGTCCGAATATCATAGATCAAGGGATTGGTAGGCAAATGGTCACCAGAGTCCTATCGGAGTCAGCGAATAACAATAGTAGAATTCCTCTTAATAATGAGCTTTCGGATGCCCAGCTTGCAGATGGCATAGGATATACCAGCCCACGTAGCTTATAGCTCAACTAATGGCACCGAAAGGTCAAGAAGGCCGAAACTATCAGCTGCTAGCATCGATCCATCCGACCCATGGATTATAAAAGCCGATCCAGTAAGTCTGCCTCGAATACTCCCATCGAAATTAATTTTAACAAATCCTAGAGTAGGGGCTTTCAAGAGATAAAGACCGTATGCTAGTGCGCTACCAAGGTAGTAGGGGAGCCCTAGATGCCAGGGTTATCAAAATTAAGAGCTACATGACGAAGGGTGTACTCAGCAGAAAGGGACAAAGTTGTCCGAACAATCCTATGAAGGGGAGCTGTCTCATCAGCGAAAATAAGTCGGTTTCAAGATAACCAGATATGTTAAGCAATATAAGCAATCATAGCATCCAACTGCCGAATATTCTTTCGCATGTCGTGCCTAATCAATCTCAGAAATGAGACTAGGGTCATTACTATCACCCCATCACCCCAAGAGCAGTAAGAGATCTGCCAATTATGTCTCGTAGTAACCCAAGAGCAATGCTTGTGCTTTTTTTCTTTTCCTTCCAATTTTATCTTAGCTTCTGATCACATTTGATGAGTCTCTGCCTTACGCATGGTCTCAAGCATTGCTCTCTACCTGAGCTTTACATATCTTTTTTTTGATAATAATATTATTTTTTTATTGACTTGATTTTTTTTCTTTTGATGTGGCTTTGATGAAAAATAAAGCCGTGAAGATGGTCTCTACCCCCTCATCTAACCTTAACTTAGCCTATTTTATCACCTTTAACAAGCATACAGAGAGGTACTATGCAATTTTAAATTTTGCATCCTAATCATTTTTCATCTAATTTTTGCTTTATTCTTTACTTAGTTTTGGTGTTGCCCCAAAAGTACATGGCCTCTTTTCATGTAGTCTCAAGCACGTTCTTCGCTCGCCCTCTATTAAGCTGGCCATCCTTCATTAATGCTTTTATTTTTCCTTTATTTTTATAACGTATGGTATTATGAAAAAAAAGTATATCAGAGTTAAAATTAGAAAAAACGCGCGCACGTGTCACACATCTCTTGCAAAACTGTGGATTTGGGGGACGGCACGAGTTAGCCATCGAAATCCGGAAAAGGGCAAAACAAAACTCATTCCCATCTTGTCCGAACGGAGGGCCCTCCCTTAGCTTTTTAAGATCTCGCCAGGGCAGAAACTGGGATCGATCGAGGCATCCAGGGGCCTTTGAGCGAGGATTCAAGGGGCGAGGGGGAGAGAGAAGGAGAAGGAGTAACGGATGAGCGGCTCGAACGCGATGAATCTCGAAAAGGCGGACTTTTCCAGCGAGGGGAAGGGTGCCGCGACCTCTTCCTGCTCGATTTGTCTAGAAGTCGTGCTTAATCACGGGGACAGATCGACGGCCAAGCTCCAATGCGGGCACGAATTCCATCTAGGTGACGAATTCTTCCCTTTCGTTGCATCTTGCGTGACATGCCCGATCTTATCTGTTGTTATCGCTGTTCTAGGATTGTTAGAACCTGACTTGCTTGCGTCTGCTGTTGTCAAAATCGAATCCTTTTGTGTTGCGCTGCGTGGTATTCCGTTTAGATCTATGGTTACTGGACAATTTTAATGGCGTTTACCTTGTGCTGATGTTAGAATTTGCGTTTGCGTTGTGAAGGATGTATTTTGATTGTGAGTCGGCGATTCGTTGATTGAATGAAGTTCCCCCTTTATCCAACTTATAACATTTTTTTGATGGATCTTTCTTTTGACCTTTTGGGCTGTCCTCGCACCAGAGTTGTGTGACCAGCCGTCTGTATCAAAAAAAAAAAAAAAAAAAAAAAAAAATTGAAGAAACATGGATCATTGATTTTGTAATTAGATAATCAACGGTCAGTCTGATCCATGCCCCAGGTGAAATTTGATAAGAGCCAGGTAACCTGTTGATTTCAAGTTTCACAGGGTAGCAGGTGTGAATGAGATTGCTAATTGAGGTTGAATTTCCACAGTAGGAAGGAAAGGTGAAAGTTAATGCAAATTTGGGATTTTACTTTCCTGTTCCAGAGCTTCTTCACCAGAAAAGAAACTTGACATCAATTGGTTTATGCTAATTGATATGCATATGATTGTCTAAGATGGACATGCATCTCTATCAAGAAACACATTTGGTCAGCAGGTGTCCTACTGGTATGTGAATAACTGCATGCCATCTTGTTATTGCTAAGTATCATAACCTGTATGCATAATACAGGCTTTACTTGATCCATAGTCTAATAAGGCTCAAAGTTCCTGCTTTCTTTATGAGGTTAACCCCTCTTTACTCGGATCTTCTATATACTGTCTAAAAAGGAACGATGCTATTTTAATGACAGTTGCTGATGATCAGTACTGAGTCCCTGCTTGTTGTTTCATCATCATCATCATTGTTATTCTCCTCCTTGTGCTCCAAGCTTTTTCCCACCAAAATGGAATAAAATTCTGAATCATAACCTAAGCCTAGGGTGCTTCATTGGAAAATTAATTAATTTTTTTAAAAAAAAATTAACTGACTACTTGTCCAATGTTAAACTTCTGAATGCTTTTGTCAAGTTCCTAGACCTGGAAATATATTTGATGAGTAGAGATACGTTGTTGGAGCCTATTTATCATTATTATTTTAAAATATGCCATATACTACCATTTGTGCTTGCATGCTTATATGTAGTCCATTGGCTGCACTGCATTTCTATATGCAGTTGCTGATTAATATTGTGTGACTAATATGCGAGTCCACTTAGCATTTTGGAGTCTCCAATGTATGGTCCACTCTTATGTGGACCCATGGAGAGGAGTGGATTCAAGCTGTTGGTTAGTTTAAATGTGCATTTTAGGATGGCTTGATAGGGGCATTAGTGATAGTTAAATATTAATTATTTTATAATTTCTGCTACTAGCTGTTAGGTACTAGCAATAAGGGTTGTCATTGTTATTATCCATCCCAAAAAAAATATCATTATTGTTGTTATCTATTGCATTTAACATATTATGTTATCCATCTAAAAAAAAATTATCATTATTGTTCCTATCTATTGCATTTAATTTAAAAAATAGTAACTGCATATGTGGTTTGCACTATGGTGGTCATTTGACCATTTGCATGCCCCAGTTGCCTTTTAAAACATGGTTATCGTGATTAATGACAGGTTTGATCCACATAATTTGTATCTTGCTCTGTTACCTCATTACATGCTTGCAATAGGGTTAGGGTCTTAGTCCAGTTAAGTTAGCACTTCATGAATGAGTATTTGGTGGTGCTATTGGCACATGCCCACTTTGGATGCAATAAATAAGTGCTGGTAATAGAGGGCATCACTTTCCTTAGTTATATATGATATGATTTTGCTTCTGGTAGTCAAGGTGAAATTAAGGTAATTTATGCATGTACATGATGAGTAGGAAACTCTCCCCACCTCTCTAATGCCGTCTAGGACTAAACTGTGCATATGAGAAATTAGTGAAAGGAAAAATTTAATAGAATGAACTGAAGGTGAAAAGAGACTAGTTTAGTTTGTTTGCAAGTTGACACAAAAGAAAAAAAGAAGAATACATTGATAGTTCGGGTCTAGGCTGTGCAACCATAAATGTAGTGTCAATATATATAATGTTTGCTATGAAGCCAGAAAGGATATAATAGTACATGTGAAGTCAAAAGAATACATGTGTGCTGTGCTTCAACTAAAACCCGGTAAAAGGGGTAGCAGATTTAATAAGTTAAGAGGAGGCATATAGGACTGATAAAATAGAATAAGAGAACCATAGAAAAAACAATTAAGCCTTAATTTCAAACTAGTTTGAGTCGGCTAGATGCATCCTTTTTTCTCCATTCAACTTGGTTTAAAGCCATATATTTTGTAAGTTATAGAGATATCGAGTCTTTTTATATTACTTCCTTTCATGTGATATCTAGTCTGCCTCTATCTTTCTTTCTTTCTAAATGATTAAATTATTTCTTTATATTGATGCATCCTTAAGCTTACATTTTATATGTCCAAACCATTTAAGTTCTCAATTTGTCCACAATTGGTTCTACCTTCACATTTTTAAGAATGATTTTATTTATTTATTTTTAATCTTTTCTTGTATTAATATATCCGTCTCAACAATCTAATTTTGGATGCACTCATCTTATGTATATGTTATTTTTTAATTGCCCGATATGCTATACCATAAAACATAACTTATTTATAGTCATCCTATAAAATTTTTTCTTTAATTTGGTAGATATCCTACAATTACATAATATTCTAATTGCGCTTCTTCATAAAACTCAACTCATATTTTATACATAGCTGGTTCCAAGCTCGGTTAAAGGAAGAGGGTGGTGTTAGTTTGATAGCCGGCATAAAACTATAGTCATATCTTATGAATAGAAGGGAAAATAAGATAATACATATTATAAATTTTGGTTGGGCATTTAATTTAGGCTTTTATAGAAGTTATACAGAGAAACAACAGGCCACACCTCGTTTGTTGGAATAGGAATCTGGAATGAGATTCGGGGATGGGTTTGAGTTTTCCATTTCAGCCCATTGCCTTGGTTGGTAGGTAATTTATACATGGAAATGCCTGTCGGCTCTAGTGGTTGTTGGGTTCTAGTAAAATGTGTAAATGAATGCTTAGGGCTTTTTTTTTTTTTTTTTAACCAAGTGTTGGATATGTGCCCAAGTAATTAAAACACATAGTATTATATTATAGATTAAATATATATAATTGTATTATATTATTATAATAATATATTATAAGAATTGCTTCCTTTACTTGAGATTATCTGGAGTTATCCAAATATAGAAATCAGAATCAGTTATTCATGATGGCTCCTAGGACTGGTTATCCTGGGATTTCCATTTCTGCCAACCAAACATGGCTGTGGTCTTAAACTTGCACTCTAGATACTCTAACTAGTGCTGCTAGGACAGAGGAATGAATTGTGCAAAAACAAGGAATGGATTACGCATGACCCCCAAACTTCAAACCAACTCAATTAAATGTTTCTAGTTAATTGTAAAATGTTCGTGTTGTACTTTGGCTTCCTTTAATTTATATAGTATAGCATTTATTAATTGCACAAGTTATTATTATCAATTGGTAGATCTTGCTAGTATTTGGAATGAGCCTGAATGATTGTCTAATAGTGCAGTTTCAAAAGGGCCAGGCATCATTTTATAAGACTCACATGTATGGTATGCATATTGGAAAAATGATATGAACATTTTTAAGCTCAGTACTTGGTGGTGTGGGGTTGATTAGGTGTGAGTGTGAAGTGGTTTAGGCTGGTTCACCCCCAAGTTGGTACTGAGGGGGTGCTGGGTACTGGTTCTTAGTTAGTATGATACAGGACAGATAGTATGGGCTCGTATGCCTGATACTTGAATCCTTGGTTCAATCTTTTATCCATAATGATGATTAAATTATGTAATAGCACTTGTTAACTTGCTTACAAGAAAATTGATGTAATTTGAACTGTACTTGATTCTGTAGCATCAATGGTACAGTGTATTTTTAGCACTTTCAAAAGTTTAGATTAAAGGACAATGCTTAGAAGGGCTAATGCTTATGCAGATTATTAACCATCCTTACACAACTCATCTCTTTTGGAAGAAACACTTTCCTTGTGGTGGGAAATGGTAGGTTTGAATTCTGTGGGATTGGGGCTGAGAAAGGCTATCTTGTCAATGACGTATGTGTTGAGGGCCTTGCATATTTCACTTGTATTGTGTGAAATGGACATTAACATATAACCGAAATAAAATGGGAGTTTGTTATCAAATTCCAGTTGTAATATTGTAAATTGGTGGGATTAAGGAAAATAAATGTACATAAAAGTTACATTGGCATTATTGAGGAAAACATGCTGATGCTGTAGGCAAGCTTCACAGGTAATTTCTGCGAGACCAACGAGTAACGTGGGCTTGTACCAAATTTGTGTTTGTTTTGAGGCTTAACATGGTGTAGACAAATGATATAGGTTCAATTGGTGAGATTATGCTGATGCCATGGCAAGCTTCACGGTAATTTCTTTGTAGCTAACAAATAATGTGGGCTTGTGCCAAATTTGTACTTCTGTTCAGGAAGATATAATATAGTGTAGGCAAATGATAAAGGATCAATTGATGAGAAGATGCATATTGTTAATTTTTAAACTGGAATTATGGAATAAAGCCTTATAGGATAAGGACCTATAAATCAGTAGAGTAGAAATAGGATATATGAATGCAGTTCGTACAGAGAAAGAAACGAGTTTAAGACCTTGATTAGAACTGATGACTAAGGAATACCCTAGTGTGCTTGGTTTCTTGATGTTGGGTCTGTGATTCAAAGAAATGCAGAGGTTGATGAAGGCAAAGCTAATTAAATTATGATACGAACTATGCTAACAAAGAATCGATGCTATGGGGTGTGCACATCATGTACTCATGATATTGGCTTGTATCTTATGGTATTGGCTTAGATTGTAATGTTGAGGAGTGCTAAACTTTGATAGACTAATATGTAGATGCTGTGTTAGTTGCAGCTCTAAGAGAGTGGAAATAGGGTATACGTATGTTGGCTTATTTTCAGTCATGTTTTCTAGCATCTATTTATTTTGTTAAAGATACGAATTTGTTTAGATGGTTCATGTCATGTATAACTGTTAAATAGTTATCAATCTTCTGCTAGAAAAGCAATTCATGTTAGTCCTGATGAACCAAAATGAACTTATCTGATATGATATAACATGCTTGAACCTTCATCATTCCATATTGTTGCATATCTATTTGTGCCATGTCAAGATTGGCCCAAGCATGATTTGAGGACATGTATCTGCAAGCCCATAATAAGCATGAGCTTGGCAAATAATACTTCCATTTCTTGTATGCTACTAACAACTAGGACACCAGCCAAATAAGTGAATGTTGCCATCTTATAATTTTTGTATATCATTATATATGTTTGTTTCCTTATTTTCTTCCCAAAGTTTTTGTCCACTGCCTCTTGACTTGTTATTGATGTATGTATTTCTAGTTGTTGAATTTATTTGATCTAATAGAGCTATTTGTAGCCTATACATCTTATGTGTTGTATCATTCTTTCCCCCAATAAGACTCGCTTGTTTTTTGCTATTGTCATTCTAGTAAAATAAGATTTGTTTTTTTTTTTTAGTACTACTCTTAGGTTTATAATATGTCCTGAACGATATTGTTAAAAGTGCTAAGCGTACTTAAATGTAAAAAGCTTTTAGAGCTAGAGCTCAAGCGGCATGCCTGAGCAAAGTGAGGCATATAGTTTTGAAATAAATGATAGAATAATTTATTAAGCAAGATTTATAACATATAATAGCAAAAAATCTTTTTTTTTTTTAACAATCAGAATCATCTAAATTATCTTAGAAAATCTATTCAAATTTTTTTTCAAAATCTTTCCTCATTAAGAGATTTATGATTGGTCTATTTTTTTTTTGATAGATAAATGACCAATTTGATTTTAAAATTCTTTCCAAAATATCATTGATTTTTGCAATGATTTTAGAATACAACCTACAAATATGGAAAAGTGGAAGGTTGACTAAGATAATTTAGGTATTCTTTATAAACTATTATTAACTGTAGAAACTTGGGATTGATTTGGATATTATTACTAGACCTCTAGGAAGGGATTCTCCTTCCTTTTTAATAGCTGGAATCATCTAAGTTATTTTAGAAAAATCTATTCAAACTTTTTTCAAAATCTTTCCTCATTAAGAGATCTATAATTGATCTATTTTTCTTTCTTTAATAGATAAATGATTAATTTGATTTTTTTTTTCAAAGTATCATTGATTTTTGTACTGATTCCAGAACAAAATCTACAAATATGGGAAAATAGGCAGCTGATTCAGATAATTGAAATAGTCTATACAAAACGGGAGTGTATTTTTTGTAAAAAAATGAAAGAATTTAGGAGATATTATTAAGAAAGGTGCTTTTTTTTGTGTGTTGCAAATCAGATCAAAAGCACGTGTCTATTTGCCTTATATGCACCTAGATGAAGGCGTCTCGCTTAGGGTATAAAATGCATCCAATGCTTGGCACCTTGCGCTTTGCTCATTTAGCGTGTCTTTGACAACACTGGTCCTGAAAATACAATGCGATTCTATATATCACACTCTACCTTCTAACTATTGCCTGCACTCTTTCCATTATAAAGAAATCTTGCAGAGTTGTTTCATGGCTGCATGAACTAAAAACACACATAGACATATGCATATACAAACACACACACACACACACACACACACATACCATTACACACACATATATACGCATATATAAAGCGAGTGAGCTTAACTTGGTTACACTCGAGAGGTTAGATATGATTAGGTCTAGATGATGTATATGTATGTGTATGTGTTTGTATATGTATATGTATGTGTATGTATATGTATGTGTGTGTTTATGAGCTTAACTTGGCTATTTATATGTATATGTATATGTATGTGTGTATTTGTATATGTATATGTATGCATATGTATATGTATGTGTGTGTTTATGAGCTTAACTTGGCTACACTCGACAGGTTCTCTAATTAGATTTGGTAAGGTCTAGATGATGGAGGTTTCAAATGAATGATCTGAGCAGTTAGATGTGATTTGGAGATCTCTAGCCCATGCATCATAAGGTCAAAAAGCATATATTATTTTGTTATTTAGATCATCCAATTTTTTGACTATTAGCTGCCTGGGTTAGGGGTCTGCAAATCACATGATTTTAGTATAAGCATTTTAGATGTATAAGATCACATCCAATAGCTTGTATCATCAGTGTAGGATCTCCATGAATATAGATCTGATCAGATTTGAGTGGATGGTCCCCTCATGCATCATTTTTAAACTAATATGTTGGTTTTCCTCCATATTTGATTCTATGGGCCTGTTTGGTACAGCTGTTCCCAACCCACCCAAAGAGCATCTATAGTATTTTATTTAAGTTGATGAAGGGAATTACTGTAGTTTGTCATATGGAACTTGTTTAAAGACATGGTAGCCGTCGTAAGACAGTTTCCTAGTCTGTTCTTTAAAACAGACTGCTATACTTCATATGTTTCTTTGTCCATGTGTTTTGTTATTACTTCCCATCTTTTCACTAAACATTCTTTCATACAACTGATAAATGATATTTCAGAAATGAAGTGTTTTTTTTTTAATATTTAGGAGAATATTCATGCATGAAAAAAAGGCATCCTAGTGCACGAGACTGCTGTTATTATAGGGTTCCATGGGGGTCAAACGAATGCAGTCTTACCCTTACAATCATAGAGGGTATTCCCGTGTTTTGGAGAACAACCTCACTATTGCACCAAGGCTTGTTCTCAAGATTTTCATGGATATTCTTGTAAATTTGATATTACATGTAAACTTACAGTTTTGTATTCATAATTGATATTGGATTGGCACCCTTGGCAGACTGTCAAATATAAACTTCTTTTATTTTATTATTTTAGATATATAAAAGTAATTTCACTTGTAACCTTCGGGTTTCAATTTTCATTTCAATCATGATAACACACATGCGCACATGTTTATACTCCACATCCGCATACTTTCTATGGCTCCCTGCCATTTTGCTGTACATGTGTAGTGTGTGCTAGTTTTATTTTCTGATTATCCAACACAACCTAGCATGAACCTAAAAATATTAAACTAATTTCATTGAAATAAACTCCTAATTTAAATCCTTAGAGGCATAAGTACATAAAACATGTACAAGTCCATAAAAGATGCATAAGTACATGATGATGATCTAGTGCGATCTTCATCATTTAGAAAAGCCGGATATAGGATGTTTAATAGACCAGAAACTTGCCATAATGAAAGCAGACAAGATAAACAAATAGTTGGTTTATGGGGAAATGAGAATGTCATGTTAAATGACATGGACATAAGGATGAGTCAATGACATAGCTACAATTAGGATTTCCAGGGCACTTCTGGTTCTATGATCAGATCTTAAATATTTTTTTTCCCTTGCTAATCTGAATCATTTTTCCCATTCAAATGTAGTCCATTTGTCATGCTTGTTTCGTTGAAGCTGGAAGCTAATATAGAAACCTCTTCCCAATTTGTTTACCATTTAAAATAGCAGAACAGAGAAGGAGAACTAAATCATTAAATGATATTTTCTTTATAACTTCCGTAACATTGAATCGTAAATTTTTAATTTTTACATGGTTGGCTTCAACTCCAGACTTTTTTTTGGGATGAGGTAGTGTGATTTGAGTGAAATTTGCTTTTTGAGGACTGTGAATGAATGATAAATATATGTCTTCTTGCTTTTATTTACTTGTCATCTTGAGTAGAAAGACAAATCAATAAATTTTTAAACTAACATTTCTGCTGAAACTGCTGTAATATTGAATATGTTGCTTTCAAAGGGTTTTTGGCAGTTGAATCATTCTTTCAACAAGTAGACAATATATGATTTCTTTTTCATCATGTATGGAAGAGCTATGACCTCTTGTTATTCAAAAGATGCACATGCTTTTGGTTATCTGAGACTATCATAAAGTAAAAGAAAGAAAAGACTAGAGACAAGAAAAGATGAATGCTTCTACACATGAGAGACTAAATTTAAGAATCATATTATCGAAACATCGACAAGTTGTGCCATCACTTTTTTCCTAGAGAATTAGAGCTACAATACTAGAGTTCTCCCTTCCAAGCCTTGAAGCTGCATGGCTGCATAATTTTACTAGCTGATCAAAAACTCAATTAAACATTTGGATGCACTCCCAGATTATTTTGACATTTTGCTTCTTCAAAGTGGTTTTGCCAGATTTGGTCCTGTGTCAGTCCACAAGTCTTAAACTAAAGTAATAAATTAGTTTTATTAATATTCTTGCACATTATTATGCATGTAAAATTTTTTTGATAAATCTTGCTTTATGCAACTCTCTAATTTGGCATGTTTGAATGTTATCCTCTTGCCATCATCAATTGCTATACTGTCTATATACTAAATATCATGTAGTTTTGCATGCTTTTCACTCTGAGAACGTTCATGTATAATTTATCAGTGGTTTAATTGTTATATTTATGATCCAAGTCATCCAACCATTTTTTGATTATGTGTTCAGATTGCATTGGCTCTGCATTTAATGCAAAAGGGGCAATGCAGTGCCCAAATTGTCGGAAAGTTGAGAAAGGTCGATGGCTTTACGCAAATGGACACCGCTCCCCTGTTGATTTTGATTTTGAAGGCTGGGTTGCTGAAGACATCTATGACCTTGGTTACTCCGAGCTGGTAGGCATGACTTATAAGACAGAACACTTTTTTTTTTGGGTTGATTGGCAAATAAATTTTGTAGCTAGTTTTTATTTACAGAAGATTTTGGTAATTTGGTTCATTGCTATAAATTAGCTTTGAAGAGTTTGGTTTTTATGGTAGACCTTGTATTCAGGAATATCTCGGTAATTCTTATATTCATGCTTGACACTTCAGGTAGCATTATTTAATTTAAGTAGTGTCTGATGATGTAGATTTGCATATGTACGCTTTTCTCTTAATCTCTCATGCATAATTTTTTGTGGGTTCCTTTTTCTCTACATTCTGGAGAAGGGAAAACTGACGTATCAATTCTCTCTGAATTTTCTGGTCATTCTTTCTATTGTCACATCTTTCTTTCTTATTCAAAGGTGCCAAGTGAAACCATGCTTTATGGCAGTCCTTTATAACTCTTTGTTTCTCAAGAAGTAACAAAACCAATGTTGGCACTTAAAAATAAGGGATTATCGTGTTTGATATATGGAGAATTTTCTTCCTTCTCTGGTGTGGCTCTGGTCAAAATTTGATCATGTCTGACATAAACTAATTAGCCTACTTTAAAATTTTCCCATTTTTATTGTATGTCCAACATAAAATAATTAATATGCTTCCAGATATATCCCCTCCTGCCCCAAAAATTAAAAAGAATAAAAATATAATAATGCTATTTGTACATTTGTGTATACCACGTGGTACCACCAACAAGGGGCTTGATACAGTTCAACAGCTTCTCAAGAACTTTAAATATGTCAGCTCTTTCATTCTCTAGTGATATCAATCAATTGAATGGCTTAATTTCAAGGCATAAATCATTAATCAAACAACTGGATTACTTAATGAAATCATTTAGGTCTTACATCCCACTTATGATACACCAATCACAGAAGTGGTTAGTCTTTCTATTTTATATCATTTTATAGTACTCATTTAGTGCTGAGATATTTTTTTTAATTGGGTTTTCTTCAAATAATTCAACCATATAGATCCACAATATGTCATCAGTCAGCATGAAATTGATATTCCATCTTTTAATTGGTATGGCGAGTTGATGATTCAAAGTATAAAACAATTAGGATTAGTTTAAAAACTCCAATGATTGCACATTGGACAATCAAATGATAAATGCTGCAGCAGCATTAACACTGAGTTTTATTATTCTTTTCCAGATCCTCTAGTTAAAATTGTAGCTATGGACCCAAACTTTGAAATATTTCTGTGCTGCCTAAGGGGATCGACAAAGTTATTCATCAACCCTTAAAGGATATGTTGCTTGACATCGATTTGGATCCAATAATGTCAACAATTTCTACTTGCAAACCACTAGACCATTTTTTAAGTGCATAGCTATAATCAGATAACATGGCTCGAATACCATTTTTAGATGATATGGTTAGAATCAAGGTTCAACCGACGACTACTGGGAGTGGTGGTCTTGGTCGGCATGACTTTTGCCAAACTGTGTTGAAACAAAAAAGGGACTTAAGAATTGAAAACATCCATTTTATAATCAAAAAATAATTTAAGGGGTTGCAATACTGAATAGTGCTATTGCTAGTATTGGCACTTGAAAACCATGGTCAGAATTTACCCACCAAAGAGAATGAAGCACATGGCACTATTTTTTTTTTTTTCGCTGGGTATGCTGGTGAAAGAGAAACACCCAAGTGAAACAGAATAAGTAGGCTTCCAACTTTGGAGGTTGGCCTCCAAGCTTTTCCCATGTGTGGTGTGTGTTCTGTTAATCTTTTCTTGGTTGAGAACATGGAACCTCTTGTTTTGATAGCTTTGACTCTAATTCCATCTTGTACAACTTGGAAACTTTTGTGTGTTATAACATATTAGGATAAAAGATATTTTAAAAAATACTAAAGCATCTTTGTTGTGTTAATCTTTCTTGGTTGAGAACATGGAACCCCTTCTTTTGAGCAACTCTAACTTCATCATATAAACTTGGAAACTTATCTGCATGCTCGTGTGAGTCAGCACACATGCACATGTGTCCTTGTGTGTAATAATGTATGAAGATAGAAAGTATTTGAAAAATATACTGTAACATCTTTTATGTGTTAAAACTTTCTTGGTTGAGAACGTGGAAACTCTTGTTTTGATAGCTTCAACTGAAATTCCGTCTTGTACAGCTTGGAAACTCAGTGACTTCTATGAATTCAATCTCCTTGCTTTGTGGAATAATTTGCATGGTAAAACTTTATTTAGTGCTCAACGAATCTAGTAAAATATGGAACATGCTTTGATAGGACATTAATATATGACATAAGAGCTATGCTTATGGAAAGGAACCCCCACAAAAAGGGAAAAAAAAAAAACTTGAACTGGAAAAAGGCATCTGGGAATTGTAGTAATGCTTCTATTCTACCTTTCATAATGAAAATCAATGAGATTACTTGAAAAGGAAGAAGTCACAGTTTTCTGACTTAGAGAAGTCTAAGAGGTTGACTAACATAGGTTCCCTCCAGAAATGAAAGACACATGAAAACAAGAAAGGAAAGGAATGTGAGAAGGAAAAGAGCACCAGAAGGGGATGAATATGTAAGGGCAGACGTAAGAAAGAAAAAGTGAGAGATTTCATAACTGTTTTTGTTTGTAACTCAAGCTGCGTAAACTCAGAGCTTCATGGATTGCTATATGTCAAGTCAACTTAAATCAGTCGTCAAAGTTGCCAGATGAAATACTCTTCGACTCTCCGAGCCTATGGTTTTTATTACCCTTAAAACAAGACACCAAAAGATTCCAAAGTTTTAATTATTCAGAAATGTCAAAAATTAAAATTTAGAGCTATAGTAACTATCTCATTTTTTTTTGTTTGAACATTTGAACAAGAACATCATAGAAATTCTAAGTATCACTTATTAACCTCAATATCCAGTGACGTCCGATGAAGAGGTCATATATCTAATCAAGGTTTTAAATCCCCTGAGACTTGGTTCCAATTTTGAACTTAATGGAATGCCCCACCATCCCATCCTATCCCTGTGGCTGTCTTGGTAGTGTCCCAATAGGTACCTTGTCTATCTGCTTGTCTTCTTTTCTCTTTGGCCCACTTGGTGGGGACAAAAAAAAAAAAAAAAAAAAGAATTGTGCGAGGATGAAGAACCTACGTCATGAAATTTGTCAATATTGAAAAGTATTATACCAAGATAGCATACTTAAGTGGAGTTGAGGAAGAAAGGTATATTGGATGGGTGTATTAGTCTAATAATAATGACATGCATGCAGAGACTACTTGTGATGAGACTCAGGATATATTAATAGAAAATTTTTGTTTTACGAGGAACTAGATTTCTTAACGGGAGGGACATATGGTGCATATATTGTGAATAAATTCTTGTTGATTGATGATATTGAAGAAAGTTATATTGATCTTACTGAAGGGATTTGAGACATTAAACATTTCTAGGACAAAATTGGATGCATCAAGTGGAAATTTAGCAAGATTGCTCAAGTAGATATTGCTGTCACTGGAACTAAGAGGATCGAACTTTCTTTATCAAGATGCTTACACACTGGCTTTCCCATTTGGGAGATTGAATTCCATTAGATGTAGATGTTGGCTACAAAAGAAAAGATGAGATTAGCATCTAATCATGAAGGCTGAATGAATAACAGACTTGACAACCTGCTATTCATGCAGCCTTTAGTTAATAAACTATACATATATTTTGCTCCAAAATCTATTAACTGAAGTTTTGTCATAAGCTTATACTACCAACTTGAAAGCTTATTTGCTATTATCATGTTCCATATCAAGCTTGATCACGTTGTTCGGATCTTGCATCATTTTGGTGCGGCTAAATCAGAAAATGCAAACATAAAATCATCTTCACCTCTTATATATTTTCTTTTAAATATGGTATTGAATATAAGTTTATTGTCATATGTAATTTCAATCGTGTAGTGATATGTCTTGGGAACATGGGTGTAAATTGGCTGTTGTACCCTTGGGTCATGGTTGGCCTTTTTTGGAACTACATCTAGAAGCAAGGTTTTAAATCTCATGGAACAAGATCATTTCGATTTTTTTGTGGAACAGAATGCTCTACTGTTTTGGCCTGTCCGGACACTTGCGAGGGGGACACATCCCCAAATGCACTGATTGGGATGCTGGGATAATGGTGAGACGGTCTCAGCAACCTATCCCAACACTTTGGATGGAAACCCATTCTGATGTCCCATGGGGCATCTTTCCGGGACTTGAAACCATAGCTAGAAGTATCAATCTTGCCCTGCGTACATGCTAAGAGGGACAAAACAAAACAAAGGAGGTGAGGGGTGGGGGTGGGGGTGGATGCTTTGAAAAAACTATGGAGGTGTGAGACTGACACATAGACCTTAAGACAGAAGGCATATAAGCTTCATAACTTCATATAAACAATATATGTGAAAGAGAAGGATTTAGATGCGAGTCTTGTGTTTGCTCTTACTGATTGTGAATTTGCATAGGGAAATTTCACCTGTGAGAAGCATATCAAAATGTTACAAATTTTAAGTTATCATCAGCACTATATATGGGTAAAAGCTCAAAGGAGAATTCCTTGGCAGACTCTAGTTTGGCCTCCGAGTCCATCCTCAATGTCATGTCAAAATGAAATAAATTTGCCTCCTGTTGTAGTGAAAACCTACTTTACATATGGATCTGACTAGGGTATAATATAGTGTAAGGTGTTGCCTCACATGAGCCTCTTCTTGCAACATCCAAGCCCCACTTCATATTGCATAAACTGTGAGCCTCTAGGCATTTCTGGAGAGCCACACCCTGAGGCATAGGATAGGATATACCTAAAATGAGGATTTTTTGCTCCAAATCACAGTAAACTAGTTCTAGTCACCATATCAGGACAGAGAGATGAATGATGGACTTCAAATTTTAGCCTGCTCTTGTTGTCAGGGGTAACTTGTTGCTTTAAGTGACTAAGTGGTTATGTGCTGAAATAATGAGTTGCATAGGGATTTGGTTATCTTAGAAAGTAATTTCAAAGGCCCAAATTTGATTATTTTTGCTAGGTCACCAACCCTCAGATGAATTCCTTCCTTGGAGCTGGTTATCTAGGCTGAAACCTGGATCTCAGGACTGTGATCAGAATCCAAGCAAGCAATAATGTGACAACGTCAGGAAAATTAGGTTGGATAAACATGTTGACACCCCTTTGTGCAATCGGTTTTTTAGTTATGTGGCTTTTGCATAAACTAGCTTATCAATGATGAAATTAGGCACATTATCTTCCAATCTTCTGCACTTTTTAGACTTTACATAACATTGACATCAAGGTAAATATTTGTTTGCAGCCATTTGGATTTCAATGGTGTCCGTTCCGTGGATTTACACAATTTGCATCATTATTTGAGTAAGCTTGTTTCTCAACTACAATTGCATCGTCTTAGTGTTTTTTTTTTTTAGTTACTTTTGGTCCAAATGGGGTGGTCTTGCAGGCTGCAGCTATTATCTATTATTGCAATTTGTTTTATTAGTTGTGTTTTTTTGCACTGATTTGTATAGTTTGGGAAACCTTTTGGTGATAGCTTGAATGCTGATGAATGGCCTTGAGTTTATGTTGTGCAGCAGTATTGAGAATGTCTTGATACGCGGGAATGCTGATTTAGAATATTTTGATTTGTATGCACTTAAAATAGGCAAAACATTGACTTTTTCATTTAATTTGCTACCTTCATGCTTTGATGCAGACATGGCATCATTCATCTTTTCTACTTCTCTAGAGAATTAATTTGTGTGCTTATATGCAAAGGAATTTTCCTAGATTTTACATGGTTATATTTTAATTGTGCTGTTATTATTTAAATTTTGTATTAATGACAATGTGTTTTATATGGCTATATCTTACATATGTAGGTCTCAAGTTTTCCATTTTAATAAGGATCTTTCTCCCATAAGTTATACTCACCTCCATAGAGACATCTAGGTTTTACATGAATAGCAACATTTGACCTTTTCCTTCTCGGAATTAGATGTCATTACTCTTGTGTCTTCATAAACAAAATGAAAAAGTTCTTCAAGGGTCTTGTTCTGAAGATTGTCTGCTTTTAGCTTTTCTTTTGTTCCTATTTAATTTCTGATGGAGGCTGTTTTTCGCTACAAAAACCTTGTGCATTGTGCAGATTTTAGTGACTGCACCTTTTGCCTCCTAACTTACACCATGCAAGTCCTTAATTTGTATTCGTTAGTACATCCACCTATTAAACATAGAAGGCATGAGCCGTTTGAGTTTTTGTTTATCCATAGGTGTTATCTTGAAATTAGCAATGAAAGTTATCTCCCTTTGCATATTGACTTTAGGACTATGAACATGATCTACAAATACCTTCATTACCAAGTTCTTCCTTCTCCCCTTATACCTACATTGTCAGACTCTTTCTTGATATTTATCTCTCCTCTTAAGCTATGTTTTATTCAAGGTTTTAAATCTTGTGGGACATAGGCATTTTGGTTTTTCACATAATGAGATGCCCCTTATTTTGTCTCATCCTGTCTTGATTTCCATCCTGATCAAGCATTTCAATATTTGCTTAGGATGTCTTTTTTTTTAAAAAAAAAACTATTTGTGAAGCTTTAGTATATTATGTAATTTTTAAATATATTTGAATTTTAAAAGTTATATTTTTTAATGATAAATTAGATCTATTTAAAATTACAGTATCAATATATTATGATCGAGAAGGGAGACAGGATGGCCGAGATTGGCCTTGGAATCTCGTTATACTGGAACAGGATGGGATGGCTGAGATGGTTTTATTGGTTTTATGCTTTCTTTTCCTCATGCTAGACCCTCTCGTTATGCTGTGATTTCATACTTCTCTTGGCCTTCTATTGCACATTTATACCAAATCACCAACCAGTATGGTGGTTATATGTTCAAAGATGTGCCATTAAATAGGTCCAGAATCTGTCATTAGGTTAATGCTAATGATCATTCCTCTGATTTTCCATTCTCATGTTGGTGGCTTCTCCATGTTACTATTATTTAGTTAAAATAGCTTATCATTCTTTCCTTATTTGAATTATGTCCAATTCTTCAAACTTCAATATTCTGCTGCAATCATCCATTTCCATTAGGCACCCAGGTATCGGTAATTATATAGGATTTTTTTTCCTCCTTTATCTGTGCTTTAGCTTTTGATATTAGCAAAGCAGATGATTGATGCAAACATTTTAAGCTAGAACTGCTTACATTTTTTAATTATCCAGAGCAAGCATTGTTTAAAGTATCAAAGGTAATCAGTTGGCGGGTGGTGGATGAGAAAAATTTTGTGTTGGGGGGTGGTGTAGTGCATGAGGCTTCTAACATGGCAGGGGCTTGGTGAGGGTCAGATGCATGCAGCCTTAGTCCCCACGCATGATAGGTTGCTTCATTGTTTCGGACCTATGACCTGTAGATTATAATGGAGCAATCTTACAATTATGCCAAGACTCAACCTCTATTTATGCATGCATTGATAATGTTAAAATATGTTTTGTAGAGTATTAAACTTCACCTAAATATAAAGATTTATGTCTAGCTAGTCCCAAGCCCAAATAAAGGAGGGAGGTTGCGATAAGTTGATAGCCAAAATAAAACTGTACTTATGCCTTATGGACATGAATATGATAAAGAAAATTATTAAAGCACGGACGGTTCTCAAAAACATGCTACATCAGACTCAGGTATAGTGGAAAGTTTTGCAAAGGTAGTTAGGATTGTCCTTGAAAGCAATGCATTATATCAATGTCCAGATGTGGTAGAAAGTGAGCAAGGGTTCTCACATCTTTATGAATGGATGTGAAAAAAAAGCTAGTTCAAGAAAAAAAATATAATACATTTGGCAACTTAGAATATAGGATCATTAACATAAAAATTAGTGGAACTAACAAATACAATGATTAAAAGGAGAATTAATATAGCTTGCAAGAAATTAAGTGGTTAAAAGAAAGCAAAAGATGATGATTTTATACTTTGATAAACAAGTAAAGATAAGAAAAAAAGTAGAAATTTTTGTAGATAGGAATCTAAAAGATGAAACTGTAGATATTAAAAGGGAAGGAAATAGAATAATTTTGATTAAATTGGTGTTAGGTGAGAAGTCAATTAATATTATTAGTGTTTATGCACCTTAAGTAGGTTTAGATAATGCAACAAAACAAAGCTTTTGGAAGGCCATAGATGGATTAATTTAAGAGAATTTCAGTTAAAAAATATTTATTGGAGGAAATTTGAATGGACATGTAGAAAATATAATGTAGGTTTTAAAAGGGTTAATGAAGGCTATGGAATTAAAGATAGAAATGAAGAAATAAATGTTATTTTAGAATTTGCAATGGCTCTTGTTTAATAACTTTTAAAAGTGGATATGATTCTAGTCAAATAGATTTTTTCCTTGCTAGGAAGATTAATCCAGTGTTTTGTAAAGATTGTAAGGTTATATTAGGTGAGAGTTTAATCACGCAATATATATTGATGATTATACATGTATCTATTCAAAAATGGAGGGGAAGAACTACAAAATATGAGAATTCTGAGGATTAGGTGGTAAAATCGAAAGAGAGACTAATAGCTTTAAGAATAGAATGATGAAGGAAAATGAAGTATAGATGGACAAATTAATATCATTTAAGAAGAGATGGTTAATAGTATTATAAAGCAGCTATAAAGGTGTTAGGAGAGTCAAAAAGAAAAAAAAGTCATATGATAAGAAAACTTGATGGTAGAATAAGAAAGTTTAATTAGCTGTTAAGGTTAAAAGAGAGCATTATAAAAAAACCATCTAAATGTATGAATAAAAAAGCATATAAAAACGATAAGATGGTTAAGAAAGAAGTTAACGGGGTGATACGGGGCTAGATAGCATATAAAGAATTATATCTTAAGTTAAAAATTAAGATAGAGATATATAGAATTATAAGACCAAGAAAAAAAAAATATAGATATGGTTTAGGTTAAATGTATCAAAGATAGCAATCAAAAAATTTTGGTCAAGGAGAATGAGATCAAAGATAGAGAAGTTATTTTAGAAAATTATTAAATAAAAATTACCTAAATAATTTAGGATGCCTTATTAACTTCGTTGAGGATAGAATTATGACTTATACTTGTCGCGTTAGAATATTTGAGATAAAAAATTCTCTAAAAAATGAAAATAGGAAGAACTATGAGACTTGATAAGATTTTGCTTGAGGTTTAGAAATATTTAGGTGATGCTCGAGTAACTTCAATTCATCTAAGCCTTTTCCCAACTACATGGGGTTGGCTATATGAATTTGCTTCCTCTATTCTGCTCTATTCAGGACTAAGTTGAGATGCTCGAGTAACTTGATAACAAATTTATTTAATAAGATTTTAAAGACTAAAAAGATGCCTAATGAATGGAGAAAGAGTATTATAGTATCGATTTATAAAAATAAAGGAGATATTTAAAATTGTTCTAACTATCGTGACATCATGCTCATGAGTCATAATATAAAATTTTGGAAAAGTAATTGAGCTTAGGTTAAGATGTTCTATAAAAATATCAGAAAATTAATTTAGTTTTATGCTAGAAAAATCGGTTATAGAAGCTATTTTCATTCTTAAAAGGTTAATGAAGAAGTATAGAGAAAAGAGAAGGTTTTCATATAGTTTATGTTCATTTAAGGAAAGCATATGATAGAGTTCTTAGAAAATCTTATGGTGGATGTTAGAAAAGAAAGTACTCATTAGATATATTAATCTAATAAAAGATATGTATGATGAGGCAATTATTAGTATAAAAACTACTGACAGTAATACTAGTGAAATTTCTACTATAGTAAATTGACATCAGGGTTCTGTTATTAGTCCTTATCATTTTGTTTTAGTTATGCATGAGCATATTAAAACATATTTAGAATGATATTTCATGATGCATATTTTTTTGCAAATGGTAAATAGTAATGGATGAAACTAAAATGAGGTTGATTGTAAGTTAGAATTTATGAGAAATGCATTAGAATATAAAAGTTTTAGGATAAATAGGATAAAGATAGAATACATGGAATATAATATTAGTACAATTAGAAATAGGAATGGATGTAGAGTAGAAATTGAGGACCATGGAATTCTTAAAAATGATCATTCTTGATGTTTATGATTGATTATTCATAAGGGGAGATTAAGGATGATGTTATTTATAGGATTAAAGCAAGCTAGATGGAATGGTGAGTGTAACTGGAATATTATGTTATTGTAAAGTATAAGAAAAATTTTTATAGGATAGCCATACGATCAGCTATGCTTTCTGGCATGTAATGTTGGGCAGCTAGAAAATTATAGGCATATAAGATGAATGTAGCTGAAATGAAAATATTGAGATATATGTGTGGTAATATAAGAAAAGATAGAATAATAAATGAAGTTATTTGTAACAAGATAGAGGTGGTACCAATTGAAGACAAATTGAGAGGATGACTTAAATGGTTGTAGATCCAGAGTTGCATCAGTGCAAAAGAGTGGTTTAATACATGTAAAAGGAAAAAGAGATAAAAGATAAACCAAAAATTGTATGAAAATAATAAAAAAGATTTAAAATTTTTGTATTTTATAAAAGATATGACTCAAAATCGAGCTAAATGAAGAAAAATAATTTATATAGCTAACCCAACTAATTTGGGATTAAGACTTTGTTATTGTAGAGTCTTATAGACTTTATAAATGTTTTAAATGAGATATCATGGACTATATTATATGCAAATGATCTAGTGTTAGTTGATGATTTTGGAAGAGATGGATGCCAAATTGCAAAGAAATTTTTGGAGAATATAGGTTTAAATCAAGGTTTTCGTATGGGATGGAGTTGTCCCATTCTTTCCATGGAACGTGATGCTCCACCTATCTTAACGCATGGGATGGGGGATCTCCTTGGATGCATGGATCGAGGCACTAAGACGATGGCAGGACACTCCTATTTCAATACTTGGGACAATATCCTGCCCTGATCCCCTTGGACGTGTGGATTGAGGCAGTAAGATGATGGTAGGACGGTCCCATCTAAACACTTGGGACAATATCCTGCCCTAGTCCAACAGGACCTCCCATTGGGATTTGAAGCCATTGCATAAGCCATTTAAAGATCAAGTGCTATTTCACTTCTCATTTCACCCATCATCTTTATTCTATGGGACATTTCCTTGCTTGAGATAGAAATTGGATACAAACATATAGAGTTCAATGGTCATTTTACTTGTTCTCGATAATTTCTTGGGCACTAGCCCATTCCCACATCTCTTGTGCTACATCATGTTTCTTAATAGCTTCTCTATATATATGATTCTCTTTGAATTAAAAGGTAGTGCTAGCGTAAATAATTCTACTTACGATTACTAGTATTCTCTTAATTTTTTTCTTCTCTCTCTCTCTCTCTCTCTCACTCACTCACTAAATCAATGGAAGAAAAGGCATAGCAATTCAAGTTATAAGGTTTAAAGAGAGAATATGTTTGGAAACTGGATTTATGATTCACACTGTGAAGCTATCAGGTAAATTAAAAAAGGTTTAGAAATTTAATCAATATATTTAAAAGCAAACCATCCTTATGCCAAAAGTTTGAACCATTGAAGCAATTATTTTACTTGTGGCTGATGCAAGTATTTGAAATGAAAAGCAAGTTTAGGATCAGAATGATCCCCAAAAAGTTGATTGTCGAGCATTAAGGGTTATTATATGGTCTGTGGGGAATTAGCTAGTTTAGAGGGGCCACTTGGTGTGTCGTATAAGTGAATAGGTTGGTCATGATTAAAAGGTTGAATATTGCACTGAAGTTCAGACAGTTGTTAACATATGCTTTCACCATTTTCCAGGGTAAATAAAGGACATGGAATGCAACAACAGGGTCATAAAGATGCAAGTCCAACTTCATGAATCAAGAATGGTGTATGAACAGTGATTAAATAATAGAAATGAAATCAATGGATTCTGCAGTAAAAGTATGGTTAAGAGCCTGAGACAAATATTTTTTGTGGCCTGAAACGTGTTTCACCATAACTCAGTTATGACTTGTAAAGAAGTTCTTAGATTCATGTTGAAAGTTTTGAAAAGATGCATGATAGAGCAAAGAACTTGATGAAAGTAGTAAAATGGAGATTAATTATACTTTGCATTCTAAAGGACTCTGCATTCATGAGAACGGCAGAATAGGTCCATCATGTGCATTTAAATCCATGTGATAAGGCAATGAATGATCAATATATTTTGATCAATAAGCTTGGTTTGTCCCGTGGTTTTTAAGTATCAAATATATCATTATAACGTTAATGAGTATGAGTAAAAAAAGAACCATTGAGGGAACAGTATAGGTGAAGGTGTAATTAATGTTGATGCAGGCAGGTTTACCTGAAAAAGAAAATTGTTGGTCTCACATCAACTTCGTAAGAATCTTCGATTAAGTACCTTCGATTTCTTTTTGGAATGCTTGTGGATCATGGTCTCTCACCAATTACCTCTTGTTGGATCATGATGTTGCATCACGATAAGCTAGGAATTATTCTAAGCAAGGAAAGAAACTTCAAATTATATCACTGAATTAATTGATTTCAAAGAGGCATATTGGGGACCTATTTATAGAGTTATATTGGCTCAAACCAAATCATACTCAAAGATAGAATCGTAAACTTACTAGAACTAGAATTCCAATCATAAAGTTATTGGAAAACAATTAAAATAAGAGTTTTAAAGAAATATGTATCAAACTTTCTTATTTTGATCAATATTCTTTTATTTTTACTTTGGAGTGGTATGCATCATCTTCCCTACCTTGAAAAATTTGGCTCTTGGTAATGTTTTGCCATATATTCTTCATAGATATCCGTGTTGAGCTTTTGCAGATCTTCTTTAGTAATCCACGTGCGATCTTCAAAAGATATATTCTTCTAGCAAACAAGAAACTTTTGATAGCCACATCTATGAGTAGAAACAATTGCATTATTGAGTTCAACCTCTAATGATGAAGAATTGGACAGGTGAAAGTTGAAGATCGATTTCCTCATCAATATCTTCATTATGGTCAAAATAAGCAGTTAAGTCTGATACCTTGATGCTTGGGCTCATCCTGTATATTAGCTGGTAATATTGCCAAGAAAATAGGCATTATTACCCAGGTTCTTCAAAATTTTAAATGGTCCTATCTTTTTTAGTTGCAACTTATGAAATATTCTTGATGCCAATCTCTCAGTACATAGCCAAACCATCACTTTATCTCCGTAAATGGTACATCTTGCCAGTTTTCGTCTACTTGAAGCTTGTACTTATTCACTTGTTCAGTTAGCTTCCTTTGTATGTTCGTATGAATGTCTTTAGCAAAATTTTTGGCTGTTTCACTGGATCTCTAACGATAAGGAAGAGGATAAAGAGCTATGGGAAAATGAGGAGTTATACGAGCAATAATTTCAAAAGGAGATTGATCAGTAGATCAATTGATATAATTATTGTAAGCAAACTTAACAATAGGAAGCAGAAAATCCTGTGAAAGTAATGATCAACAATCAAATATATGAGAAGGTTGCCAATACTTCGTTTCATAACTTCAATTTGGTCATTAATTTAAGGATGATAAACATTATAAATATGAGTTTTATTCCCATCATAGTCCATAGAATCTTCCAAAAGTAATTCATAAATTTAGTGTCTTTATCTGATAAAATAATTTTTGGCATACTATGAAACCCTACTCTTCAAAAAATAGTTTGGCATCATGTGAAGCATTAGATTGTTTGCAGCAAAGAATAAAATGTGTCATTTTAGAAAATCTATCTTCTATTGCAAATATGGAGTCATCCTATTTTCATCTTCAGAGGTCAGAGCACAAAATTCATGTTAAAGTTATCTCATCATGGTTATCTCGTCATCTTTCAGGTATAGGAAAAGAAGGTATAATCCAGCACTTTGCTTGTAGCCTTTGATAGTTTAACACACTTTATGCATCTTAATGAACCTCTCATCATCCTTTCTTATAGAAGACCCATAAAATCTATCCTCGAGTAAAGTTTATCTCTACTAAAGTGTCATGCTAATTTCACAGCATGTAATTCATGTGACCATCTGGATAAAATATTTATATCCACACAGACTTCACCATTTTGAAGAGTAGTATATATCTTTCCAAAATCTTTGTCTTCTATGTACTGATTTTTGATTTTTGATTTCAAATTTGGTTACCGTATTAGTCATGGATGCAACTAAGTTTGCCCCGCAGCTCAAGGCATCTTTGACCTTATTTTTCAGCTCTTCCTTTATGCTTAAGATGAAACTACTTCACTTAGCATGCTTTGAATTGAGCTTTTTTTGAGAATTTATATATTTGTGAACTTTATAGTTAGAATACAAAACAAACTCCTTATGAATTAGATAATGTCACTGGTACTTAAGAGCTTGGACCATAGAGTTCCACATCATATATTGAGTACCATTTCTTTGAATCACTAAGCTTTTTGCTGAAAAAGGCAATGGGATTTCTTTCTTCACTAAGCACACCACCTATGCTGATACGAGATGCAACACAAGTTACTTCAAAGGCCTTTATTGAGGTCTGCTAGATGAAGGATTGGAGCTGGGGGTCATTTTCTATTTGACTGAGCTCAAAAGCTTTATTGGCTCCCTTTGTCTATTGGAAAGGACCTTGCTTCATACACTTAGTAATAGGTGCCACAATTCTACTAAAGTTTTGAATAAATCGTCCATAAAAAGAGCAAGTCCTTGAAAGCTTCTGACCTCAAATATATTTGATGGTGCAGACTAATCTATCATAGCTTTTAGTTTTTCAGGATCCACCTCTGTTCATATCAATGAGACAATGAATCGTAAAAAGGCAATTTTGGTTTGCATGAAGGTGCACTTCTTCAAATTATTATAGAGTTCCTTCAAAGCATAAACATAACTGACCTTTAGTGTTCCATGTGCTCCTCGGTACTTGTACTATATAATAGTATGTCATCAAAATAAACTACCACAATGTTTTGAATGAAAGGTTTCACCATCTGATTCATCATGGGCATTAAAGTAAGGGAAGCATTAGTCAAACCAAAATGTTCGACCACCTAACCCATCCTTAGTTTTAAAAGTAGTCTTCCGTCGATCTCCTGGTTAAATGTGAATTTGATGATAGCTACTTCAGAGATCAATTTTCAAAGAGACCATAGAAGCAATAAGCATATCTATCATTTCATCGAGTCTTGCAATGGAAAACTTGTACTTTATCATAATTTTGTTGATGGCACTGCTGTCAGTGCACTTTCCAAGACCCAACCTTTTTTGGTATCATCAAAGTAGGAATGCCATAGGAACTCATACTTTACTGAATAAATCCCTTTTGTAGTCATCCATCTATTTATTTGCCTCTTTAGTTCTTCATGTGTAGCTGGACTCATATGATATTGAGGCAAGGAAGAACTGATCCTGCTATCAGATTGATTATGCTGAACCTGTCTTATGGGAGGCTAACCTTGTAGTAGCTCTTTAGGAGTCAAGTCATTGAAGTCATTAGAAGAGAGCAAGTAGGACTAGATAACTCTAGACTTCTTCCTTTTCATGGAAGGAGCCTTCTTCCTTAGCCACTAATGCATAGATAACTCCGACCTTCTTGCATTCTGTTTTGGGTTATCTAACTATGAGAATTGAAGATTGCTTGTCATTAGGATTCGCTTCCTGTTGGCTTCTCTGCTTGTTAAGTTTAGGAAGCCCTCTTTGAAGACACAAAATGAGATCTAAACCTTTATTCTGAAGTACGTGCATTGGCTCTTCCTCAATGAATGACATCCTTATCATAAATCCAAGGATGGCTTGATAGGAGATGACTGATATTCATCTGATGGACATCCAACTTAGTCTTGATGTTAGCACGTAGACAATGCTAGTATCTTACCATATACTATTCATCCTGGTTATTGATGCTACACCTTGCAATTAACTTATGGAACTATTCTGTGCACTTAGTACTGTTGCGGTGCCCTACTTAAGTAGAAGCTTTTCATAAATTAGTTGGCAAAGATTGAATTGCATCAATCTCAAGTATTGGTAGGCTCCTTATAGGTATGGGCATGGTTTTCAACGGTTTTCCACTAAATTCTAACTGGTCCTTTGAGCTTCTTTTTAACAAATTCAGTCCTTTCTTCAATCAGTTTGTCCTAGTTAAGATAATCTTCAATGGATGTGAGCCAGTCGATAAAACTATCAGGAACTAACTTGCTCTGACAATCAGATATTTAAAGCTGAACCTTAGACATCTTTATTAGCATCATGAGTTCTTGGCTGAGATTTTAGGGGTTATGGAATTTCTGCATTTTCATTCTGTTGCTGTAGTGGGGTAGGGGTGACATGCTGACTGGCACCAATTTGAGCTCTCAAGTTGTGTAAGCTTAGCCATTACCTCATCAACCTGTTGTTCTAATTGAGGAACATGGCCATCACACTACTGTTCTAATTGGGGAACACAGTCTTTAATGGTAAAGAATCAACAGTGCTGCTACCTAGATATGCCATAACCGGTAGGAGATGGCTGCTACACATTGCATGCAAAGCATTGGATATGGAGGTGATAACCGGGTATGGATGCATCAACGGTCTTATCACCTAGCCGGCCAGCAAATAGGGATGAAAATATTAGAAGATGAAATATGGGTGGAATAATTTTTTCCCCTTATTCCCAAGTTATTGCAGCTTTATTCTTTACTTATTTTTAGTCATCTCCTTCATAAAATCACGGTGTCTTGAGTGAGGGTGATCTTCAGCAAGCTTTTGAGGGGATTTTAAAGGATGGTCACTGGTGAGCTGAGCTTGTGGATGGGGCTCTAGAATCATGCTGGACAAGGAAGAGGCAGAGGAGGTGGTGCTCCTCTCTTTCAGTCCTTGGTGACATGGTTGCTCGGGTGAGGACAGCCTTTGACGAGAGCTTCTAGAGGGGCTGTCATGGAACAACCATCGGCCAGCCAAGCCTATGGAAGGTGCCAGAGATAGGGGCCTAGACCAGGAGGTCGAGTGGCAAAATATAGGGTTATAGGGAAACCAGAGGCAGCTGCGATCAGGTGAAGGCCACTGATCTGGGCACCTTCCAAACCTCTTCTCTCGCAAGGAGACTGTGACTAGCCAGGATTAATTGGGAATGGTTGCCACTATAGTGCGATCGGCTCTTCCTAGTCATGATGGCAGCGAGGAAGAAGATCATGGCTCTATGGATCATGGTAGTAGGGAGGAAGCTCCTCTTTAGGGCTTGACAATGTCACTGGTGAGGAACTAGAAGATGTTGGACACCAATGCATTTGTGGGCATTGGCTGGCAAGCTCATGGCCAATAGGTTCAATGCCGTCTAACATTGGAAAGAAGAAAGGGTTCATTCTTCTTTCTTGCCTTTTCTCTCCCCCTTTTTCTGCTCTTTTTTGCTCTCTCCTCTCTTCTTTTTTTCTTGAATTTTCCTTTTTTTTTAAAAAAAAACTTGCTACCTTTTTTTGACTCTCTATCTCTCTAGTGGGAAAATAGTGCTTGGGCTTTGTGCGAGGACAGTAAAGCAAGATAATGGATTAGATAGTTGGGCCAACTTAGATTCTTCATTTTTTAAAAAACAATAGGGACTGGATTAGAAAGAGGTGATATTAGAAGTAAAGATTGTGAAGGTGGAAGAAGGATGAGTAAAGTTTCTTACCAAGTTTGACTCTTATCAAATTTGATGCAGGTTTGGCTCTGATATCAAATTTGATTTCATACAAATTCCTTGAGAGTCTTTGACTAAGCACCTCTAATCTCTCTAGGTAATATTCAATGATCATGACCTCTGACTAATCAACTTTCGCTAGATCATGGTCGCTAGATCATGGTAAGCTAGAAATTACTCCAAGCAAGGAAAGAAATAAACTTCAAATTATGTTACTGAATGGATTGATTTCAATAAGATATATGAGGCCTATTTATAGAGTTATATTAGCCTAAATCAAATCATACTCAAGGATAATTGTAAACTTAATAGAACTAGAATTCCAATCATAAAGTTATACAAAAACAATTAAATAAGAGTCCTCAAGAAACATGTATCAAAATTTCCTATTTTGACCAATATTGTTCTTATTCTTCTTTTTTGGGCTGCATCAATTGTTCACTTTAAATTTGAAATGCCCCTCTCATTTATAGGTGTTCATTTTCTACTTTAAAACCAATTAAGCCAGAGTTACATAACTATTTTGAAAAAAAATCAGAGGAAAATATAAAAATTGATTGCAATTTAAGTGCTTGTTCTATTTTCTTTTCTTTTTTTTCTCCCAATATCTTTGTTATTTTTTCAAGCTTTTACTTTTCCTGATGGGCTTCTTTATAATATTAAGTTGGATATGGTGGTTATGTCTGAAGAATACGAGTCTGAATTGGTACAAGCCCATGGGTTGTATCATTGGTGGAGCATCAAATTCTATGATGTCAATCCATCATGAGGTTGCCCCAGGATTCTTCTAGCTTGGAGCTTATTCAGAAGCTTCGTGGCGACAAATTTCTCCAACTCACGTTAACCATTACTGATATTGTATGTTGCTCGCTTTTACCATATTAGTTTTTGAGAATCTAATGATGCTTGCTAAATTTTTGCCTGTGGCCTATTTATCTTGATATTTGATGCTAGTGAAATTGACTTTGGAAATATTCTGCCTGCAGGGAAGGAGAACCCCGGCCAAGCTCTTGTAAGCACTTTGTCTATCTCAAAACAATGATTAGCTTTTAACAGATCTTATAATTATTAGTAGTGTTATCTTTAAATTGATTTGACTCGCTCTTTGCATCAAAGATCACGGGTTAATGGGCAACTCAGCATATGGAGACCATTCAAGTTCTTCAAGTAGTTCACATGCGTGCCCATACTTGGCCATGCATGGGTTTCCTCATGCTATGCATGCTGCACCTTCGAGTTCTGTTGACTCTCTTCCTGAGAATGGTCCATTTCATCGTCATCCAACTAGCTTAGGAGGACAATCATCTGCTGATATGATCAACGTGCACAGTTTTCCTGCTACTGAGCCACAGAACCACAACTGGCAGCAACAGCATCCCTTTTCATTTCCTCTGTCTGGAAACAGTGATCTGTCTGCACCTCAATTTGGTTTGAGGTTATCTAGAAATGATACCAGTAGCCAACAGAGATTAGGATCTTTTGTGCATCCCCACCCTCTTATGCATGGGTAAATATCATTATATCTTTATGTTATGATGATGTCATTTTTCCTTTCTCTAGAGGTTCTATATTGTGCATCCCCACTCTCTTAACCATTGCAGGTCTGTTGCACACAGTGGAAACAATTTAGTCACATCACTCGGACCACCAGTTATTGGGGAGGTTAGGGGTCTTGCTCGTGGGCTTGGCAGTCACATCTATCAGCAATCTGTATCTTCTTCATCACTGCGAACTTCTCCCTTTGCTCCCATCAGGAGAATGAGGCCAAGGGGATTGACTTTAATTTCTTCAGTTGCAACCTCTTCCTCAGCTGAAATTGGAGGTTTCTATGGTTTCTCGTTAACTGGATCTGTCAACAGGAACCATCAAGAAGGCGAGAACATTGGCAGACATGTTGACCGCTTTTATGGATGGGGTAGAGAGGGTTTCACACCACTACCCTGGATCCCAGTTGAGGGTGAATCTCAGTGGTGGGGTCCTTTCAATCCTAGTCAGAATCCTCAGCCAGGTAACTTCACTCAGAGAGCTACTGCTGAAAGGGTCGCACACAGCCGTCCTGAGAATGGTTATCAGCACATGCCCCCTCCTCGAATGCCACCGTACATGTGAGGAGCGTCATTGCTTGAGATGCTTCAAGATCGAACTTTTTCCCATTTTGTATATCCCCCATATTGCATAAAACTGCTTATTTTGGAGGAGGAACTGTGGATGTGGCAGTTCTGTATGGGATTTTATGTTGTGGACAGTGATTCTGCTGGAATGTTTGCGATGGCTCGATCTTTTGATGCCCTAAATCTGGTGGCGGGCTGTCTTTTTCTTTTCTTTTCCTTTTTTTTTTTAAAGTCTGCTCTTGAATATTTTATATATAAGCACAAAAACAAAGCTGAAAACAAGAGCATAGGTATTGTTTCTATGTTATTTGTATGATCCTGCTCAAATTTCCTGGTTCTGCCATTGAACTGTGAAATAATGCATCAATCATGTACCAGGAGAGGAAAATCCTTGTGTGTGGTTTATAGAAAAATGTTGTAAGCGTTAATATATTATTTTGTCCTCTGATATTCGATAGATTTCATCTTTGGAGAGTCAACTCATCAATTATGATAAAACAGAGTCCTAGCACGGGATAACTGTGCACATGATGGAAGTGAGTTGATCTTCTAGGTTGAATCCATCTAGGTGTGGCCTCTCTTAATTTTGTTTTTCTTTAATGTCGAACCATTTCTCGTAGCCAACAGAGCAATTTACCATTAACATCTTTTAAAACCAGAGCTTTAAAATTACTCCAAGTCTCCTTTTCCTTTTGTTTTCTATTTGTCAGTAGGGAACAAGCATTAGAAATTACTTATCCGTAGGCTTACAGTGGAAATGGAAGCAGGAATCAATTTCATGTTGCTCTAGCTAGACTGTTACTGGATGATTCTATCCTGCACTTTTTGTTTTTGAGCAAGTGAAGATGAAAAGACCGGAAAGCTTCTAGGTCTAGACTTTATTTTTAAGATGATGTGTCATTGATGACAACCATTCTAAGCCCTAGTTTTATGCTAGTTGAAGCCGGCTATATGATTTTTTTCTCCGTTCTGTTTTAGTTTAGGATCATATTTTTGGTCTTTTTTAATAATATTCCCCCTTCAAAACCTATTGCTCAGAATAATGCTTAAAACAAATTGCTTGCCAAAATAATGTGGAACATGGGATGCCGCATAGGCCATTCAGGATTTCTCTAAAACGTTGTCCAAGTGATGATTAATGACTTCCTGGGTATGCATCCTTTTTGAAAGTTCTCTAAGTGTGTTGGAGTAGGCTTCTTTTCTGAAATTTTGCTGAAGTGTTGGGAGTAGGGGGTTTCTGTTTTGAAATTATCTCCTCAGTAGATGATAGACCTCAAAAAAATGCTCGGCTTGAAATATTTTTGGATATTTCTTTGTAGGCTTGCACAATACAAACTATAACAAAATTTTCACATGATAAAAGGAGAAATGTAGCATTAAAAAAAAAAAAAAACTTCTATGAGTTACATAAGCTTTATAATATAAACCCATTTTTTTTTTTTTAATGTATGAAGAGCTCCTAAATTGATAGCATGAACTAATAAGATGGCACATCCAGAGGGGGCAAACTGAAAGTGAAACATAGACATCAACGAGTAAAAATATGACAGCAAAAGGTATGTTTAGAAAGTGTTGATGAAGTAATAGAAAACATGAAGTTTGTACATGATCATAATCACAAGATGTAGCAACTTATATGGTCAAAACTTTGAGAAAAGCCTCTACATCTTGTACACCATGAAGGCTTGTGTCTTCGTACTGGAGGTGCTTCGTTGCTAGAGAAAGCATGACCCACGGACATCATTCCTCCCACTCTTCGTATAGTTTTGAAATTGCTCCAGTTTAACTGATCGTATCCCGTCTAGTCATTTCCTTGAGTCGTCTTGCATTTTAATGTATATGGGCGTCCAGAAATTCATAAGTTCTTTGTCCAAATTAATGTTGGATGTATCTCAAGTCCTTCAACTCTCCTATTGTTTCTTTTAAGGAAACAACTTATGGCTCTAATATTGTTAGCTTGGAGTTTGATTTCACCCTAATGAATACACGTTATCCTTGACTAAAAGGACAATTTCATTTTTTGAAGGAAAGGTTGATCTTAGTAAATACAAAGAGAAGATGAAAAAAATATAGTGATGTAGGACAGAAGATGTGATGGCACAAATACAAGTTTCAATGTTCCCTAGCCCGTAAGTACATGGTAGAATAAGAATAGATGGGAAGCACAAATATAGGCATGAAGTATAAATGTGAGATCATGACATGACATAAAGAAACTTCCTTGCTTCACATAGGCCTTGCCACCTATCTATAAAGGATGGTGAAGATGGCATACCAAGTCAAAGATTATAATTGAACCATGGATAGAAGGTCAAATGGAGGTTGGCATTCAAGAGTATGGTTATTTTCTAGATTTAAAAATGAATACAAGAGTGAAAGATATTCAGATCGTAGAGAGTATTATGTTGGTCTACGATGTAAATGAGTACACTGCTTAAAAGAGGCTGAGAAGCTCGTTGAAAATATGTGCGCCCAGAGCTTCTATTATGCAACATCGATCAATTACAATAGACAAATTATGAAGTAGTTATTAAAAGGATAAAGAAAGAGAATAACCATATGTTGGTGTATCGATATTAATATTACATGCTGAGGCTCACATGTCATATTAATAATTATATAGATCAAACTTCGTTATTCGATATGTTTATATCAAAAAGGCAATCATTCTTCTGGCTTAAATGAACCCACATGCATGCTTCTTCAATGTTCCCATCATGAAAAGGTTGTGCGTGCAGTATACAAAATAATACATATTTAGATGGATTTTTATGCAATTATCATCCTCTCTTATATGATAAAGGCCTTGCGAAGCAAATTAGTATCATCTTGTGGCATGCTAACTGATGGTGCTTTAGATGGTGCTTTAGGAATAGGAACATGGTATACTCTTGCTTCTATTCTAAAATTCTTGAACTTACTTGACTTATATGATAAAGGTATTTAGCGTATCAAGATCCATTGGATAACATAAGTCATTCTCTAGTGTCTAGTAATAACTAGTACTCAAAATATGTCACCTACGGTATATATCGAACTCATCCTCGATTAATGGAACTTACAATTTGATTTTAGATGGCATCTTAGTGATAGACATATTGGTTTAAATAGGACTGAATCATCGCTTGGCATTCATTGTGATCTGTTGAAAGGAAGAGCTTAGACGATGGTCACTTCAAATGATTATGCACGTTATTTGATGACTTTTGATCTAGACTACACGTTCTACTATCCAATGTGACTGATTGAAATGAAGAAGCCGGATGATGGTGACTTCATGTTGATCGCTCGAAATTAAGAGGTTGGATGATGATGATTTCACTCGATGATACATGCAATTTGATGATTGCTATCTTGATTATATCTCTTGTCATTTGATGCAATCAAACCAAAGGAAGAGGCTAGATGACCGTGACTTCATGCTTGAGCTAGGAGACACATCTTTCATAGAGTGATTGATCCCTTATATTGTGATAATTGAGGGATCATATCTTAAAGTGTGCAGATGAGATCTTGTCATAAAATGAAACACATGTAAACACTAAGTACCACATATATATATATTTAATAGAGGAAGGAGATGCAAGTGTTATCTATTGCTTTAGTGAGGAATATGGTTACATAAACCACTAATTAGGAAGGCCTTTACAACTCATGTATAGGGGATAGGTCTGAAAATTACTTCCAAATGACCTTCAGTGCAAGGGAGAGATTATTGGAATTATAAATGCCCTTTATGTGTAACTGTAAACATTGATTGAAAGAATGTATGGATTTTTTCTTTACCATGGTCATACTTAGCGTGAGGTATATGTCACACATCGATGATTAAGTCTGAAGAGACCGTATGAGTCATATAAGGGTCTATCTAATAAGACAAGGTACATAAGCAAGATTAGATATCTATATGCTTGAAATTATGTTGGATATCACACTATAGAGCTATTGTATTGGACAATGATGGGATGGAATTCCTCCATTAAGATCAAACCTCATGCTTGTTCTAAAGTGTACCATTATATTAAGGTGGCATTTAGTTCACAATAATATATAATAAACGAGGAATCTTGCATTCTTGATAATTTTATACTTGTTAATCGAATTACTGAAAATGCAAGTTTACTGTGTTTGATTTGCCTTGATATCATTTTTGATATTTTTTTTATTTTAAGTGACTATCTTTTTTTTTTTTTTGCTAAAATATGAAATGCTCTAATAAAAAGCATGATGTCTTTAAAACTATTTTAGAAATATTATATTTAAATAATATAAATACTCAATATATATTTTATATGATATAGTATGCACTATAATCTTATTAAATATATTAATATAATATTAGATCTAATGTATAATATATTATATAATATTTATAATTTATATATTATTTAAATATAATATCTTTATTATTAAATTATTTAAAGTTATAACATAAATAATATTAAATATAATATAATATTAAATATTACTAAATATTTACATAAAAATCAAGAGCATAATATAATGTTATTTAACTTTCATAATCTTATATATTTATTTTTTAGAAGTGAATTCATTACTATGGTTTGTTATAATTGTAAATTACTAAGAATGTAGCCGTGTCCAATATCTAGTTACCTTTTATATCCTTGGATTCATATAAATCTGTGAGCCATCCTGCTTTTTTTTATTTTTTTTTATCTTTAAAATTTATGAACTATATGGATCCAAAGATGAGGAAGGTGACTTGATCCATACTTGGCTATATTTGAATATAGATAAATCCATTTATATATAAATATTGATTTACATATTTTTAAATATTATTAGGTGTATGTAATAGTACTCTTTGATAATATTTGTTTCAACAATAGAGCAGGCATAGGATTTGAATGAATGCATAACAAGAATATTTATTGGCAACAAATTAAATTTATAGCTAGTTCAAGAAAAGTTGTCATAAACTATTCTTTACATGAAGCCAATATTTTTTAAAAAATATATAACAAAGCACCCTCGGTCAAATATTATTTTCAGTATCTTAGTCAAATGAAAAATCAGAATAATTTGTGACACAGCCGCACTCTAAGGACAATGCATCGACCAACAAAGCTTAGAAAATTAAACTTTTTAATGAAAAAATATTTATATAATACACATATTTTATTTATCTCATGCCTCCTTACTCTCAAATATGGAAGAAGTACATAAAAATAGAATACTATTACTTTAAAATTAATATATAATAATATGAAAGTAAAGAAAATATAATTATATTTTTTATTTTAAAAAATTAAATCATACTAACATCGATGCATTATAAGGATATATACTTAATTTATTTAAAGACTCATTTATTAGATAGTTTGAGTTCCTAACCAATTGATATATAGGCTGGTTATATGTTGGCAGTTTCTCAAAGCACGCCAGGTCCACTATAATGTTTTTTTTGTTTGCTAAAAAAATATCTTTTTTAGAGTTATTTGGCTGAGATAATTTTCAAGCCTCGTTCCACTCCATGTCGAACCAAATAAAGACATGACTGTAGCTAACCACACGTTCCAAACCGGCCAATTTCACCAACCGCGATTTCGAGAGCCCTTCTTCGCCTTCGTCTATCGCTCCGCCTCCTCTCGAACTTTCGACGATGGCCGCCGCCGCCGCCGCCGCTGCATCGACGCAACCAATCAGAGCCTCCCTTCCCCTCTCTTCTTGGAGAGCTAATGGCACCGCAAGGGTGCTCGCGGCCGCACGTCGTCTCTCTTCTCCTCTTCCTTTCCCTCCTTCCACTTTGTCCCTCTCTCGTCCGTATGTAAGCGGCGGCGCTGCCCTCTTCGGTCATCACGGCGATTCCAATCCAAGGGTTTTGGCTCTGCCCTCTCGGTTCGATGCTTCTCGGTAATATTACTATTCCTCTAACCATTTTTAGGTTTTAAAGCTTGCTTTTTTAAAATAATTTTTTTTTTACTTCTTTGTCTTCTATTCGAAATTTCTTGCGCCTTGTTTGATTTGAAAGGAAATGTACAAAAAAAAAAATAAACCAATTTTTTTTTTTTCATATTATCTTGGATATCCATGAATTCTAATGAATGCTGGTTTTCTTTGGGCTTGGTTGATTTTAGAAGAGAAGGACAAAAACAACCAAGTTTCCTTTTCTTTCTTTTTTTAATGATATCTTGAATATTAATCGAGCTCGTTAACGCTCCGTTTGCTGTCTTTTAGCATTGACTCCGGAGATGAGGTCGACACTGGATAAGGTGGTTAAATCACACAAGGTGATTGTTTTTATGAAGGGAACCAAGGATTTCCCACAGTGTGGCTTTTCAAACACTGTAGTGCAGATATTGAAGTCGCTGAATGTGCCTTTCGAGACGTTGAACATCCTAGAGAATGAAATGCTGCGCCAGGGTTTGAAGGAGTACTCCAGCTGGCCGACGTTCCCTCAGCTTTACATTGATGGGGAGTTCTTTGGTGGCTGTGATATCACAGTTGGTACGCTTGTCTTTCTGCATATTTTCACTTCTTCTACCTTTCCATTCTCTTGAAATTATAAGTTCGTGCTAACTTATTTACATCTGCCCTTGAATATCATGGAACTATCTTTGTTTGGAAGTGTGAGGATGTTATGATGAAAAAAATAAATGGTAAATATGGGAATCAAAGGACGAAAAGACAAGAGGAAAGGATAAGAAATAGAATTTTACTCAATTGATTGAGGGTACTATTAGCAAGAAAACCAAAAGATGAAATTGGTAAATGGGGAAACAAAGGCAACCCACAACATATTTGGTGAAATTTCTAGATCCTGTTATGGATAGCAATTTTGTTGTCAAAATTCCTTGGATCTTTTTTCTGCAATACTTGATAACAGTTCTACCTTGAGTGTATCTCCAAGACAAATATAAGTTAGTACTTCAGTAATGAGAAAGAAATGAAGCTATCAATTCCCACTGAAGTAGTTAGCTACTAGAAACTTTATATGTTACTCCTTATAACAGGCTATCAAGTTTATGTTAAAAATTTTGTACACATATTAAATATATGAACTTTTACTGGTAGCCAGTTTTATATCCATTTCACTAAAGAAGCTATTTAAATCCCAATATCGGAGGCAGTTATTTGAGGTCTGACTTGGTTGTAGGATTTCCATCCTCAGATGCAGATAGGTATTTCATCCCTGACTTATATATATATTATTTTATATATATATTTCCCTTCTTTCTTATCCTCTTCTCCCTCATGTTTTGAGTGTTGCACAATCACTTTTTCCCAGTGAGATTAGCAGGGAGCAGAAGACTGTGCTGAAGTGGGATAACAATAACAGTCCAGGTTACGTTTTTTGCTTGAAAGAACCTTGGATGTTCTTTCGTATGGACAACCCTTTGATGTCTTAATTTTTTCTTTAAGGTTTAAATGGATTGATACGAAAGAACGTCAAGTGGATCTGAAAGAGAAAATAGGGAAAGCCTTAGATCGTTCATGAGAGGAAAAGAATAAGGATATGGTACATATCCTATTATCTTTATAAAAGAATAGAAATATGACTCATATTCCTATTTTTCATTGAAGAAATATGAGTAAAAGAATAAAGATATGGTTCTGTTAAAAGAATAGAGATATAGCTTATATCCATGTTTTTCAGTAAAGTATATGCGCAACAGGATTGGGATATGGCTCACATCCCTGTTTTTCAGTCAAAAGAATACGAATATGGCTCATATCCTTGTTTTTAAGTAAAAAAGTACATGAGTAATAGAATAGAAATATGATCCATATTCCTATTTTTCGGTTAAAAGAATAGGGTATGACTCATATCTTTGTTTTTCATTGAAATAGTACATGACTAATAGAATAGGGTACAACTCATATCCTTATTCTTCTTTTTAATTTAAAGAATAGAGATATGACTCAACAGGGATATGACTCATATCTACGTTCTTCAATAAAGAAGTATATAAATAAAAGAATAAAAATATGACTCACATCGCTTTTTTTTTCTATGACTTGAACATTTGCAAAAAACATTAGAATCTTTTGAAATAAATATTTTGGATCTGTGTGACATATGTTAAAAGAATGTCTTTTTGCATCAATCTATCTATAGATTAAAGTAAATCGAAGGGTTCTCCATGCTAAAGAACATCTAGCATTCTTTCGTGCGAAAGACCTAATCCAGACCCAATAGTGACTAAAGGAAAATCATTCCTATTGGTCCTCTATTCCTCTTTTAGCCAACTCTTAACATTAGATATGGTCAATTATGGTGGAGCAAGATAAGATGAATGCAATTATAGGCTAGGTATGACTGTCAAAGCCATCTCTATGTCACAAGTTGGTCTAGGTATGGTTATCGAACCATCTGTCTTAAAAATTTGGCCAAGTATCATTCCCTAAATCATTTTCCACTCTTAAACAGGGCTAAATATGATATGCTACAATAGTAAAATGTAAAACAGTTTACAATATGTGATTTTAATTCTTTTCCATCTTTCAGTCTTAAATTAATGTGTCATAGCAAAAGGACCAAGGATTTTCATGAGATTAATATCCTGTAACTTATAATAGTTGAAACTTTAAATAAATACTATACAATAGCATAAACTTGAAACCAAAAAAAAAAACTCTTACAATTTTATATGATGTGCTTGGTATGTACCTAAGATTAATATACATAACTTGTACATTAAACTTATTTACAGTGTACATGATCTTGCACTTTTAACCCTACAACATGCATGTGACCAGTCCATGGTGAACTGGTTTCTTGCCAGTGCATCCCTTGAATTAAATAGACAAATAATGGCAATGATCTTTTTGACAGCATTGAGAAGAAAGTTGAGTGAAATATTTTTTACATAGCTATTATCATACTTTATGTTCTATTTCCAAGCACTATTTGTTTCCTTCATGGTAGTTTTTTGTTTCTGAAGATTATAAGCATGCATAATTAACTTCAACTTGTATTATACTTCTTTGGAATCTTGGAAGATCAATTGGACATTTTAGCATGAATATTTTGGCTAAAACTTTTGCTTTATGATCCACTAGCTCACTTGAGTTTTATTGCATAACAGAAGCATACAAGAATGGACAATTGCAGGAGCTGTTAGAGAAAGCAATGTGCTCTTGAGATGTATTGGATTACAACAAGATAATTTTTATCGTTAATTGTTAAAAGGTGTTAAAACTCTTTTCTTGATTTTCTGTATTCACAGTGAGAAGCATGTGTCTTTTGAATCTTTCATGTCACTTCTATATGTGCTTTTTCTTTGGTAATAATTTAAGGCTTTACCATTGAAACATCTGATATAATCAATTTTTTGTTGTACCTATATTTACTTGGGTTCTTTATGCATTTAATTCTGAATTTCTTGATTGTATTTATGAACAACTCATCTAAACTCCTTGGTTTAATACTTATTGCAACTGAGGTGAAGTCTGTCGGGTTGATACAAGAGATCTAGGTTCATTACCTGCTCTCATGCAATAAAAAGGTGGGGCTTCTGCTCTTGGAGCATTAAAAGAATGGAAAGGAGGTGTTTAAGCATCTATGGCCTAGGTCATCCAACCAAAGTAGGTGCCTTGGCATGCATTCTGTTCTTTTAACAACATTAATTAGGAAATGGAGCCTAAAAGAAAAAAGGTATCAGGAAATCTGGAGAAGTGCTTACACTGAAAGTTCATAAAATAGAGAGAACTGGAGAAGATTAAGTTTTATTTCAGAATGAAACAGATAAAATGGGATGTAATGATTCCATCTGAATGTATTTTGGAGATTGAAGCGACTGTAGAGCTGTGATCCAGGTGATTGTGGCTTAAAGAGGGAAACAATGATATCTCTTTCTTTTTCATAAGATTGCTAATAGCAAGAGATGAGTTGACTGCAGCAAAGTTGTGTCTTATTCATATATACAAGCCCTAGTCTAGCAAGATGGCATACTCATGTTAAGCTCTGTAGTTGAGGGGATGATGTTTAATTTAAAGCTTTCATTAAATGTTTTAGAAGCTCTCAGGTTTGAAGATTGACTTTAAGAATGCCTCTTTCATACATCTCATGACGATGTTGATTAGGGGAGCCCAATGACTACTATTTTTTGCTTGTATGATTGAGCAAGTTCCATTTAAATATTTCCAGTTAAATATCTTGACCTACCCTTTGACCAGATTATTTGCACAAAGAAGAATGTCTACCTCGGACTAGCATGGTTGACAAGAAGCTTTCTTGTTGGAAATTAAACTAGCCAATGTGCTAATTGACACAACAGTAACGGTTTTCTTTGCTCCATGTTGGGTTTACTAACATAATCGAGAAGGTTTTTCTTATAAATGAATGATAGTTCTGTCAACACTGGATTTTGCCTTCTTAATTAAGATATTATTCGCAAGTCTAAGAAGAAGGAAGCCTCAGTGTTAAGAATCTTTAGGAGTTTAACCTGTCTTTGTTGGAAAAATATTAGTAGAAGTTTCATTTAGGATATCATCTTGGGAAATAGCTTTTTCTGGCTATAAATTATAGAAGAAGGCTCTTTGATTGTTATAGATCTTTATCTAGAGCCTCACTTTTCAGGTGAGTCGCTAAGAAGATGAAGGAGGTTGTAGGATTTCTTTCATTCGATAAATGCTAAATCTACATAGATAATTAGGTGAACTAACTCTTTGATGTTTGTTGCCAAGTTTATTCTCTATTATAGAAAACATGGATGCTTTTCTTTCTTCTTAATGCAAGCATACCGAGATTTGAAGTTCAGAAGGTCAATCTCAAATGTTACGTTTGAGGAACAGTGTCTTATAAAAAGTCTTGATCTGGTTGTGCTGCACGTATATGAGATTAGAATATGGAGATAAGTCTCAAAATACATCCTTCACTGTGAGATCCTTCTACCAGTTCTTCAGTTCGGGAAGACTGGTTTTCCATGGGGCCTTTTAGAGATAAGTCTCAAAATACATCCTTCACTGTGAGATCCTTCTACCAGTTCTTCAGTTTGGGAAGAACTGGCTTTCCATGGGGCCTTTTATATCCACCTGAAAAGAGTTGCACCATGCTAGCTCTGAAATGAAGAATTATTAGATTCGAACATCAGATAACTTGGGTGAAAGGAATTGTTCTCATCCTGAAAGGGGTTACGGTTCCTTTGTCATCCTGCAACTAAGTGGAGTTCGAAGAACTTGCAAGGTTAAACTGATGAACATCTCATCAGATTTCCCTGTTATTTTCCTTATTTTTTTCTCTCGATTGAGTTAGCCATTTGGAACAAAGGCGGGAATCAAGTAAGGATTGAAGATGGTTGGAACTTTCTTAGTTACGTTTGTCTAGTGCGAAGTCTTGTGGGAAGGAATAAATATTATTAATTAACTCAACTTAACTAAGCCTTTTTCTAACAATAAAATATCATTAATTGCTGCTGATAATTCTCTTGAGGTGCTGAGTAATGGATATCTGATGATCTTGGGTTTTAAAAATTTGTGTATGCTGCATTGACTTTGTCCTTTGTGTTTTTAGCACTTCACTCCTGAATGAAACAAAGGTTTCCTAGAAGGATTGAAGCAAGGACCAAAGCTAGTTCAAATTATTAATTTTGTTTTATTAGCAAAATTTTATGATGTTTTTATCTGTTTGTAGGATGGTGTTGTAAATAACAGAAACTTCAAGGAAGGATGTCAGGGCATTGTATGATGGTAATTTTGAAAGACTTGGATTTGAACTTGAACTTTATTAAAAAAAAAAAATTAAAAAAGTATGATAGCTGAACTTTTTATTAGCTCAAAGCCTTATCAGAAAGAAATAAATTATTATTAAATAGAGTCTAGTGTTCTACATGCATAGGATTTGTCCACACTCAGATAGATTCTGGCCTATGTTTGCTCAACATAACCACTGCCAGATGTTCCCATTCTCAGTCCACCACTCTTGAGAAATTCTGAATACCACTCGGCAGAGACTCTGCGATGCCTTGTCCTATTTTTGTCATTGAAGTCAGTCCCATAGAGACCAAAGCGAGAATCATAACCAGAAATAAACTCAAAGCAGTCTATGAGAGACCACACAAAGTATCCACGTGTATCTGATCCATTCCTGCACGCACACACACATTGCTTCAGATGGAACAGAATCTAATTGAATTGACAAATGTTTACTGCTGTCTCTTTGAGTGCATGTGAATACGTCTTCCGTAAAACAAGATCAATGAACCATGAAGCCACCATGCATAGCATGGCAGTTTCTTAAGCGCAACTTCTGGGGAGAAAAGGGCTCTTGAGGTATGGGCATTTAGTACTGCAAAGACTTCTACTGGTGGATTGGGCTTGTTTGCCCAATTTAAATAGCTAATGTAGCTTGACTAAAGAATAGGGCTACTGCACCCGTCCAACTCCACCCTGTAACATCACTTGCCGGTCTAATTAACTCGTTAGCAAGCTGAAATTATGTGGTTTAAAAACTCGAATGAAAGTTAGTAGATAGCAAAGTGGACTTGAGTTATAAGTATTTAAACCTTTTCTTTTTCATATGATGTGAAACTATTTTGGGATATTATAATCTTCTTTTTTATCATGCGATATTCTCATCGCATATCACAAGCTAGTCAAAACCTATCCGACTCATTGATGTTGTAAGGGGGTAGCTTCATGCTATAATAATACTCTATCAGATTGAATTTTATCATCATATGATGGATAGTCCTTTCCTTATATGCTTACCAACTTTCACATACTCGAATGGGCTTTATACTATTTGTAAAGCTTCACAAGCTCATATATTAGCTTAATTAACTCATTAGCGAGCCAAAATTATATGGCCCAAAAATTTGAATGGAAAGTAGCATGTAGATACTTAAATTTTTTCTTTTCTATTCGATGTGAGACTATTTTGGGATATTAATGTGCCTACTCTCACTGAACCAAAAGATAGGAGAAAGGGAGAGGTCTGAGGAAAAAGAAGAAAAGAGAAAAACTCTAGATGTAGGTAAAATTTGTAGTTAATATTGTGAAAATGGAATTACCTTATAGCGAGACTCAGGCTTTCTAAATATTGCTGCAAGAAGTTTACCCTGAGATCATCGTTATAAAAACCGTGGATCCGTTGTATCCTTAATGTTCATGTACGGGAATCCTGGATTCAAGCAAGGCTCACGGTCAGAATCACAATGGGTAACTAGATTCCATAAGGCTAACTTAAAAAAAAAAAAAAAGAGAGAATATTTGCTTACCATTTTCATGGATAAAAATTGGAGGATTTCCATAGTTCACTTTAAGGTACTCAAGCATCTCCATCAGAGCCCATGGAGTTGGACCCATGCCGTCGGGGGGTCCGTAATCCTGCATAAAGTTACAGTTTGCCTCAAAAAGAGTCCTGCTTACTCGAGAACCAGTTTATCAGCATTACCTTTACCAAAAGGGCCTTCTTGGAGTAGGTATTGTTGTTGGGTGGATAATCTGCATCAAAAGTACTCAATTGTAATGAGCAGTATAATTACAATTGGCGTAATCTACTTATGAAAGATATGTTATGCAGGGATCAAGCTAAATCCAAATTTAAAATTACCCTTTTGCATCCACCTCTCCTAAGGTATAGCATAATTACATTCGAATCTCCTTTTAATTCTAATTTAATAAAACTGGATTTAGCATATATGTGCTATTGTGTTGTTGAATGGAGTTTAATGTTATGTTATATTTTAGGGAGGTATATGTAATTTATTCATAAAATTTAGATGAGTATAAGTTTAATTGCGCTTCTCATAGGTTTTAATGTCTGTCAGTTTAGAAGATGTGTCTGTAATTTTTGAATGAAGAGGGAATGGGAATATAATATACCTCAGAAGTGGATATAATTTACTCTAGGCAATCTCTCTTAATCCACTAGGCATAGACTGGATGGATCCACTTAAACATTGTTTGTGATAATCTGGCCCTACCCAAAAAGATTAATCACAAAGTATTGTCTGATTATTTTTTTTTTTGATCCTATAAAATGTAACCATTTCATAGTAGATGTGGTTACGTGCATGCGTTTGTGCATGCATGTGGCTCTCACAACTAATTAATCAACAGAGCTCGTCTCAAACATCCACTCTTCTCCAAAGCCATATCATCGAAAGCAAATGTTTCAAATGATCATTATCTACTTACTGATTGGTCTCACAGATGCATCTCCGAAGTAGTCGCTCTGATTTCTATCTTGATTCTCAGGAGCTGCTTCCACGTAGACTTCTATGTAATGGTTGAAGCCAATAAAATCAAATGAACCTTTCAACTTCTTTGATTCTTCTGCACTAAAAGATGGTAACCGAGCTCCTACATTCTTCTTCATCACAGCAGGGTAAGTTCCATAAACAAGAGGATCCGTGAGCCTGGTTCAATGCAGAATATGTCCGAGGTTACACCTTAATGTATTATTGTTCTCAGGATTTTGTTTACTGGGAGAAGACAAGGAAAGGAGTGGGGAAGGTGGAATAGAAAGAAGGGAAAAAAGTTAAAATGAACTGCAAACCCATCATCATTCTCACCATCCTATATGAAAATCGATCATTCTTTGCGCTGCAGCAATATCCTCTGTTGAGTTTGTGGATGCCTTATACCAAAGGCCTAGGAGGGTCATTCCTATCTGCCCTCCTTGCTCTGCCTGAAATAGAAGGGTTAGAAAAGCTTGATCTACTTGCTAATAACTAGTGTAACTCTCTAAGCTTATCTATTAATTCAATTAATTGTATAGTTTTGATATGATTATGTTTGATTATTGGATCCTATTAGAACTCTCCAGTTAGGCGTGCTTGGTTGAGAGTAGGGGTGTAATTGAGTTGAGACAGCTTGCGAGTAGCTCGAAATCGACTCTAAAAATACTCAAAATCGACTCGCTACTTATCGAGTCGAGCTCGAGCTACTTGAGTATATTATCGAGTCAAGTTCAAGTATTAAAATACTCGGTTCGAAAAGCTCGTGAGCTTAATCGAGCTTACTTAATTTTACTATATCACCATTATAATTCATACATATTTACAATATTGTCCTAACTATATAAAACTCCTTTGAATTTTTAGTTGAGAATATAATTTATTTTAATTTTAAAATTATTTTTTAAATTTTTTACATAAAAATTCAATCGAGTCGAGCTTGAGTATATCGAGTATTTCATCGAGCTCAAGTTCGAACTCTAAATAAAAACTCGATTGAGCTCGAGTTGAGTTTCGAGCTTCAAATTTTAGAATCGAGCTCGAGCTTGGCACTATGTCGACTTGACTCGGCTCAATTATACCCTTAGTTGAGAGTAAATAATAGGGTGGATGACAAGTAGATGGACTTGGGGCGTTACAACCAATCTTTTGATGAACTAAACAAGGTCTTGAGTTTTGAAACCTGATATTTGTCCCTGTACAAGGAGACAACTGATGCATGGGATAACAACATATTGTGAGCAGCGATGTATGGTTCTGTTGTTGAGTCCCCCTTGGTGCAGTTAAAGCCAAAGGGATAAGAGCAGCGCCCTGGTGCAAACATCCCAGAATCATAACCTCCAACCGCTTGTATGTTGGGTTCGTTTAGAGTACTCCAGAACTTCACTCTATCACCAAATTCTCTAAAGCAGATATCAGCATAAGCCGTGAAATCCTCTCTGCATCATTCCCAAATCATAAAATCACTTTGCTGCATTGATTGCTATTATGCAATAAAAGGGAGTTTCAGGCTCATAAATTTTCATATGATATAATTAATTAGATCAGAAATTTACACTATTTTTGGGCTCAAGAATCCTTCATACTCATCTTCCAACGCTTGGGGATGATCGAAGTGGAGAAGAGTTACATGAGGCTCTACTCCTGCAAGATTTATCAAGAAATCAAATTCCTGAAAATAGAATGCAAATCCAATCTAATAAATTCATATCAAGTCATTATCAGATTCTTTGCTTAGATAACCATCTCCAATACCATAGCTTAAGAGCTCATTGATTAGATTGTTGTAGAATTGTAAGCCTTTTTGGTTGACTGGTCCTCGCCCATCTGCAAGAAAGAGTAGGACCATGAAGCATCATCCTCGAGTTTCAGATACATATATCTGTTTTATAACACAAAATATAAAAATGACATCCATATAGTCACCAGGAATAAGCCGGGACCAGGAAAGGGAGAATCTATAAGCATCCAGGCCCATCTCATGCATCAGTTTCACATCTTCCTGTCCATCAAATAAAATATGATATTTGCCTGCAATTCTTCATACCATTCTTGTGTTACAACAGATTGCTCCCTTTGAGTAAAGATAGGCTTGCCTTGTATTTATGATATTGGTCAGCTGCTATGTCTCCTGTGTCCTTTCCCATGAATCTCCCTGCAAGAAAATCCACAATACTTGAACACTACTTCACAGACCACCACAAGAAAGTATTGGACTCACCAGAATGGGTGAAGGTGTCCCAGATACTGAGCTTTCTTCCATCCTCTGCAACTGCTCCTTCTACCTGCAATCCACACAGAACAGCCCTCATAAGTGACGAGTGACATATAGATGCCAGGTAACTCGGTTCCTTGTTTCTTTAACAATATTAATCTATTAACTAGTTTCTTAATCCTGTGTTTCATTGTTTAGAAAAAATGTTTTGTGATTGTTTTTCACTGCATAATACTGGAACAACACATGATCATTTTTTTGCATGTTTGGTCAAAAGCTAATATTTATTATCCTTATCATGGGGTTGATAAGTGGTTTGGATATATAAAACAAAGCTCTAGTTAGAAAGAGTGATCTTTTAACAATCCATGGTAAGGATAGAGATAGAAGTAGACCTAAATTAATATGGATAAAAATAATTAAAAAAGATATAACTATTTATAATTTGAATGTCGACTTAGTCCTGAATAAAGCAGAGTGGAGGAAGCAGATTCATGTAGCCGACCCCATATAATTAGAAAAAGGCTTAGATGAGTTGAGTTTGTTATCATGAGGTTGATGATGGTCATAGTTACTCATAGTTACCAAAATGAGAGAGAGAGAGAGAGAGAGAGAGAGAGAGATCAATTTTGAAATTAAACAAAAGAGTTTTCTAAATCAATGCAATAGTTATTTTAGAAATTAATGTTATATCCTGGTAGGCATACTAATTTTGAAATTATTTCATAGACTAGACAGATTACTCTATGTAATTCTATTACATATAATTCATATATTTTATATTTGATATGCTTAATCTAGCTAGAGATAGATATTACTTACTAAGCTATTAGCTCACATAATATTTTACTTATCTTTTCAAACTATAAGATGAGTAGGGCCAGAATGCAAAGGGCTGATACAAGAATTCTAGCAGTTGAAGTAGTAAGATTATTTCTTTATAACTAAAGTATAAAAGAGTGGTACTTAAATAATTTGTTAATTATTTTTATGTTATTTTTTTTTTATTTTTAATATTAATAATGATATATTGTTTTAGTTTAAAAATTAATAAAATATGTCTTGCATATTTTCTAGGGCCATACCCTAAAGGATCCATAACTGTCATCTACCTAACTAGAGTTGGGTTTGGAGCACGACATGTGCAAGAAATATATGGTAAAAGATTTTTTGTAATAAGAAAATCTTAATTTTCACTCTAATCAATAGCTATCGGAGATGATGATAGCTACTATTTTTATTTTGAAGGCATGGGAAACTTTGGGCTCATTTTCTATTCAGAAAAAGAAAAATTTTGATGTTGCATACTTATCTCTATTTTTTGTGAAGAATGTTAAATAGATTTACATAGCGAACATAAATTATGCACTATAATCAAACAGAAATAATTGTAGAGTGAGTGATCTTACTTGATAGGCAGAAGTACCGGCACCAAAATAAAGCTAGTTGGAAAGTCATCTCTCTTAATGGCTATCACCCTAGCCAATGCTAAAAACAAAAGAAGACTCAAAAGCATACACCCTTTCTCCATCCCTAGAACAAGCATATGAATGAAATGGCTTCGGATGAGAATGAGAGGAGAGATGGGGGTTCTTTCTCTTCTATTTGAAACCCCACTAATTCTAATGGGGCACCCTTTTTAGGAAACATGAAAAAAAATTTTAAACAAAAAGGAATTGAAAGATATAGGGGAATATTGATAATAAAGAGAAGATAGGTAATAAATCTAGTGATAAAGAGGGGATTACAATGCATAAATTGAGAGAGGGCATGGAAAATAATTAGGAAGGAATTAATGTGGAGACTAATTATATTTTGGAGTAGATATTTTGAGAGATCAAAATTTAAAAACCTAAAAGATAGAATGCAGGAGACTTTTTTGCCAATTAAATCGGGTAGAATGGTTGGCAATGTGAAATTATAGCACAAAGCCCATATTTAAAAATTAAAAAATAAAAATAACCTATCCTAATGTTTTATAATTTCATTAAATTTGTCGTTGTTCATCCTCTTCTTGTTATTCGGTCTCTTCTCTTCATTTTATTTGGAATGATGGATGTAAGGGAAAAGGTTATAACTATGTCATTGTAGATTAGTAATATAAATAAAATGTATTTGGATTCTACTCAAAAGAAAAAAGTCCAATAATAATAAGATACATCCAATTTAATTTAAAGGTTGAGAAAGAGAGGAAAAGATGATAGTATTTTGTCTCTTTTAGAAGGAGCAAGGGAGGAAAGTTAGTTGCTTCTGCTGAAAAAATATGTTAAGAAAAGAGTTGCAATAATGAATAAGAGATCCTATTTTTAATGGGGTATATTCTCTGGAGACATGCTAAAAATTTCTAATATAAGAAGGAATTAATAAAAACATGAGAATAATGATAACATATAGCATGAAGGTGGGAAATTAATTTGGTAATTGTGAGGTCCTTATGTTCATATGATAGAGAAATAATGTGAGAAAGAGGTTAAATAAGAAAAAGTTAATGTGGAAACAATTAAAGGGAAAAGATGTTCTAGAGATTAGAATTAAAAATAATAAAAAAATAAACATGAGAAGATTTTTTATTAGCAATATGAAATTGCTGCATAGAGCATAGAATTTTTTATAAAAACTTTAGCTACCCTAATATATTCTCATTTAGCTAGGTTGATCATCACTTTATCCTCCCTGTATTGTTCAATCTCTTCTCTCCATCTTGTATGCCACTTAGATTGAAGAGACAATTATTTAAATGCATAGGTTCGAAGGCAAAAAAATAACTATGCTATGCTAGAATGAAAAATATCAATGAGATGGATTTGGATTTGACTCAAAAGGGAAAAAAAGGAACTAATTATAAGGTCAACCTATTTTAGAAGTTGAGAATAAGGGAAGAGGGCATGAATTTTTTCTATCCTCATTTCTAGAATAAGATAAGGAGGAAAAGTTAATTACGTTGGGAGAGGTCCCATTTTTAGTGGGGAATTTTATTATGAAATATTTTTGGAAAGTTTTAAAATAATAAGGAATTAAGAAAGATATGAGAATGTTAACAAAAAAAAAGAAGGTAGGCAATTAATGAAGGAAATAAAAAAATATTGCAACAGATTTGTTGGCCCAGATGGCAATCCAAGAGGGGTGAATTGGGTTCTTTAAAAATTTTATAATTAAAATCAATTTTTCAAGATGAATGTGCACAAGGAAAGTGTAGAGAGTGTGATGCTATGAATGGTCAGCACAATATAAAAATTAGAGTAAAAGAGAGAAGAAATAAGCACGACAAACATGAAGGATTTATAGTGGTTCAATGTTAGCTACACCTACATCAACTCCCAAGCAACTCTTGGGCACACACTATAATCACCCTGATTACAACCGAGTTATTTTAGAAGATCACAACCCAAACTTGTTGTTTTACAACGAGATCACAACGAACACAGCGATTTTCATAGGTTCACCAGCACACAACTAACTCAAGCTAATCTTAGCTTGCCCAAGGCCAACTGCCTCACCTGAATCAATCTCCTGATTGAATTAAAAACAAGTGTATAAGTAAATGATTACAAGAATATAAAAGCTTCTCAAAGAGCAGATAAACAATATAAGAAAAAATGGAGATAGAAAGCCTGATTAGAAGATGTTTGATGTTGAGCTTTTCTTCTTTTTCTCTTCTCTTTTGAATGAACTTCCTTAAGATTGAACTGAAGCTTGGAAGACATGTTACGAGCAAAGAAGGATGAAGAACTAGGGCTCTTGCTTTTCTTCTTCTAATTGATGGAAATCCTTCGGATTTGACTTTTGAATGCTTTTGGATTTCTTCTCTATCTCTTTCAAATAGTTGAGCTTTTCTTTTGAGTTTTCTCTCTTTGATATTCCTCTTTTATTCTTGATTTCCTCCTTTTTTTTCTTCTTCTTCTTTTGAACAGTTGGAATGCTCCTTTTATAATCTCTCTTAATCCACATTTTGATGCAAAATAGCCATTCAAAGTACTTGTGGATGAGTTTAACATGAAAAGGGAAAGAGCCGTCGAAGATTACCAGAAGAAATATAACCGTTGGAGCCATTTTTGACAAATCTAAAAGTCGCCTCTGACAGAGTAGAGTCGGCTCTAATCTTGCCTGGTGTCGGCTCTAAGTCGGGTTGCCCAAAATAGAAAGAAACATCTGTTATGGAGTCGGCTCTAGATTTTTGTGGGGTCGACACAACTCGCGTTGGAGCCGGCTCTAATTTCCTTGGGGTCGACTCTAACATGTCCCAAAAAATGTAGTCTCTATTTTCAGGTTAGAGTCGGCTCTAACTTTGCTGGAGTCAGCTCTAAATTTTGATGTTGTATCTCAGGTTAGAGTCGACTCTAATTTTCTGGAGTCGCTCTAAACCGTGTCGAACGTGCCAAATAGTTCGATACGCTCCGGAGTCGGCTCTAAAGTCTGAACTTTGACACATACCACTAAAAATTGATCCAAGCTTATTTTTGTTCGAATTATGAATACATAATTATTTTAAATTCTGAAATATTTGTCAATCTCATTAGTATCATAGGGAATATTCTCATGGCTTTTGTTAATCATCAAAATCAATAAATGGGTTAACAATTGGTATCAGGTTTTAGGATCAAGCCCCTTACCATCTTATCAAAAGCTATAGCTATCGGTAGAGGCGGTACTTTATTTCCTTAAGCCCCAGAGCAGAGCCCCATGCTAACCCATAAGCCAACAATCTCCCCCCAGCGACACCCAAGGGATTCAAACCAACAACCTCGCTCTGATACCAGGTTTTAGGATCAAACCCCTTACCATTTTATCAAAAGCTATAGCTATCAGTAGAGATGGTACTTTATTTCCTTAAGCCCTAAGGCTGATTCCTGCAGGGAACCCCCACAGTTCACAATGGCAGAGCAGAGCCCCACGCTAAGTGGCGAGCGGACATAAGGGGCTTCACAGTACGTACACGTGGCACGCATGGTTGGTTGGGCTGTCAAGCACCGATGTCATATGTGGCCCCCATAAGCCCATGACAGCGAATCCCAAGGGAGACACTGGCCCCATAAGCCAACAAGATTGCACATATGTCGTGAGACTAAGATCACTCTAAAGCAGTTTTTCAAAACATGGATGGGAGTTGAGAAAGGTTTTTTGGTAATTGCAAATGATCTAAAAGTCCTTTCTAATAATTTTTTTTCAAAGTTGGACAACACATTCTAAGGAAAATTGCAATCATCCAGCTTCCAACATATGTTTCAGTTTTTCAAAATGAGTAGTTTTCTTAGCATCAATCTTTCACGATATATAGTTTCCTTAACATTAATCTTTGACTATGCATTACGTTAACATTGACTTAGTAATTTGATAATTATAGGTTTCATGGCCATAATGGTTAATATCTTCCAACTCAACTCATCTAAGCCTTTTCCCAACTACAATGGTTAATATCTTCCACCTCGACATAAAAGCCAAAATTCTCCTTCTATTTTAAATGTGATACATAAATTGCCTTAGGGTTTTGCATGCTTAGACTAATTTATCCATCATGTAACCATATCAAACTTGAGGTTTTATATATATAGTTGATATACCTCAAAGTACTAACTTTTGACTTAAATATTTTCAAGCCTTATCATTTCAACATGTTTAAAAAACTTCAATACACCTCTTATTGGAGGGTTAGCAACCATGTTAGTAGGAGGTAAATAACTTATACTAAGTTTTTTATTTTAACAATATCTTATATAAAATGATATTCAACTCTAATATATTTACCTCTTAAACTGTTTGTTTAATATCAATTAGTGCAATTGTTGTCTGAATATCAAAATATATATGAAAAGGTCCAATAGGAATTCCTAGCTTCATGTCATTTATAAATCTATGTATAAAGATATTGTACTACATACAATATATTCAACCTCTTGTGTATGCTTAGCAACACAACCTTTTTTACAAGACCAAAAAATAGCAGTACCATCAAAAGTAAATATATGACCGAATGTTGATTAACAATCATCTAGCTCATCGACAAAATTAGCTTTAGAGTAACCAACTACTTTTTCACTACTTTCTAATGTTATTTTGATATAATATATGTTTGGTCTAGTGCAAAGCATAGTATATATTAGAAATCCTACTATTTATATATAAGGAACTCTTAGTTTTCTTATTCTTCAATTAAACAATCTTTCTTATTTAATTTTAAACCCTTTTCAATATGTGTAGATAATGGTTTAACTATTTTAAATCTATTAAGAACATTATTAAGATATCCTTCTTGACTTAGATATAGTATTTTAGATTTTTTATCTTTAACAATTTTAATACCTAAAATATGATGCTTTTCCTGTGTTTCTCATTTTAAATTAAGAACTTAACTATGATTTTGTTTTCTCAATCATGTCTAAACATTTCTAGCAATTAATATATCATCAACATATAAAGAAAATATTGTAAAATAACTTTCACTCTTTATAATATGTGCACAATGATCTAATTTATTAACAATACATTCTAATTTTAAAACAACATTATGAAAAAAAAAATACCATTGATGAGATGATTGTTTTAAACCATATATAATTTTCTTTAAACGATGCACTTTATATTCTTGTCTTTTTATTATAAAGTCCTCAGGTTGTTGCATGAAAATTATTCTATTCAACTTACCATTTAGAAAAGTAGTTTTTACATCTAATTTATTATTTCTAAATCATAAAAGTGAAAATAGCTAAGATTATTCCAATAGAAGTATATTTTGCTATAGAAGAATATGTATTAGCAAAATCCATATCTTGTCTTTGAGAAAACCCTTTAGCTACCAATTTGACTTTGTGCTTACCTAGAGAACTATCAAATCTAAATTTTCTTTTCAACAACCATTTACAACATATAGCTTTTATATTTTTGGTAAATCACATAGTTGCCATGCATGATTTTCTTCTACTGATTCAGTTTCTGTACTCATAGCCTTTAGCCATTCATTAGATTTGAATGTGGGTTTATTGCATTTTAAAGTTAGTGGATTCATCAAGCTCATCTAAGTTTATGGAATTCTTTATTTCTTTACAAAATTGATTCAATGAACTTCACTACTTTCATTGGTATTTTCATTATTTAATTTCATTGACCATGTTATTCTTATTGGATTCTTCTAGAAATATTATATCTCTACTTTCCACTAAGCCCTTTTCTTTGTTATAAAATCTATATCCTTTAAAATTTTCACAATAACCAAAGAAAAAATGTTTTTCTGATTTAGGATCTAACTTGTTTTTTAGAGACTATGGTATTAGCACACAATCCTACTTTCTCAAATTAATTAGATTGGGTTTTTTACCCATCCTTCATATGGGGTTGATTTGGAAAGAATTAATGTAGGGACCTATTACATTAATAGATGAAAAAATTTTAAGGGATCAAATGTCAGTAAAAAGCCTAGCATAAAAAAAAAACAGAAGTCACATATTATCATTTCATTGGGTTGGTTGTCACCTTATCCTCTTCATAGCTTTTTTTCATCCTAGATTGAAGATATATTAATTTAAATCTTTAAGATGAACATGAAAAAATAATTTCGATCAAAAATTTAAATGAGAAGGATTTGGATTCGACCCGGATGAGAAAAAGATCAATAATAATAAGATATATCTAATTTAGATATTAGAAATGAGGGAAAGAGAAAAGGTATTTTCCCTCCCTTTTTTTAAAGGAGAAAAGTAGCAAAGTTAATTAGTTCTAGAGAGGACATGAGTCCAGAGTGTGAGTAGGAGTTGGTGAGCAAGAGATGCATTTTTAGTGGAGCATCATTTTGGACATTCTTTTACATTTTGTTTTTTTTTTTTAAAGAAGGTATTGAGAGGATGTAAAAAGAAGGTGGGTAATTATGAACAGTGTATGATCAAAAAGAAAGGGCATGGGAAAGAGGTTAATTAGGAAAGAGCCAATGGAGGATTGATGGGAATTACATATATTTTATATGAATCAAATTCATATATAAAAATAAATACAATTTAATTTATAAAGCTCAAGATCCTCATGAAACAGATTCAGTTAACAAGAAATAATATATATTAAATAATATATCATACCTGTTCTTTATTGGGGATGAAGCCTGATGAAGCCGATAAACGATTTACCACTAGCCGTCCATGCGTTCGGCCTCTAATGGTGATCTACACAAAGATCTTTGGATGATGTTCTTCTAGGATTGGATGATAACCTTCTTGCGAGGGGTGCTAGCACCTCTTTTCTTTTTCAATTGATTTTTTAAATTAAGAATTTTTTTTTGATCAAGATCAAATCTTGATCAATCAAGAGAGAGAGGGACGTCCTAGAGAAAGAAAGGATATTTTAGAGAGAGAAAGTGGGTCTTAGGCATCCAAGAAAGAGAAAAGGAAGGAGTTAGGCATATCTTTCGAAGGGGGTATCTCTCTCCCGAGGTTGTGTAGTTCCATAAAAAGAAGATTTTATTTCAACACTAACCATTCAATCATATCAAATTGATAACAAATTATCCTAACAAATTTATATATTTGTTATAACAAATTTATGATATTTGTTATCATGATAATGTTAGGATTACAACCACCAAACCACATACCTAAAAAATAGAAAATTGGTTATCCCATAAAACCAACGTCCAACCTTGGATTTCTCTTCATGATGATGCCTCAAATCATGGGCGTTCCCTCCTTCATGACGTGGAGATGGGTCGTGTCCATCACATGGGCATGGATCCATCCTTCACGTGGCATGATCTTAGCCCTCGGTTCAATTTGGTTTTCACGAATCAAATTATGCCATCATATGGACCCACCCAACTAAATACCAAATTATTAATCTCAATTAATTTAAGCTATCCATCATGGATCAAGTCTAATTGAGTATCCAATTAATAAATTTTATATGTATATCACATGTACAAAAGGTCTCTTCCTTGAACATAAAATTCTTTTCTCTATGATGAATCCTATTCATCAATTTCATGTTCTCTCATTAAGATTGAGTCAAACCCAATCATAATTAATTTGATCATCTAATCTGAATTAAGTCCAACTTAATTCTCATTTTAACTTCATCCAAAATCTCCTTAATGCGTATGACCCATTAGGTTCCTTGACACGTTGGTAATAATCATGTCCCTAATATTGACCCTAGAGATGACTTGATCAACACCTTGTCTAAGTTAATTCTTTAACCAAATAACTCTTTGATTAAGTCAAAGAATCCATGATTATAGATCATGAGCGGCCTTAGCAAAGCATCATGACCACCCAAGTGTTAAGGATTTTTTTGACATGGTCATCATACCTGTCCATGAACGGTTACCGTACGATTCAATCCCTTCGTCACATATTCCAGATCAAAAGTGGTATGGATTGTGTCAACCATATAATTGATCTTTGTTTACTTGATCTCAGAAAAATTAACTCATATGAATTAGAACTTCGAAACCATTTCGAATTTCAATTCAACCTTGCAAGGATTTAATAGTCAATTTAATTCATCAAGTGGCCGTGGGATATAACCCTTTCTATCAAGAGAGACAAATCTTGTCTTGATCAAACACCATCTTTATATGCTTCATGTCATACCCAATCAATACCATATTTACCATGCATGGCTAGAACGACGTTTGCATATCGTCAAAGCATGATATTCCACATATGAGATGCAATAAAGATATCAAGTCAAAGGATCACTAGCACCACCGTCATTAGAGATCAACCATCGACACTATATAGAATATCCATATGGAATCTCTATGCTGGTCATCCAATGTATCGTTATAATAACGAACATCCATACATCTGTCCAAGTATCTCTATACTTCAGCTTGTGAGATCAGCTGCTCACACAAGGGTAAAGATATGCAATGTGTGCTAGTCTCATCGGTGTTCGACAATGCCCAGTCATATCTACGAAATTTAAAGAATCGAACCATAATGTGCAATTTTGGATCTCATAATTTGTAATATCTATTATAAATTCCATATGCACAGTTCACATTCTTTTGGACTTTATCTCATAGGTAAAATATATCTTATATATATATATATATACTCTCGGATAGATAAAGAAACCAATAAATTTGATTTGCATTCATAAAGAAATGTGTACAAACTAGCATCTAATCCGATTGGATTTAGGGCACACACTAACAGGGATTAGATCGACACATTGTTAGATGAGAGGTATTTAGGATCGTAACTTAAAAAATGACAAGATAAGAGTGAGGAGGCTTTTGGTTTTGGCTCACTAAATTCTGTAAAAAGGTTTGCAGTGTGAAATTGCAACATAAAGCTTAAAAAATTTTACCTTAAAAATCTATTTACACTAAATGTTATCATTTCGTTGGGTTTCTCATTACTTTGTCTTCTCCATAATCTTCAATTTCTTTTCTTTGTCTTCTACATCACTCTAACTGAAGATAAATTTATCTGGAGTGATTGTAATGCAAGGGAAAACTGTGCCAAAATTGATCAAAAAGATAAATGAGATGGATTTGAATTTGACTGAAAAAAAGAATAATGAGCCAATAATAATCAGGTTTGCCTAATTCAGATGTTCAGAATGAGGGGAGAGGACGAGTGGATTTTTTTTCTTTGTTTTTAAGGGAGGAAGAAGAGAATTAGTCACTTCCAGAAAGGGCAAGTGTTAAGAGAGAGAGAGAGAATGAGAGAGAGAGAGAGAGAGAGAGAGAGAGAGCAATTGGTGAGCAAGAGATTCCATTGTTAATGGGATTTTTTTTTTTTTTTTAAGGAACACTGCTAGAATTTTCAACATAAGATGGAAATGACTAAGATATGACAATACTGGCAACAAAAGAAGGTGGGTAATCAATCCCAAAATTATGGAGAGGTTGCGGTGCATAATGGGAGGATAGGGGAAGTGAAAGAGGTTTTATAAAGAGATAGATAATATGGAGATATTTTTAAGGGATCAAAATTTAAAGACTGAAAAGATGGACTCAATAAGACATTTTGGTTAATTAAATATAGTAAAAAAAAAGGTGTTTGAGATGATTTTAGCCATCAGAATATAAACAAGCAGTATGATGGGGAGCACATCATTTTGGGGCAGCTGCCAAAATGGGTTAATTAAGAGCCTCACCCACAATTTTATGGATCAAATTTGATAACTCAGATCCTTATGGACATGATCTAAGATCAATTGGTTCAAATATTAAGCCTTATTTTCATAATATAGGCTAAACCTAATACCATAGTTAATTGGACATTTGACTCAATTAAAGCATGCTACACATCGTTAATATTAAAACACTAGTTTGACTGTCAGACATGATTGTTAGCACTTTGAATGCCAATTTAAGCTTAATTATTGCAAATTAGGTAACATTCATTAATTGGGTCCACCATGGGTCAAAACTAACATTTAGGTCAACACTAGGCCTGATTCTCAACAACCAATTACTAATTAAGTTAAATCTTCATAAATTGAACTAATTCAATGTTTAGGCTCAACCAGCACATCTAAGTACCCCAAATTAAGTTAATTTTAATATTTATGCTCGATCAACAATTTTAAGATTTAGGATCGATCAATAAACTTGATTGATACTAATTGAACCAATCAATCCAACACTCAAGCTCGGCTAGCAAGCCTAATTACTAGCAATTAAATCAAATCCTATCTTAAGCTCAACCAGCAAGGTCAATGATCAACAGTTGGAACAAACTCAAGCATTAGGCTAGGCTAATAGGTTTAAATGATTAAATCTAATTTAACGTCCAAGCTTAGTCTTTAGGCCTAATCATCAGCAATTGGGTGTAATTATCAATAATTGGTCCAATTGAATGCCTAGGCTCAGTCAATAGACCAATTACAAATAATCAAGTCTGATTCAACATTCAAGACTAATTAGGGGATCTAATTATCGATAATCGAGCTCATTTACTAAGGTAGTGTTTGATAGAAAAAATATTATCCATGGATAAGTGTACGGAATAGAGTTTATCCCTGGCTATCCCTAGGGATATCCCTTGGTTATTCCATTGATCATATCAAACGCAAAAAGGTAAATCCATAGGATAACTTTTTTTTACTCTTATTTGGAGGGATAACCAACTATTCCTGCATTTTCTAGGGAATAAATTGAGGGGATATCCCATGGATTATCCCTTTGGTTAACTTTATTTCCAGCTATCCCTTATAGTTATGGCTTTTGGGAATAAGAGAGGATATCCCCTCTTATCCCCTATTTCAAATACTACCTAAATTGTTGAAGAGTCTCAATGCATTATTCAACTGTTGAAGAGTTTTTATGTATTACTTAGCTGCTAAAGAATCTTTGTGCAGTATTTAACTACTAAAGAGTCCTAACATATTACTTTATTATTGAAAAATCCATCAACTGCTTAAGAGTCTCGGTGCATTACTTATCCATTGAAGAGTTTTAATACATTATTCAACTACTAAAAAGCTTTGATGTATAATTCAGTTGTTCAAGTGTCTCGATGCATTACTCAATTATCGAAGAATCCTAATATATTACTCAATTGTTAAAAAGTCTCATTACATTACACAACTATTGAAAAGTTATGGTGCATTACATATTACTCTATTATTGAAGAGTTTTGATGCATTACTTTTTTATTGAAGAGTCATCATAAATTACTATTTATAATTTATGATAAAATTATTTATAATTAAAAATATAATTATTTATAATTTAAATATCTACTTAGTCCTGAGTAAAGTGAAGGAAGCAGATTCATATAGCAGTCCCCATATAGTTGAAAAAAGGCTTAGATGAGTTGAGTTGAGTTGAGTCATCATAAATTACTCTAATGGTGAAGATTTTTAGCGCATTACTTAACTATTGAAGAGTCTTGATGTATGACTTCACTATTGAAGAGTAATAGCATATTACTCTTATGGATGAAATTTGATTAGTTCACTCATTGGGTCCAATCATAACGGGTTAAGTCAAATGTGGCATCCTAACCCAGCCCTCTAAAAATGTGGCAACTACAACATATCTATAATGCATTACCTCACAAATATGCAAGGCATCAATCATCATGATATCAAAATAACTAAACTAAGCAGTAGAATAAATATAACTAAAATTTAAACATAATGATTTAGGCATTTAAAATAAATCTCTAAAATGTTATTTACATCACTAATACCAAATACCCTTCAATAATAAATAAGAAGAAATAATAATCAAATATTAATCTTGAATCAAGACAAAAGTTTGTTTTTAATGACTAACCACTCCCATTGGGCCCCTGCCAATATTTAATTCTCTAGGTCTGAAAGGAGAAAGAGATAAAATTATGAGCTTGATGGTTCAGTAAGAAATGAACACTTTAACTAAATAATTTTAATAATAAGTAAATATTTTTTTTTCAATAATCATATCATGCATATTAGCAAGTCATTTTATTTAAATATGATAAAGTAAAGGCATCCATAATTCTCAAATATCAGTCCATATTTATGAAAAAAATAGATTTATCTTAATTCATCTCAACAACCAATCTAATTATGCCCTCAATCATGATCTCGAATTGATTGGATGTTAATGCATAACCATCAATTAGCAGGATATCTAATCAATATATGACCCTCATTGGTAGGGCATCTACTCAATGTATAACCTCCAATAGTAAATACATGTCCCATGTATACTCTCTATTGGTAAGGTATATATCTCATAATTGGTTGGGATTCGTAGTTCATGCATATAACAAATCATATATGTATGATTTGTATAAACATGTTAATACCAAATTTTATAGCAAATAGGTATCATATTTGACAATTAAAATAACATATTAAATTATATTTCTACTTCTCTTTTAAATAAAAATGCAAGTTCATAAAATCCATAAATCATATGCTAACCCATTTTGATTCATTCTATACCAATATTTATTAAATATGGATAGAAGAAAAATATTGAAAAGATAAATCATCATTTATTTCGTGAGCACGACTAATAAAGAAATCAAACTAACTTTGAATGTTATCTTTAGAATAGAAAGATAGAATCATTGTAGGATTCTCTAAAAATATCGGGGTTCTCAAATCCCTTGATATATATAATAGAGAGAGAGAGAGAAGATGCAGGCCTACCAAAAAGATTACTATTGCCTCACACTAGTCAACTACTGGGAATTATAGTTTTACACTAAAATAAGCAAATAATCTCTCAAAACTAAGAATTGAAGAAAATGCTTAAGAATCCTATTGATAAATTTTTCATATGAAAAGATTTAAATTATGGCTTATTTATAGAGAGACCTCCTAAATCCAATAGTCTTCTAACTTCCATATAATACAAACTTTTTAAAGCCAATAGATTCTTACTTCTAGTATAAAATCAATTTTTTTTTAAAAAAAAGCTAAAGAGATAAATATTAAATAATATTTAAAAGTAAATTCCTAACATATACCAGACTTCAAACTCATGCAACATGAGTTTGTAAAGGAAAAAAATAGAGAAATTCAAATAAAAAATACCAGAAAATGATACTTAAATTGTAGGGCACCCAGTGCTATTTTTATGATTATCTAAAATTTCACTTCTACTAACATATTCGATTAAATTGCTCATGATTTTATTATCTGACCTTCATTTTGGGTGATTCTCAAGATTTATTGCCAGGGTACCTTGATGTTGGGTGGTCATGAAAGTATATTTACTTGGAAAGTTTAATTGTGCTAGCTCTATGGAAGCTTCATTTTTAACTAATGTGGATTGGATTGAGATATTACATAATAAAAATGCAGCATTCATTAAGTTTCGCTTCATTACATTCCTGTGTTCACATGGCATCATTCCTAAAATAGCTATCAGTTCACTTAGTAGGGTAGTCTATGTATTAGGTAAGAAAGAATTCCATTTAAAATAATCATTAACCCGTTTGGTAACATTAATTTACTATTATGGATTTATGTCATGTATGCTGTCCATCAACCTACTCATAATTGTTTGGTGCAAGCAATGATAATCCTCAACTAATGTGCTAGGGTTTGACTAGCAACGCTAATGTGAATTCAATCGCCATCTGATTGTCCTCAAGAAGTTATTTGCCATTTAAGACAAGAAAATTGCTTTATAGTTGTCTACACCTACATGGCCACCATCATGTTAGTCATTGACACGCGTGATGTCTAGGTGCCATACAATTGTTAACTTTAAGGCCTCGCATCTTTAGGTAGTGTTTGAAATAGGGGATAAGAGGGGATATTCCCTGGATATCTCCTCTTATTCCCAAAAGCCATAACTATAAGGGATAGCAGAGAATAAAGTTAACCAAAGGGATAATCCATGGTTAACCATGGGATATCCCCTCAATTTATTCCCTAGAAAATGTAGGAATAGCTGGTTATCCATCCAAATAAGAGTAAAAAAAGGTTATCCTATGGATTTACCTTTTTGCATTTGATATGATCAATGTGATAGTCAAGGGATATCCCTAGGGATAGCCAGGGAATAAACTCTATCCCATACATTTATCCATGGATAATATTTTTCCTATCAAACACTACCTTAGAGAGGGCAACAACATTGACTGGCTTGCCCATTTTGCTGCTCATTCGAATGCTCCAATAATTATTTGGGCCTCGGACTCCCCTGCTACCTTTGTTTGGGCAAATTCAATTGAGCCTACTTTTTGTTAGATGATTGTAACCAAAGAACTAAAGACAACCATTTTCATTTGCATTAACTACATACATGAAATCATGGGGAAAATTTGTGAAATAAGAAGTAGCATGTGGCAAACGAACATTAACATCTATTTCCTTGGTTTCCACAACATCCACAGCTAAATAGTTAAAGCTCCAGTTTGTTTCAACAGGGGGCCCTCTAACTTTCCCTTTTCTAAGTCCATTTTCTTCAAGATACTTGTTCTTAGAGTTGGAATCCTCTCTAATCAAGGATTGCAAAGATCCAATTTTATTATCCTTGCCACTGTTTGTATTGCATGAGCTCGGCCGGGCCATACATTGCATAAGAATGCTACCCAATACGTGTCGATGATGGAAAGATTAAACTTCTCTAATTAAGCCTTAGAAATAATGCAAATTCTTACTCTAGAGACGAAAGTATTAAGAAAAGTATGCATCTTGCAACGTCCAATCCAATCAAACCAATAGAGCTAGCAAAGAAAGGGCATTGCCCCTACTCTTCCACGCAAGGATGAATACGATTCGACTTAGAATAGATTTTAAAATTTATCTATTATAGCTTTAATATAATATATTTAAATTATATATATATATATATATATATATATAATTAAATTTTAAAATTTAAAATAAATAAAATATATATAGATTTATTGATTATATATATATATATATATTATATATATATATTAAAATTTTAAAATTTAAAATAAATAAAAATATATATTTTATTGATTATATATATTAGCTTACATGCTTAATGATAATTTATTAATTTTTAGAATAAGATGGAGATTAATTAAGAACAACTAATATTGATACATCTAATATGACTCCATTAAAGATTCCTTGACTCTAGCTGAAATACAAAACACTAACTCTATTCCTTCAACAATATCATTACAATTGAAGAAAATGATCGATGAAAGTTTGAAGATAATTTGTAACTACTGTCAAAAGAGATTGAGCAGAGAAGAGCTTCATTAGACTTTTCTATTAATATTTTTTTTATTTTTTTAAAATTATATATTTAATAAATAATTTTATTTTTTTTATATAAATGATTAAATAAATATTTATTTATTTTTGATTGAATATATTTATTCTGTTAACTATAATAGCTTAATGAAATAAATAATAATTTTATTTCCGGACTGTTGCCATCCGTGTTGTCAAATGGTTCAAGTCATTCCGGCTAACTCAGAAAACCAACTCAAACAAACAAAAAGGTCAACCAGTTGCCGTCGACCAGTCCCCTTCTTCCCGAGCTGATGCCCTCGGCCCTCCCCTGACGTGGGTGACTCCATCATCACAGGACCCCACGGGTCGAGATGCCTGTTGACACGGATGTCCCATCGAATCGTTTATTATGCAAAGGGCTAGAAAACAAGACACTGTCCACAAACACAAATACACACTCCACCCCGACTCTCGAAGCTCAACGTGGCTCGTTCTCAATCCTCCGGTCGAACCAACCCCTTCCCCTTCAACTCGATCCTTGTATTACGAGAGAAAGATAAAGAGAGGAGCGGGGGAGAGAGGCGAGCGTTTGAGGTCGGCGACTGCGACGAGATGGGATTAGGCGGAGGAGTGGAGGCGACGACCGACGAGCGGAGGAACCTCCTCGCGACGGACCGATCGGACGGCGGAGATGAGGAGGCGGCGAGGGCTCAGCCCAAGAGGGCCGTCCCCAGGGACGGCTTCCATGTCGCGTATCTGGTGTACTTCACCCTGGGGATCGGGTTCCTCCTCCCGTGGAACGCCTTCATCACGGCCGTCGATTACTTCGGCTACCTCTATCCGGCGGCCCCGGTGGACCGGGTCTTCTCGGTGGCCTACATGGTCTCGTGCCTCATCCCCCTCGTCCTCATCGTGGGGTGGGCCCACAAATCCAGCGCGCCAGTGCGTATCAACGCCGGCCTTGCTCTCTTCGCGGTGGCGCTGGTCGTCGTGCCGGTGATGGACGCGGCCTACGTGAAGGGGGTGAGGGGCCTCTACTCGGCCTACGACGTCACCGTCGCGGCCGTCGTACTCTCCGGAATCGCCGACGCGCTCGTCCAGGGAGGGGTTATCGGGGCCGCTGGCGAGCTCCCCGAGCGGTACATGCAGGCTGTGGTCGCCGGAACCGCCGCTTCGGGTACCAACTCTTTTCCTTTCCCTCATATCCAACCAATGATTGCTTGTGTGTTTTATTTAAAACTTCTATTTTTTAAGGATAAATTAGAGAATCTTGACTTGAAGATTAGAGAATGCAGTCGGAAATAGGGTTACGAAATCTCATGGAGTAATTAGGAAGAGTCGAAGCCACTTTGCCAATTCTTTAATTAATTGATTGATTGATTGATTAGGTGGTTAATTACGAGGAGAGATGCGACTCCAACCACGAAGCAATGTATTCTTGCATGAAAATATGGAATACAACTGATTCATAACTCTGGGAAAATTTCTATGTTTAAGGGTCACGGTATCAGTGAACTTAAAAGAGCTTCAAAACAAGAAAGAATGCATGTGTCTCGAAGAGAATTGCATGTTGGGATTTACGATGTGGCACGGCTGCTCCCAATCTTCTATTTGCGTATAAGATATACTGTGATGAGTTTGGCAGCCCCAATAATTTCTCTATGTTTGATTGTAGACTGAGCGTAATATACAAGGTACTAAACCTGGTCAACCACCATATGATATAGTGATTCATGCTGCATACATAGTGTCATGCCCCAGACCCTAGTGTGGATCTGAATCATGATAATCCGCCGCATACAAGAATGTAAGGTAATGGGGCCAGTTGACCCCATGGGCTACAATAACTGCATCCGAACTCGGCCCCAGCTCCAAGGTGGCCCCGCCTTCAGACTCGGCCTCAACTTCCAAGACAGCCTCTCCTCTGGATCTGGCCCGTCTTCAGACTCGGTCCTAGCCTCTAAGGCGCTTCTAGGCGGCTTTTTCTTCGGACTCGGTCCTAGTCTCTAAGGCGCTTCTAGGCGGCTTTCTCTTCGGACTCGGTCCGTCCAAGTCAGCCTCCAAGGCGGCCCCATTTTCGGACTCGACTCGTCCAAGTCAGCCTCCAAAACGGCTTCCTCTTCAGACTCGGCTTCAGCCTCCAAGGCAGCCTCAACTCTAACAAGATAGGACCACCAACTACCTGCAGCCCACATGCCTAGCTTCACCACTGTCTGCACAGAACAATAAATGTATGGTGTGAGAAACATATCTGGCAAGTGTCGTAGCAACCGTCCTGCAGCAGCCTGCAACAACCTGCATCTGCTATCTGAATCAAGTAGCCATCCATTTTGATGAAACTTGACCCACCAACTATGCAGCCATCCACATTTGACGGAACACGGCCTGCAGCTCTGACATGCCACTAAGAAGTAAGCCTTACTATTGCTGCCACCACCATAAATGCTCTGACAAGTGGCCACATCTCAAGTCTCACAGACTCTAGACAAGTCTCATAGACACCTCGGTGACATATGGGAGGACGTGATCCACGACTGATGAGGGGATAAATTTCATCAATTCTGACATTCAGCCCAGAAAGTCACCGCTCAAAAAGTCATCATCTATACACAAAGTCACCGTCCATCATGAGGCTTCATGTGACACTAGATGATAAGGAGCATCAATAAAATGGGTAAGAGGGACCTCCGATCAGGTACCCACAAACCAACACAATACTCCCAAACGCTCATTCTTGCTCATACAGAGAGCGCTTCTCTAAGCTTCTCTCTCTTTTGAGCTTCCTCAAGCTTACAGTTATTGCTTAGAGCACTAACTTGAGCGTCGAAGGGTTCTCGCCGAAATCTTCAGTCCCCGAGATTTTTTTCAGGCTTTTGTTCGAGCGAAGCCCGCCGAAGGATTTTGGGCTCGCCGGAGAAGGTAATCGGACACTCGCGAATGTTCGAGAGGAGGATGATCTGGCAGCAATAGATTGGCGCGCCAGGAAGGGAGGCAGTGCATGGATCGTCAACGATGCTAATATGCAGATCCTTATCCCCCCTATATCAAAAAGATGGTGATGACGAAAGCCCAAGAGGTCTCTACCAGTCATGGGGAAGCATCTTCATGATGAGCTGAGCAACATAAAGCCAACCGCTCTACTCAACCATCATCACCCAACAAGTCCAAGCACTGGTTGTAGCTGTCCAAAAGCTACAAGAGCAATATTCGACGGCCACATAGCAGCAACTAGGAGTTTCTACCCCCCTCTAGTTGCTGCTCATACCAGTTATCATTCAACCTGCGGGAGATCTTCCTAGCGAGAGACTCACCGCCGTCATACCTCTCTAGAGCACCATCAAGCTCTCCAGCAAGAGCATCACTGAGCTCTCTAGCAAGAGCTTCCTCTTAAGCTCTCCAACGAAGCAACATCAAGTTCACTAACAAGAGCGCCACCATCACTCGCCGTCCAAGTGGTCTCCTCTCCTACGGACGGCGACACAAGAAGAGCCCAAGCAAGGGCACCAGCACCTCCGCTCCAATCAACATGATTCCTTGGGGGGCAGATCATCAGCGTGCTAAGACATTCAAGTCAGTAGAAGGAGAAAAACTTTTTTCAGAAATTTCACAAAGGAACTCCATGCATGCTGTTTCATCGCCCAGTCTCTCCATGCAGTGAAGACGGACCTCCTGACTCCAGAAAGGATGCCCCTCCAACAGGCCACCCGAGTAGGATCTCCAGCAAGCCATCCAAGTAAAGACCTCCAGCCTTCTTACAATATGAAGATCAACTTCTCAACTCTACATCAGATGAGTCCAGCCGATTCACAGTTGGGAGATGCAGACCTCCTGGCTTACAATCATTGGACACTCTCGGGTCAGTCTTAGTAGCCTTCGGGTTGGTCTCAGCAGCCCTCGAATTGGACTCTGCAATCCTCGGATCGGTCTTAGCAGCCCTCGGATCAGTCTCAGCAGCCCTCGGGCCAGCCGAAGAAACCTCCAAGCCGATCTCAGCAACCTCCAAGTCGATCTCAGCAGCCCTCGAGCCGGGCTCAATGGCCCCAAGCTTGCCTTGGCAATTCTAAGTTGGCAGATGGCAACGAAGAGACTTCCAAACTTCATGTCAAAAGAGAAAGACAAAGCCAACTCACAGTTAGGAGAGATCAGCTTCTCAGCTCAAAGTTGACGAGGCTAGCCGCTCTCAGCTAACCAAGAAGATCCAGCCAGCCTTCCGGATAGGACTCCGATCTGTTCGGCTACCCAAGCTGCGCTTTATCTCTACCCCAGCGGTCTTATCTCAGCCTCAGTAGTTTTATTTCAACCTTAGTGGCTCTATCTCTAGTCCCAACGGCTTCATATTAGCCTTAGCGGCTCTATATTAGCCTCAGTGGCTCTATCTCAGACTCAGCAGCTCCACTTAAGCCTTGGCGGTTTTATCTCTTCTCCAACGGCTTTATTTCTGCTTCAGTAGTTTTATCTCAGCCTCAGTAGCCTTATATCTGCTTCAGCAGCTTTATCTCAGCCACAACGGCTTCATTTCAGCCTTCATGGCTTTATTTTTGCCTCAGTTGCTTCGTTTTAGCTTCGGCGGCCAATGGCCAACCGGGTAAGGCCTTTGCTCAAATTGTGCAACAGCTTCACGGTGCTGGTCACTCTTTAGATGAAATCCAAAAGGTCAACTCATAGTTGGGAGAGACCAACTCCCCAGCTCACAGTTGACGAGGTTGGCCGCTCCCAGTTGACCAAGAAGATCTAGCCAGCCTCCCGGGTAGGACTTCGATCAGTTCGGCTACCCAAGCTGTGCTTTATCTCTACCCCAGCGGTCTTATCTCAGCCTCAGCTATTTTATTTCAACCTCAGTGGCTCTATCTCCAGCCCTAGCGGTTCCATATCAGCCTTAAAGGCTCTATATTAGCCTCAGTGGCTCTATCTCAGCCTCGACGATTTTATCTCAGCCTTAACGGCCTTATATCTGCTTCAGCAGCTTTATCTCAGCCACAATGGCTTTATTTTAGCATTCATGGCTTTATTTTTGTCTCAGTAGCTTCGTTTTAGCTTCGGCGGCCAATGGCCAATCAGGTAAGGTCTTTGCTCAAATTATGCAACAGGTTCACGATGCTGGTCACTCTTGGATGAAATCCAAAAGATCAACTCACAGTTGGAAGAGATCAACTCTCTAACTCATAGTTGACGAGGTTGGCCGCTCCTAGCCGACCAAAAAGGTCCAGCCAGCTTTTCGGGTAGGACTCCGATCCGTTCGACCACCCAGGTTGCGCTCCATCTCTGCCTCAAAAGCTCAACTCTGCTTCGGCGGCCAATGGCCAATCGGGTAAGGCCTTTGCTTAAATTATGCACTAACAACAAATTGGTGCGCAGCCCTCGGGTCGGTTTCAGTAGCCCTCGAGTCGGTCTCAGCAGCCCTCGGGCCGACGAAGAAACCTCCGAGCAGGTTTCAGCAGCCCTTGATTTGGTATCAGTAACCCCCGAGCCGGTCTCAGCAGCTCCCGAGCCAGCCTCAGCGGCCCTCGAGCCTGCCTCGGCAACTCCAAGTTAGCATATGGCAGTAAGTCACCCACAGCAAGCCAATTGAAAGACCAAGTCAGCTCACAGCGGGAGAGATCAACTCCCCAGCTCAGTTGACGGGCATCCACTTCTAGACTCTGCATCGGGAGAGGATTACTGGCTGTCCTCAGCCAGTCAAAGGTAATCGATTTACCTCCAACATTGCCTAACGTTTTTTGAGCAAGCAAACACACCGCTTCAGAAGGCAAGCGTGAAAAGATAAAGTGCAAAGATAAAGAATTCTACACTCCTTTTGTTTGGCAGATGCAAGGCATGCGGCCGCACAAGCTCAGGAGTGTGGGGGGCATTGATGGGGCCAGTTGACCCCATGGGCTACCATAACCGTATTCGGACTCGGTCCCAGCTCCAAGGCGGCCTCGGCTCCAAGGCGGCCCAGGTCCAAGACAACCCTGCCTTCAAGGCAGCTCGGCTTCAAGGTGGCCCCGGCTCCAAGGCGGCCCATCTTCGGACTCGGCCCGAACCTCCAAGGCGACCTTTCCTCCGGACCCGGCCCCAGCTTCCTAGGTGGCCTCCTCTCCAGACTCGGCCCTAGCCTTTAAGGCGCTCCTAGGCGGCCTTCTCTTCGGACTCGGTCCATCCATGTCGGCCTCCAAGGTGGCCCCGTTTTCGGACTCGACTCGTCCAAGTCGGCCTCCAAAATGACCTCCTCTCCGAACTCGGCCCCCCTCCAAGACGGCCTCAACTTTAACAAGATAAGGCCCACCAACTGCCTACGGCCCACATGCCTGGCTCCACCACTATTTGCACATGACAATAAATGTGTGACGTGGGGGACATATCTGGCAAGCATCATAGCAACCGCCCTACAACAACCTGCAACAACCTACATCTGCTATTTGAATCAAGTAGCCATCCACTTTGATGGGACTTGACCCACCAACTATGCAGCCACCCATATTTGATGGGATGCGGCCTACAGCTCTGACATGCCACTAAGAAGCAAGCCTTACTATTGCTGCCATCATCATAAATGCTCTGACAAGTGGTCACATCTTAAGTCTCACATACTTCAGACAAGTCTCATAGACACCTCGGTGACATACGGGAGGACGTGATCCGCAGCTGATGAGGGGATAAATTTCACCAATTCTGACATTCAGCCCAGAAAGTCACTGCCCAAAAAGTCTCTATCCACAAAGTCACCATCCATCATGGGGCTTCACGTGACACTAAATGATAAGGAGCATCAATAAAATGGATAAGAGGGACCCCCGAGCAGGTAACCATAAACCAACATAACACTCCCAAACGCTCATCTTGCTTATACAGAGAGTGCTTCTCTAAGCCTCTCTTTCTTTCGAGCTTTTTAAGCTCACGACTGTTGCTCAGAGCACTGACTTGAGCGTCGGAGGGTTTCCGTCGAAAACTTTGGTCCTCGGGACTTTTTGCAGGCTCTCGTTCGAGCGAAGCCTGCCAGAGGATTCTGGGCTCGCCGAAGAAGGCGATCGGACACTCGCGGATGTTTGAGAGAAGGATGATCTGGCAGCAACATAAGGCGCCTTAAACACATAAATTAACTAATCAACTAATTTAAGTCATAATTAAAAAAAATATACAACTAAATAAGAGAAACCTCAAGTTCAAATGCTTTGATCAAATAAATTTCTCTACAAATAAAAGAAACTAGTAAAATAGAAAAATAAAGAACTAAATAAAGTAGACAAGTTGTCTTGTAGGTGCTGCATCTACCCATAGTCCCTCTTTAATTCCTTATATATGAAAAAAAGGAAGATGTTTTATGATCTTGCGCTTAGTAAGAAAACTAACTATGAATCACCGTAAGTGAATTATGTAGATATATCATTTTTAAGGAACTAATATTTACACACCATACATGTGTGTTTAAACAAGCATTATTTATATTCGAATTTTTTAGACTTTACTAACCAACATATTAGCTTACCATTATTCATTAATTCGTGTACATGTCATTATTGGTTAATCGAGTAATGTCATCAATTTTCATATTATCCATTTACATGTCATCTTATTCATGTTATCAATAATTGATGTTATTAATAAGCGTAAATTCGACCATTTAATTCATATACTTTCATAACAACATTAGCTAGTTTTTAATTTATTTTAAATTTTATTTATTTATTTCTATTTACCTTTTATTTTATTTTGAAGGGAAATAAATAAAAAAAAAAAAGCAACGGCCAAGGGATTCTATTTACCTATTATTTTATTTAGAAGTGAAACCTATATTATTAGAAGTAACACCAATTCAAGCCTCAGAAAGAGATAAGGCCCATACAAAAGGCCTTGTTAAAGCACACTCTATGCTCCAAGAGCATCAATCTCAGCTTCTCTCATGTTAAAAAAGACTTTGTACATCGATCTTCAGTGCACAAAGTGCGCACCGGATGCTCGGCGTTTGCAAGTCTGGTCCTTAGGCTAGTCCATAAGGTGATTCCTGGGCTTACTGTGCTCTTTGGCTGGTTTCGCTCAACAAGAGCATGGTTAACGTCAAGAGACCAGACTTTCTTGCTTGACTCGTTCATGATATGTACAGTGCACCGGATGACCTAGTCTTTCTTATAAATTTGAGTCTTCATGAGAATATCTAAACTTTGTTGGTCTTGTTTCTTTTTGTTATTTTTTTTCCTTTTGATGTCGTTAAATTATGAATAAATGAACAAAAGCTGGAGAGGGTGACATTCAAATATGCAGCACGCTTTAAATATAATAATACAAATGTAACCAAAAAGATATATACTAGTGATGTATTACTACAAATGTGACTCACAAGTTATAGTCAATCACATAAATAGTTAGAACTAGACTTGCAGACTTTAACACAGTTAGAAGATTGGACCAGTAGCTTAATGATCTAATAGATGGATCAATGATTGAATAATATAAATAATCAAAAAAATAAAACTAAAAATGATTCGTAAGGATAAATAGAGATAATTTTTTAATAAAATTTAATTAATATGATAGCTAAAAAATTTAAATTTTTAAAATTAAATTATTTAAAACCTAAATATCCCCATCTGGGCCGTGCCGGGCTGAACTTTTTAGGAAATGGGTCATGCTTGGCATGGCCCGTTTTTGGAGCGGCCCCGCGGGCACAGGCCTGGGCCCAATGCCCAACTATATTGTCGTATTTTCAAAGAGGAGAGGATTACGCGTTGATGAGTTGGCAACGCGGTAGTTATCCGGAAAAGGACTCTTAGGCGGTGATTTTTCCCATCGTATTCAACATGTTATAGCATCGGCTTTCCAACTATAAAAAGAAGGTAACGGTTTGCATCCAAGAGGTAGAGACTTGGAGACTTTTAAAGTTTTTCAACAGAAGAGGATCTAAAGAACAGAGGCGAGAGCTGCGTGTTCATCAATTGCTTCCAATGAAAATCATAAGTTTCTTTAGTTTTCTTTTTGCTTTTATTATGAACTAATTTCTTTTTCTAGAGCATTGATGTAATCTATCAATGAACACATAATTTATTTTTAATATTTTCATGATTGAGTATTTAATTCTTATGATTAATGCTTACAATTTATTGTTTGATTAATTGAATTACAATGAAATCGATTTGTTATTTCTTATGAGTAATTCTTATAATTTATTGTTTGATCAATTGAACTACAATGAGACCGAGAAGTGATTTGTTATTTTAGATTTAGAATTAAGCACCATTAGATTAATATGATTTTTAGAAAATTCAAAGTGCGTAATGAGTCTCTAATTAATTAAATTCATATAGAAATATGGAGTTTTTAGTTGGAGATATTTTTGATATCGTTCGAGAGAAGATATTGGATAATTAAGAAATTTTTAATTATCAACATGGGATTATTAAAATTTAAAATTAAAAAAATAAATTGTGAGATTTATTAGGTGAAATCAATTGCTCTAGATTCATTCTTATCATATTTTTATACGTTTAAATTTTTACGCTTTATTAATTTTTAGATTAAATAATTTTACAGTAGAACGTTCCATTTATATTTGATTTTTAAAATAGTAATTAATTTAATAAATTTTGGTATTTAATAACATAATTAATCTATGCGGGTTCGACATCCTTTTCTAAAAAAATACTTTACTTGTTACGATTCTATACACTTGCAGATTATTTTATGCGAACAAGTTTTTAGCGCCGTTGCCAGGGATTAATTATTTATTGATATTGATACTAGCTAGATATTTACTACTTTGGATATTTTTATTATTAAAATATTATCTTTGCATTGTCACGTCCATAGAGAATACCAAGAAGACTTCGGAGACGGGTGGGACAAACCTGACATGGAAATAAAGTTGAAAATACTTTGTCCGATGTAGCAAGTCCTACGTGGGTTACACCGTCCATCCTTATTGGTCCACATTCATACGATACCTATTAAAAAATATTAAGACAGCTTTACGACATCCCAAAGAAAAAAGTTACGACACCTCAGTTTTAAACTTATGACACCGTAATTATAAAATTAAGACACTCATTTTAAAAGCAAAAAAAATTACGACACCCCAGGTGTAAACTTACGACACCACAGTTATAAAATTACGACACCCATTCAGAAAGTAATTCTATACACAAATTCCAAAAAAAAAGCTGAACGGGTATTAATGCATGTCACGTAAAACTTTAAGATGACACCCCAGTTTTAAATTTACGACACCGTAGTTATAAAATTAAGACACCCATTAAGAAAGTCAAAAAAATTTACAACATGACACCATAGTTATAAAATTACGACACCCATTCAGAAAATGTATCTGTACACAAATTTAAAAAAAAAAGCTGAACGGGTATTAATGCACATCAGACAATTTTTTTAAGAATTTATGTACAGATACATTTCTGAGTGGGTATCGTAATTTTATAATTATGGTGTTGTAAATTTACAACTGGGATGACGTAATTCTTTTTTGCTTTCTGGTGTCTTAATTTTATTACTACGGTGTCGTAAGTTTAAAACTAGGATGTTGTAATTTTTTTACTCGGGATGTCGTAAAGCTGTCTTAATATTTTTAATGAGTGTTATATGCATGTGGGCCAATAAGAAGAGATTGTGAAGCCTACGTAGAACTTGATGCCGTGTACAAAGTCTTTTCCAATAAAGTTTCACGTGAAGAAGTCTTGTTTCCACGTGGAGAAGGAAATTTCGTTTTCTTACCCCCCCACGTGGACTTTCTAGGCTTTCGTAGGCTCTACAGGTCATCGTGGGATTCCAAGGAAGACGTGAGGACGTGAAGCCTATTCAAGAGGACGTGAAGCCGCGTGTTATTCTTTATTAAATCTAAAACCGGGCGTTGTGGAATCCCAACCATTTGCTGTTTCTTCCGAAATCCCAACCAAGCCTCCTTTTTTCCATAAATTCCCAACCACTTCTCCAAGACGTGATCTAAATACGTGAAGCAGTACGCAACACTTGCAGATTATTTTACTCGAACAGTTATCAATTTACATGTCATCTTATTCATGTCATCAATAATTCATGTTATTCAAGTTATGGATTTACGTATCATCTTATTTATGTCTTCAATAATTCATGTTATCAGTTTAGACATCATTTTATTCATGTCATCAATAATTTATGTTATCGGTAATTCATGTTATCAGTAATACATGTCATTAGTAATTCAGGTCAATAATAATATATTATCTATGGTCACAAACTACTGTCACATTTACCCCTGTGACAAGGCCAATCTTGTGGATGAGGATGCATTCTTCACATATATTTCTTATAGAAGTGGAGTTTCGGTATCGGTCATCAATCATTATATAACGAACCGAGAGTTCATATCACATTAAGCTTATATCATTCATTCTTTACTTGACAATCAAAACTTATGCATATGTTCAAGTAATTTCTATTATTTTTCTTTATTTACTATATTAGTAATAATATTATTATTTTATGAATATATTTATTTATCTATAATTATAATTTTATTATTGTTACCAACATAGTAATTAATATTTCTTTAAAAGAATAACTAATATTCAATTTATAATTAATTGTTATGCAAAATTGGTATCTATTTATTTTAGTATCAATTATGCTATTAAAACATTTGAAATTTTAGCGATTATTACTAAAAATAATAGTAATCGGATTTAAAATAATTAATGAACTATTCATCTACAGAACATTTTCAATAATCATAACTATGAAGCCAGAATTTACCGATGAATATTAATTTAAATAATTCATAATTAGTTTATTTATCTCGATTCACTAATCCAAAAATACAATTTCAGGAATGCTTTTCATCTACATAACAGATATCTTTAATCAATTTCATATTTTCAATAACTCATAATACAGCCTAAATTTAGGACCTCACCCTACTACAGCCCACCAGGAATAAAGCCTATGGGTTATTTGGGCCTAGTAATTAGTTTCAGCTAACTGAACCTGCTCCCTTGATCATATTTCAGTCCAACCCAACTCCTATTGAGTAGTCTAGATTCAATTGAGTGAACCCTTCCAACAAGAAATATACATCTATTAATTATTTTATTTTATTTTTATTTTTTTACTTAGCTGGTTCAAAGAGCTGACTGGATCATTGGTTAGCGATAAGCTAAGTAGATACTGATTCAAAGAGCCTACTGTATCAATGCTAAGTAGCAGGATAGTAGATACACCTAAAATGGCTTGGGAGTCATGTGGAGTGTTTGTGATAAGCCAATCAAAGTCTGCCATATCATCCCATGCCACCCTTACCGTACTATGTTCAAAGATACCGATACAATATCAAGGTTTGATACAGTATATGAACCTGGCCAGTTCAAATTGATTTGAACCAAATGGAACTGCATAGATTCAGGCTGTATATGAACCTGGCCAGTCCAAATTGATTTATGGAATTTCATAGATTCAGGCTGTACCATGACCATGACTGAGAAAAGTGTTGGGAGCCTATATCTGTACAAGATACCATGCAAACCAATTTCGTAATTATACAGTTTTTGCTACCAATTTTGCAAACCATAAGGCCTGTAGTTCTATAAGTGGAATGAGAGAGCTGTTAAAACAATCATAACTTTGAATCAAGTGTTATGGATAACGGGAGATGTTTCCAAACAAGCTTCTTATGTCATATGATTATGATTGCCAATGGTGAATGGCTAGCAAGAGAGATGATCGAGAGTTTCTTCAAGAGAGAAGAAAGGAGCAGTTATGGTTTTTTTTGGGATAGAGGAGAGCAGCAGATGGCTAGGGTTTTCAGGAGACAATCATGAAAGATTGTAACGAGAAAGCAGCTTTTTTATATAGTTTAAATGGGTCGAATCGGATTGAACTCGAATCCAGACCTGCTATCAAAGAACAAACATGTTAATTAAATGTTTCATTTCGAAGCACCGAACCATCTTATTTTCAACCAGTTTGGTTTGATTCGCCCTGAACCAACTAGTTTGGCAGGGTTCGGTAGGCCATGCCTCCAAGGACGAGGAGGATTTTTATTTTTTTTCTTTTTTTCTCTTCCTTTGAGAGGATTTGCTGCTCTGTAATAACAAGTTAGTGAAACTTGATCCCTTAGTGATTGATGGACATGGTTGATTGTTGATTTTGGAACTAGTGGCGTAGATGTTATTCTATGAAGCATATATCGTGTTCCATGGCTTTGAATGATGACTAAGTAATTGATTATTGTATACTACCATATTCTGTTGGTATCTATTTTATTTTTAAGAGAAAATTGTATAACTAATTAATTATTGTATGCTACCATATTCTGTTAGTATCTATTTTATTTTTTAAAACAAAATTGTATATTGGCGTATGTGTATTCTAGCATATCCATTTTTTGGCGTAAGTCTTAAAGACATCGCTGATTTAGGCCCTTTTTGGATTGGCTGCGGGGATGCCTTTAAGTGACCATTTTCTAGGAACCATGTAGCCCTCATGGCCAATAGCTAAGGCCAACATCTAATCCAAATAGGCCTTTAAATTTATTGTTTGCTCCTGCTCCTGCATCAAAGCCTCTTAAGAATAAAATAATTTAATTTTGCTGGAACTTATCATTTAAATTTCTCGAGTATTTCCTTACGTCTTACCAAGAGAGATGTTTTGTCATGATAAATCTTTATTGCAGGAGTACTTGTTTCAGCCATGAGAGTAGTTACCAAAGCCATCTACCTGCAAGATGCTCATGGGTTAAGAAAAAGTGCAAACCTCTACTTCACTGTCAGTATTGTCATGATGGTCATCTGCATTTTTTGCTACAATGTGGCAGACAGGCTTCCTGTTGTCCAATATTACAAAGATATTAAATTGCAAGCTCAAAAAGATGATACTAGTGAGAAAGGTTTAAGTGGATCTGCTTGGAGGTCAACCTTATGGCACATTATCGGAAGAATCAAATGGTTTGGGTTTGGAATCTTTCTTATCTATGTTGTCACACTGTCCATATTTCCGGGATATATCACTGAGGATGTGCACTCTGAGGTCCTAAAGGACTGGTATCCAATTATACTTATTGCTGGATATAATGTGTTTGATCTGGTTGGGAAGTCTCTGACTGCAGTCTATCTCCTTGAGAATGCTAATATTGCAGTTGCTGCCTCTGTTGCAAGGCTGCTGTTTTATCCTCTCTTTCTGGGTTGCCTACATGGTCCTGAATTCTTCCGCACAGAAATTCCTGTCACATTATTAACATGCCTTCTGGGATTGACAAATGGTTATTTTACTTCTGTTCTGATGATTCTTGCACCAAAGACTGTGCCAATACATCACTCTGAGACCGCTGGGATTGTAATTGTTTTGTTCCTAATAGTTGGCCTAACAGTTGGTTCAATCGTGTCCTGGTTTTGGGTTATTTAGATATATTGTACTATGATTAGACTCCAGGCTTGGCGTGTGCATTTATGATCTATTGATGTAAGAATATACATTCCTGAATCTGGTACAGAGATGCTTGGGTGATGCTTCAGTATTCAAAATTGTAAAGTTTAGGAGGGAAGTATATAAATTGTGATGTTGGTGTTTTGTCCATTCAACTCTTGAATGCATGGATGCTCCATTCTGCACTAAGAGCTTTCCCATTCTCCTATTCTATATGTGTATGAGGTGTTTGGAGCCATGGATGCAGCATTCTGATGTTATGCTATGCGTCATTTCTGTTGTTTTTAGTTCCTTCACTGTTCTACTTGAATCAACAAATACGAGAATGGCCAGTCTTTTTTTTTTTCCCCTTGTGACATGGTGAAATGGAAATCCTAACATGGGGATTATCACTTTCATATTTGGCATATGTGTAGAGAAATGGTACAGCCTAAAAATTGTTCTCCCTTATCATACCTACTTGGGGTATCATGCCTAAAAGGTAACCGTTAGGTTATCATGCATGTTGGTTAATAATATACTATTTCAGCTGATCTGAGGTTCCATGGTTCATCTTCTCTTTTCTCAATCGTAGATTCACTGGATTTGTTTCGGAATGAAAACAACTGAGGCTGGCTTTTGAATTACTGGATTCGGTTTGGTTTTGAACATCTTCGCATGTATGCAAAATTATGTGTATATATGCGCACATATACATACATCAATACATGCATATAGTTGTACACACATGCATATTTTGGTACATCTATATATATTTGCATGCATACATGCCTCTGTACAACATACATTTGTATAAATATGCTTATAGTTGGATTAGGATACACTAGGCTATATCTACAATTAAATCTATTCAATTTGTGGTTGGACAATTAGATATAATGTAAATGATTTGAATCCTTAGATATGATATGCCACCAGTAAATTATTTGGATATCAAAAGTTATGCATCTTGAAGACTTCTAACATGGTTAGAAAAGTACGTATCATTTCATATTATTTAAATTATTTAATTTTTGATCACTTGTTGCATATGCTATATCTATAGAGAGAGAGGAGGGTAGATTTGACTACATTCAATATAACCAAGCTTAAATCTGATTACCTCTCATATCTTTAGATCCACACAGTTCATGAATCCCAAAGATAGAAAAGTAAAAAAGATAGGTGATGCGAGACATCCAATGGGATTTAACTTAAGAAATTAGCAAACTAATTGAACAATGACTCCTTCCAAATTCACATGTAAGAGAAAGTAAATAAGTAAAATGTAGAAGACTACTAGATGAAAGTTGAATTACCTGCAATATAGTTTTCTTTAATCAAAGTAAAAAGGACCTAATGGTTGAGAAACCATTCTAATTAGGATATATATACCTTCAAATAATTAGACCTAGAAGTTAAGGAAGGGTTTTCTTACCAACAATGAGTTTTCACTCTTGTGATGAAGGTCTAATTTCAGCCTTCCAAAGATTGGCAGTTGAACTTGAAGACTATCATTCATTGGAAAGGAGACTTCTAATGTAGATGATTTAGAAGCAAGGCAAACCTCCTTTTCAGCTCGAAATCAAGAAAAATTTTGCAGACGCCTGGATAGAGGGTCGAAGTCTGAATGGTGGTTAGTGCCTGAATGATTGTTGCTTCTTGGATGAATGCTTGGCATCTAGGAAAAAAAAGGTGGTGGCTTGGATGATGGTTGGTTGGGCCTCACACCCTCTCCCTCATGGAGTGACAAATGCACAAGCAAATAGAAGAAGATAAAAAATTTCATTCATTCATCATAATCCCTAACATTTTTCAAATTAAAAGTGGGTGCCAAGAATTTTAAATTTTCAAATTTGAATGGAGGGGAGAAAAACATGTTTGAATTTTCATGGATCAAAGGGCGGTGTCATTATAGAAGTTTGGCTTTTTTTTTAGATGGTTCAAAAAAGAGGTCCGCTCAAATGGAGGATGAGGTGGTTTCCATCTAGGCATAAGGCGCCCAAATGGAGGTTGAGATGGTTTTCATCTAGGCATAGGGCACCCAAATGGAGGGTGAGATGGTTTTCATTTAGGCATAAGGTGCCCAAATAGAGGGTGAAATGGTTTTCATATAGGCATAGGGCGCTCAAATGGAGGATGAAGTGGTTTGCTCCATTCAATCTTCAAGCTTCATGGTCCTATTTGAACCCTTCTTGACCCAACTTACAAGACTCAACTAATTACCAAACCAAATTGAATTAAAATTGACCGAGTTGAACCCAACAGACTCAATTGAACATAACAAGACTAAATTGAAAATAGATTTGACTTGTCTTAAATTAAATATAGGGCATAAAGTGACTCAAGACCAGAATACATTGTCAAATCCAAAACTTAAGTATCTGAAATCCATAATGAGTGTTGGGGTTGAATTACAAGCATCCTCTTTCTGATCCTGATGCCCGCACCAATTCTTTCGGGGTAAGAAGGACTCGACCCTATCGAGTATAAGTTATTTTGACTTTGGTAGTTTTCTAATAAGTCTAGGTTGATCTCTGTAAATTCTCTCGAGTGATCCATGAGTCTTCAGATTTTGATCGACCTTGCCAATGAACCAAATAGCATTGATAGTCTTTGTTTTGTGTAATGATAGTCTTGTCATCCAAAATTCGCTCAATCATATTTTGTCGTTCTGATAATGTGGCCGATGGATACTCAGAGGTAGGTTCACTCTCAAAGATGGGATCAAGTCCAAAAGGCTCACTAGGTATCATTGTTGGCTCCTTATACTCTACTAGGTCTGAGATTGAAAGTTGAACTCATACCTAAGTCAGATGGTAACTCAAGCACATAAGCATTAGGTCCAATTTTCTTTATTACTTTGAAAGGACCTGCACCGTGGGCATGTAACTTTTTCATGATTTTAGGTGGAAACCGTTCAGGTTTAAGCATAATCATTACATAGTCTCCTTCATAAAATTCTTTGACTCTCTTACGGAATTAGCCATATGTTTGTAAGTTTCATTGCTCAAATTAATTTTCTTGCTAATTTCTTTATGCAATTCTCTAATATGTTGTGTATATGATTCTGCAGACTCAGAAACTCGTGCATGCGTGGGTAAAGGATAAGGTCTATAGGCTTCCTTAGTTTATATCCAAGGACAATCTCAGATGGGCTTTTTCCAATAGACCTAGATAACAAAAGGTCCCAATTTTTAGTACTCTCACCAACAAGGCATCATAATAGGTTTTCAAGACTTCTATTCACATCTTCTGTTTAGCCATCAGTTTGTGGGTGGTAGGAGGTTAAAAATTCAGCTTAGTTCCTAACATGTGCCATAGGATTTTTTAAAATAGCTAGTAAATCGGATATCCCTATCAGACATGATGGTTTTGGATAACCCATGTAATCTAACAATTTCATTTAGGAATGGTTTGGCCACTTTTGAAGCATCAAAAGTCTAAGAACAAGGTAAGAAGTGTGCCATTGTGAAAAAGCGATCGACCACAACATAGATGGAGTCATATTTTTGCATGGTCTTTGGTAATCCTAACACAAAATCTATATTAATGTCTTGCCATGAACCATCAAGGACAGGCAAAAGAGTATATAGACCGATATTTTGTTTCTGGATTTTCTTCATGGTCAATATCCAAATGGTCCTTCATTGATATGTTGTTCTAGATCCTTAGCATTGATTAAGTGTAATCCCGCTTTCTTTTCTCTTAGATTATTAGATCCTCTCTTTTGATTATCCTTATTTGGTGATGAGTTTATAACTATCTTTTTTCCTTGGAAGGTGAATGAATAAGAATTGGATCAACCATACAAGGTAGCATCATGTCGTACAACCAAGGTCTACCTAAAATGATACTGTTAACTCTCATAGGAAGAACATCGCACTAAACTTTTTCCTAATAGGATTGGATCTGAATCGAAACTTGACACTTTAACTTAATGGATATGAAAGTCGAATCTATCCATGACACCTTATAGGGATTGGGATGGGGAACAATAGTCAAGCCTAGATTCTTAATGGCCTTAATTGAAATGGCATTAATACAACTCATGTTATCTATGATGATCTTATAAACCCTTTCCTTTATTTTGACAAAAGTTTGAAGTATATTGGTCCTTCTTCAATCCTTGTGCTCTTTTGTTTGGGTCAGGATGCATCTAACAACTCCTATTGTTTCAGTGGGATTATTATCTCTTTCATCTCCCTTATACTCATCCACTAGATTTGTCCCAGCTTCATAGATTTCTTCCTCAAGTTCTTCAAGGGTTTATGAAGTTTCTTCCTCTAACTCTCCTATATGTAAGGCTGGGTAGGACATTGACTAGTGTATTGATACACTTTATGACATCTAAAGCAACGTATATTTTAGTAATTATCTTTTTGAATATAGGGGCCTTATCCTTATCATTTTTGTGAGCTAGTGGGGTAGTAGGTTGGGTCGGTTCGAGGGAATTGGTCTAAAATTTGGCCTATTTCCAGGGATACTAATCTTACTAGGTTTCAGGTTGACAGATCAGGAGTCCCCTCTGAAATCTCTCACAGTCCTTAGCAATTTGGTAAGCCTACTCTAAGTCATAGACTTCCCTCAAAAATAATTTCCTTTGGATTTCTTCACGTAGGCCCGCTCTAAACCTAGATAGGGTGATGGCTTCCGACTCGGCCACATTACATCTCATGACAAATTCGTCAAACTTGGCAATATATTCAGATATGGTTCTATTTCCTTGTCTCAGTCTTTGCCATTGATCTAAAAGCCTCTGCTCATAGGACAAGGATAGGTACTTCTCCCTAAGTTTAATCTTCATAGCTCTCCATGTGTCTGTGGGCATGTCTCCTCTTTGAAATAATTTCCTTTGGATTTCTTCACGTAGGCCCGCTCTAAACCTAGACAGGGTGACGGCTTCCGACTCGGCCACATTACATTTCATGACAAAATCGTCAAACTTGGCAATATATTCAGATATGGTTTTATTTCCTTGGCTCAGTCTTTGCCATTGATCTAAAAGCCTCTGCTCATAGGACAAGGGTAGGTACTTCTCCCTAAGTTTGATCTTCATGGCTCTCCATGTGTTTGTGGGCATGTCTCCTCTCTGACGACTAAGGAACTCAACATTTTTTCAGTATAGCTTGGCTTGTCAAACTAACTTAAGTTTGACAAATTTGACCTTTCTCCCTTCTGACATCTCATACTGCTCAAAGTATTGATCCATGTCACTTTCCCAATCAATATACACCTTAGGGTCTAAATCTCCATCAAAAGTGGGTGCATCAAGTTGTATGTTCCTAAAGATTGTATTGAGTCATATGTTCCTAAAGACTCTTTCCTTCAAATCCACAAAGTCTTGGTATGGGCGTTTAGGGTTATGTTCAGGGGTGAGATCATGACGATGGGCTCTTGGACCAAGGAGAGTTGGTCTAGATGATTCAGGTTTAGTGCGGTTCAATTAGTCCTCTTCAAGGGTTTCGATTCGCTCTTCCATTTGATCAAACCTATCGTTTAGTTGTCTAAATTTTTCAGTCATGGTTCTCATTAAAGTTTCAAGATTGGGATCCATGGTGTATTTTGGGGATGTTGGTAATGGGCTTCTGACCGGTGGTCATGCAACACCCAAAATCGTTCTAGGATTTCTAGACCTAGAACTCAAGTAGAATGAATCAACTCAACTTACAATCAACTCAACAATTATCCTTTTCACTGGTCAGGTAAGAGGTGGGGTTGTGGAAGGCTTCCCTGCTCTCACAGGGACCTAATTAGAGAACCACAAGTCCGCTTAAGGCATTTGTCGTTGGAACCCTAGCCTTAGACACCACTTTCAAGAAATAACTGAATGATTGAGTGCACCAGTTTCATTACAATACTTGAAACTCAACCACGTGGGTGTCCCTAACTTTGCTTTAGGTTTTTACTCAATTTTAATTAGGCTTGGGATCGAGATGAGGGTGATTGTTTTAAGCCAAGGAAAGGTGATGAAATCTTTCCTTACCTAAGATAGAGAAATTGCCCTTAAGTGAATTCAGTGATGCATGCACACACATATGAAAACCTAAAGTAAAATATGCATATATAAATATATATGTGTGTGTGTGTGTTGTAGATCTAAAAATAAGAAGAAAATTGTAGATTTAATGAAGATTAATTAGATGATTGCTAAGGGTCTCATGTTCGGTCGTAGCTCATCCCATGAGTCATGATAGTATACTTTTGTATACCTGCTCAAGAGGCATGAAATCATAAAGAATGCAATTTTTTTATATGCAGAAAATTTCAGCAACTATTATACTTGACCTAGTTAACTATGCTCTGATACCAAAAATTGATGTGGGACATGCAATGGGATTTAAGTTAAGAAATTAGCAAATTAAATTGAGCAATGACTCCTTCCAAATTCACACGTAAGAGGGAGTAAATAATTAAAATGTAGAAGACTACTAGATGAAAGTTGTATTGCCCGCAATATAGTTTCCTTCAATCAAAAGTAGAAAGGACCTAATGGTTGAGAAACCATTCTAATTAGGACATATACCTTCAAACAATCAGACCTAGAAGTTAAAGAAGGATTTTCTTACCAACAATGAGTTCTCACTCTTGTGATGAAGGTCTAATTTCAGTCTTCTAAAGATTGGCGGTTGGACTTGAAGACTATCACTCATTGGAAAAGAGACTTCTAGCGTAGATGATTCAGAAGCAAGGCAAACCTCCTCTTCAGCTCGAAATCAAGAAGAATCTTGCAGACACCTGGATGGAGGGTTGAAGTATGGATGGTGGTTAGTGCATGAATGATGGTTGCTTTTTGGATGAATGCTTGACATCTAGGAAAAAAAAGATGGGGGCTTGGATGATGGTTAGTTAGGCCTCACACCCTCTCCCTCATGGAGTGACAAATGCACAAGCAAATATAAGAAGACAAAAAATTTTATTCATTCATCATAATTCCTTATTACAAGAGGGCTTGGGTATTTATAGACTTCCCTAACCTTTTCAAATTAAAAGTGGGTGCCAAAAATTTTAAATTTTCAAATTTGAATAGAGGGGGGGGGGGGAACATGTTTGAATTTTAATGGATCAAAAGGGGGGCGTCATTAAGAAAGTTTGGTCTTTTTTTGGATGGTTCAAAAAAGGAGCATGCTTAAATGGAGGATGAGGTGGTTTTTATTTTGGAATAGGGTGCCCAAATAAAGGGTGAGGTGGTTTCCATCTAGGCATAGGGCGCCTAAATGGAGGGTGAGATGGTTTTTATCTGGGCATAGGATGTTCAAATGAAGGGTGAAGTGGTTTCCATCTAGGCATAGGGCATCCAAATGAAAAGTGAAGTAGTTTGCTCCATTTAATCTTCAAGCTTCATGATCCTAATTTGAACCCTTCTTGACCCAACTTACGAGACTCAACTAATTATCAAACCAAATTGAACTAAAATTGATTGAGTTGAACCCAATAGACTCAATTGAACATAACAAGACTAAATTGAAAATAGACTTGACTTGTCTTAAATTAAATATAGGACATAAAATGACTCAAGACCAAAATACATTGTCAAAACCCAAAACTTAAGTATCCAAAATCCATAATGAGTGTGGATTGGGTTGAATTGCATGCATCCTCTTTCTGATCCTGATGCTCGCACCAATAGGATGGCTTCATGATTTATGTGAATTTAAGAGAAAAAAGTTATTGGATCGTCAACTTGACTATATTTGATTTTAGTCAAGTCACCTCTATATATACTAAATTCACATTCAAATTACCTTTTCTACTTTTGGATTCATATGAATCCTAGAGCTATCACATCTTTTTCACTTTTTTCATCTTTGAAAATCTTAAAACCATTCCATCTTTTTTACTTTTTTTTATCTTTAAAATCTATAAACCATGTAAATTTAAGGATAAGGAAGGTAACTAGATATAGGTTGACTACATTCGAATGAGCCATATATATATATATATATATATATATATATATATATATATATATATATAGAGAGAGAGAGAGAGAGAGAGAGAGAGAGAGAGAGAGATTTGGCTTGAATAGACAAATACAGCTCTACTCAGATTCTATGTGGTCCTAATTAGATGGTATTGATCCCACATCAATCAATAATGTAAACTATTGGATGCGATTAACTAGTTCTAGCCCACATAAGTAGTGATTAAAATAATAATAATAATTTTGCTTGACCAACTGAATGATAGACCAAGGATCCTCTAATTACATAATTATCAGCTCGGACCATTGAAACGAGACTTACATCTAATAGCATTAATGTGGATTGCTTAGATAGACCAAGGATCCTCTAATCACATAATTATCAGGTCGGACCATTGAAACGAGACTTACATCTAATAACATTAATGTGGATTGCTTAGATCACATGATTATCAACTTGGACCATTGAAGTGAGATGAAATGTGATAAAATTAAAATGAAGATCCTCCACTGATCCAACCGAACTTGAGCCAGGCTAAGATTGTCAACCCAAACCCAACCTGGCTCAAGCCTATACACCCCCAAGGTTGAGCTCAAGTTGGATTCACGTAGACGCCACCCCACCACCCCCCCAATTTCCACCCCAACTAGATGCTGGTTGAGTATTCAACTACATCCAGCTTTGTATGATGTTCAGACTTCACGATCCAATTATAACTCAGTAGAATGCTTTTTAAATCTCAGGCATCACGGAGTCTGGAGAACAATTTTTCTCTGAGTTATTTTGATGAGGTAGAAAACAAGGCACGGCTGGGAAATGATCCCTATATTTTGACGAAGTTGAAAACAAAGAACGGCTAGGAAACATCAAATCCCTGACATTCAATCCCTAAAGCCGGTCATTCCTGGAACCTTGCAAGGCCCTGCCGATAAACACCAGGAAACGATCCGAGCTCAAACACCATATAGAGTTAGTTGTGAATGGACGCAAACTAAAACATTTCCATCGTGCACAAAACAAATACAACTCAGGCTCAGCCCATGGGCAAGATCATCCAGCTAAAACATCAAGTTTGAACAGCTGTCGTCAACCCCAGCTTAAGCTCATTTTCAAGGAAACAAAAAGGCACCAAGAAACTAATTTTTGGCTCATCTCAGCTTATGACACTCCTAACTAAAAGCAAAGAATTCATGACCAGCTGGACCATGAATTCATGACCAGTGATAAACAATCATGTACGACAATTGCACTCTGTCGATATTCATATACGCTAATTTGTTTGTGTTTAAGCAGTACGTTCTCCCACTACAAGAATAGCTCTGCTGGAGAAGCTAGCAAGCAGTAACAATGATAGAAACAAAACAAACATGAATCAAATAGCAGGGATGGGAGAGAACCAATAGGATCATCATAAGTCCCCTCAGATAACACTGGCCAACTTAATACAAGCCATGAGGCAAAGCCAGTAAAAATTTTCCCATTCGCTTCAGGCTAATTACGCCAAGTTCTGCTGCAAGTGTAGCGAACAACTGGGCATACTCACAAGCAGCACAAGTTTTCCCAATCACTTTAAAAGCTTAGCCACATGATCAAGTCATAGCTCAAAATTCATTGCAAAAATTTCAATATAGCGAGATATGGATTGTTCACAAAGTCAGACCGCCATCTCAGATGAAATACATTTGACAACACCTGGAGGCAAACCAAAAGTCAACGTACGATCCTAAATAAATCAGGTTCCCATAACATACAGGAAGGAAATCCTATGTAATTAATAGATTATCACAAACGTTTGCCAAGCTAACATTTTCTTAGATATGGTATCGACCCCATAGTTATCAGTGTACCAAATCATCCTCAATCCAGAACTGGTTTAGACCTTCTATCAGTATCATGTTTAATGGTGTCTTAAAATCAGACCAAGCACAGATAAAGCAGATAGAGAATAACACTGGGTTATAGATTGAAAAAGAAAAAGAAAAGGAAAAAAGAAAAAGGTGTGATACAAAACTTGACATAGCAGGTCCCCATTTTCTAATACAGTCAAACAAGTAATATGGACCCCTTTGGAACAGTCAACTTGCCAGGGAAAGATAACCATCTACAGCATTGATGGTAGAAACGCTTCAGTCCTGAAAGAGATGAGAGAGCAAACCAAATGGTCAGAACCAACGCTTCTAGAAATTCTAAAGCAAGAGTCATCAGTACCTCACAATAAGGGCCTCAGAGCATATGATCACAAAAAAATAGTGAAGGTCTTCAAAACAAACAGTTGGCAAGACAAGGAAAGAGGCTGTAGTCAAATTTGAGTGTCACCTAAAGACCTGTCTAATAAATGCATGCTTTATCTCGGTCAACATATACTTTTTAATCTACTTGTATTCAGATAACTAAATCTCTAAAATAAATAATTGGACAGAAGATAGAAAGGTAAACTGAATTCAAGACTATAAATGAATCAAAAGCAAGTGCTCATGCCTTGGAATTCATGCAGCTCATACCTTGCAGTTCATTCCTAGCAATTTTACATCTGTGAGGAAAGAAAAAGGATTCAGGCAGTACATAGAGGAGGATGTCACCTGTTCTGCTGGTGCTTGATCTTCAGCTTGCTCCTGATCTTGATCATCATTTATTTCATTCTGACCATCCATGTCCATTTTATCATCGTTCACATGGCCTGCAGCCATGTGCACATCGTTGTTCGGAATCTGAAACTCTGCAGGAATCTGACCTGACTTCAGAGCCTGATCATGGCAAATGAACATCAGTCAACCAATATGGTTAGAAAACAAATGATATGCAAGAACATCTGTTTTATAGAGAAGAGGAAAAATACCTTTTCAAGCCTTGCCACTTCTTCAAGTGTTTGAGAGTTTACAATTGCAGCCTGCACATATCATGATTACTAGTTAATCTATGCAGGCAAACACTAGCTTCCAATATTCAAGCATAGACTTGCATCACATGCCTCGCGAATGGATATATCAGCAAATTTCATTATTATCAAACACAGCTACAAACTAGAGAGGACTATATGCCATAGTGGATGTAACGATCCGGGCCCACGGGCCCGTTTCGTTACAAGAAAGCAAGACGGACAAGGTCCACACCAACTTGGGCCACCATAACCCAAAAAGGATCCAATTGGTGCCTTGTCCTTCTTACTTTACTACATATAAACCACTCAACCAACTCCCAATTATCCGATGTGGGACAATTGGGAGGGACATCACAATTTACCCCCCTTAACAGAGGCGACGTCCTCGACGCCCCACCAGGCAGGCAGGATTCTAGAGGTAGCCCCACAGGTTCAAGAGGTGGCTCCCATCCTCATGGATGTAGCACTTTGTCCTGTGTGCACTTAGCTCCTGCACTTCCGACTGGTGCGAGACTCTGATACCATATTGTAACGATCCGGGCCCACGGACCCGTTTCGTTACAAGAAAGCAAGACGGACAAGGTCCACACCAACTTGGGCCACTACAGCCCAAAAAGTGATCCAATTGGTGCCTTGTCCTTCTTACTTAACCGGTTATAAACCACTCAACCAATTCCTAATTTCCCAATGTGGGACTATTGGGAGGGGCATCACGGTGGATGCACAAGATGATTTCAGAAATCTGTGTTGACAGCAATATTAAAGAACAAAGAGGGACCATCGGCATTTCTCAATATTACTGAGAATGCAGTGTGCTACATTCAAAATCTAGAGTACACCCTTAGTTTGAAAAGTCATGTGTTACCTTGATGGCTGTAATTTGCTCTGGTGTGGGGGCAGCAACTTTAGGTGCCTCCTCTGCTTTCGAAGTATCTGGTGCAACTGCAACTTCACCTGGAGTAAATGTCTTTGCAGGTATCTTTTTGGCCTCCTCTTCTGCTTCTTTTGATGCAAACAAGCGTTCTGCTTCAAGCCTCTCCTAATGACAGATACATAGAATGATCTCGGTCAAATCATACAGATATATCATCAAGAAAACTTAAGGATCTACCATAAACAGTTACAAAAAATCTTCACATTTTACAGAAGTTCAGCCACAAAATGTGAAATCAGCACATTCATCTGAACAGTTTGATATGTCCCAAGAACATATATGAGAAATTAGGTTTTGGAAACAATATATGTTTAAAAGCAAGCAACAACTATGAAAAGGAAAGAGCTTATGCAAACTCAGCAAAATGTCACATGTAGGTCTATCAAAAAAATACTTGCATGCACATAAATTTAGGAGGAATGGATTTGGAGATGCAGACATAAGGAAATTGACACTCTTGCCCAAAGTAACATTATGCAAGCAAGGAAATCTTGAAACTATTGATATCCATGAAAAGGGAACTAAAAAAGGAATATTCTTCATGTACCAAATAAAACAATCAAACAAGAAATCTTAAGCTAGGAAAAAGGAAGAGTGCTCCTTCTACCAAAGTCATTCTTCTAAATATTATGGATGCAAAACTGCAAAATATAATCCAAGGATAAATGGTTTTAAATTTTACATGGGACTAGTGAATATTTTATAATGACAAGAATACTAAACAAAGCGATCAAACAAGAAATCATTAGCCAGGAAAAAGGAATAGTGCTCCTTGTACCAAATTCATTCTTCCACATGTTATGGATGCAAAAGTAAAAAAGCACACATCATTGCATGTTTCTATCATGCTTTATAGCTGATCAGAATAGATTCACAGAACTTCTGCTTAAATCACAGACTGCATCGAAGCTCTAATATGCATGTGGCTTTTCTTATTACTCGAAATTGCTTTAATGCATGTTTCACGTATTTCAGAAACTAGGGGTAAAAACAGAGCTGATACTATCAATCTGCTTCCAATTCTCTACCTGATTCTATCGAAATAAGGACACAACTTTTAGCATTCTATCCATACTGATATTTGTAGCTACCAAAGAAACAGATACAGAAGTGGACATACACCAATATCTGATTTGCTCATTTTCAGGCCTATTTAGTCTCATATAGGCATCACTATGTTTTCGATCGTCTTCCCATATAGAGTGACATCTTGGTTGATTGCATCCTTTAACCATTAAACTAATCCGAAATGTGGCTTAGATTTATTAGGCACCACTACACAGTCATGAGATTTGTTACTTAATTTGAGTTAATAAAACAATAGTGAATTACTAGTTTCCATTAAGTGGACGCAATTTTTGCTTCATTGTTATATGTCTCATCAATTGTTTGTTTTGTAAAATAACAAAAAATGTTCGAGAACTTGTATGCTTAATTTGAGTAAGTAAAACATAGGTGGAAAATAACTCTACCCAGAAAGTTTATATTATCCAATTTAAGATCCACAATTATGTTTCTATTGTTAATATCCAATTTGCAACCACCTTTGTTTAGAAAAGAAATTTGGATGTACCTTTTAGCATCCAATTTGTATCCATATGCATATATGGATTTACCAAATAGAAACTGATACGATATGAATATGCTCATAACAGATCCATACCTAAAACATTAGCAGCCCTATCAGAAACTGACACAACATAAAAGATTTCATAAACTCGTTAAATTTGAAGAAGGCCTTCCATTGTCAAGAAGTTGGACAAGGAAAATCTTCCAAACATTCTGAAGCATGATGATCTCATTGAATTTGGGAGAATTATGTGATGTATGGAATCATAATACTCAGTTGAACAGTGACTGTCATAGAAGTATTTCTGGAAGTCACACTCATTGTATGATCAAACTAGTGAAATCTGCAACTTTAAGTTGACTCATATGTTCATCAAAGACAAAGGCATCACTCAAAATGTTTATTCTCATTTCTGGATTTCTATATAATTAAAGCAAGAACTTTCATTCAGTTTTAGATACAGTATATCATAAAAAATTACTTTTGGGATGCCAGTCAGAAACCTCTGGAAAGTCTAATGTTGATTGCAGAGAGAAAAACATTTCTTGAAATAATCAATTTGGCCATATTTTCAAATTGATTCTTTGGCTTGATTTTTGAAGAATTGCCATTAAAGGGACACTTTCCATAGAGTTTCATATGGTAAAACTGTGCTTCATATGCATTTTACTCAGGTGGCAAATGGGATATATCCCAACGTATGTGAGTGAGAAACAGAGAAAGAGAGATCTTTGACCACAACTGGAGGCACATATTTCACTTTTTATTTTTTTTCCTTTTTTTTTTGGGGTGGTAGGGAGAATTAATAAAGCAGTCTATGTGACCATAAAATAGAATCCTGATTACACTTTCACTTTCATACACAAAAAAAAAAAAAACACACACACACATGTGAACAGAGCCTTATCAAATGCCAGTAATAATTTCTTTAAGCAACACATAATATAACCTAGGAGCCAATGCTTGGAACAGAAGGTACACTAGAAGGCAAGCATACTAATAAAATAAAAATATTCTAAAGATTACAAGTTCATGCTGAGAAATATCAGCTGAAGTATGTTAGCATGTGAGAACGATGATTTTCAAAAGCAGACAGGTTTGAACAAAGGGCCACCTAGCGAACTAAGCACTAGTTGGAGGTGGAGTTCAAGGTGGCCCATAAATAATAAGTTCAAAAAACAGAAGGAGAAATCTGAAATCATAATTACAACCCAATGATAAATAAATATAAAATAAGATTTAGCAAATTAATGAAGTACAACTTGCAACATTTAATAAAAATTCATAAATTGATTTCATCTTCGACACTCAAACAAGACAATGCATCAAGGCAGACTCCCAGGTAACCAAGAAAATCATATTTTAAATCGTTGTTAAAAAAGATTCCTTGCAATAGATTGTCCATGTAAAGTCGGGCCACCACATTAGCCACCTTGGAAAATTCATGTATTCTGTTTTCCAAGTGGAACCCACCAATGTAACTATGCAATAGGAAGGCACCTCTTTTATTTCTTTTCCATTATTTACACATGCAAATTCCCTAAGAATAAGGTTTTCAAGAAGAAAAGAAAATATATTAAAATAGCGAAGGCTAACATGAGCAAATCATTCATATATTTTGATATTGCATAACTGGTTTCTACAGTCTTAATGCCCAGAATTTAACAGTATAAGCTAGGGCATATCAGTACAGGACTTCCACAGTAAGAGCATAGCATCAAATTCAGAAAGAACAGACGAAGTATGATATTTGTAAATTTTGGTGCCTTGAAGAATGTTATTAATTGCTGTGAAATGGAATTGTTTGACGTCATTGGTACCATACTAAAACACAAGAAATCAAAACACTTGAAGAAACTAATTAGACCACAAGAAAAATGAACATGAGCAAGTATAATAACCACTCATTATTCAAATAAGCACACTGAAATTACCATAGATCCACATCATATAAGATATGATATATATAAGAAAGAAGATAACACTTATCATCTGTAGAACTTGTTGACCCGGCAATAAGAAAGAGCTGAACATATTGTGTGGTGCAGTAATGCTCATGAATACAACATCAAGAGGAAAGATGAATGAGACAAAACAATAAAATACCTTAAGCATGAAGTGTTTCCATGCAAATGTGAACATGTACTGAAATGAAAATATGCAGTTATATATTATGACATTATGTACCATAAAATTTGTTAATGAGGAACTTGTACCTCCATTTAATATTGCTCATGTCTATAACAGAATATCCATCTACTCAAATAACAAAATGTTTACAGAGTGATGTTTTACACTTACATTGGATATTAAATTTTAATAAACATTTACAAAAATGTAATGGCATGTTATGATCATGAAAAGTATGAACTAATTCAAATTAAAAAGAGAAATCCACATTCATCACCGTGGTTACATTGTTCTCTGAGCAAGTTTGTACAATATCTGGGTAAAATGGGTCCTATATTGGTACAATTTAGATCCCAAGGCATTCAGCATTAGTTACCTTTATGAACCACCACAGGAAATGTGCGAGTATAGAGGAGGAAAACAGGATCTAATGCACTAAACAGGTTACCATATTAGTTTCAAGAAAGCAGATTAGGAACAAAGGGCAAAAAATGAGCTGAGCTTGAGCTCAGCTCATTTTGCAACCGCCAAGCTCAAGCCAGCTCACTTGAAAATCTAATGAGCACCTAAGGCCCCACTGAGACTTCCATACATATACTTTGAGCTAGTTATCATTGTTATATATTGACATTATAGCTGACATACATTCTTTTTCACATAAATTATATGTCTTTAACAATATTTTTATTTTAAAATTTATATTAATTATTTATTAATATCTATTTGGAGCTTAATTGAGCAGAACTAGCACAAGCCAAGCCTAACTCTAGCTAAAAATAGCATCAGCATCATCCCAAAACTCAAAATGTAGCAGCCATTTAGATAAGCCTACACGATATGATCGGGAGCCTCTTGTTTGCTCACCATTGGGAGACGGAGAGATATCCAATCAATGGGGCCTCTTTGTTCAATCTCTTGATGTTGAAGAAAGGATTAACTCATTTACTGATAAAGAGAGCATAATTCAAGCCAAAGTATGGGCGTAACATGAGGTGAACATGAACAATTTACTTGTTTGAAAGCCAAGTTAGGGATTGGTGCATGTATAGTTTCAAGGAAGATGTATTCCACTAGAATAAAAAGAATATAAAAGAACCAACTGTAATTTTCCAAGAAAAATAACAGTGTGTTGTCAACAAGATGCATGCATCAGACTACAAAAAGCTACATAACCATATGCATGTTAAGAACAAGAGCACCTTCTTCAAGGTGATATGCATTACTCAGCCAGCAGTCAGAGGATTGTTCCTAGCAACATGCATTTAAATGGCTAAAATCACATAAAAATGTAAACAATGCCCAGCAAGAGTTAACCTTCTGTTTCACTTTCTTGAAATCAAGCAGCCGCAGTTTTTTTCAATTTGTGGATCACATACAACCGATAATTTGGTTTCTTTGTAATATTATTGTCCAATAAGCTGAGGAATTGCAGCTTTGGAAGAGATGCAAGGGGGTCAATCTCCACCAAGTTTGCTAGACGGTTGTTTGTGAAAACCAAAGTATGTAACTTCGGCAAGAATTCTGTGAATTGCACCAAAAAGAGAATCAATATATATCAAAACATGCTAAGTTTGAAAAAATTGGAGTTAAAATTTCTGGTCTTGAACTTATCCAAGTATTCTCACCTCCAATATTAGGGTTGACACGAGTGATTCTGTTATTATTAATTAGCAAAGTGCCAAGACGATTCAAGTAAGGGAAGTTCTCAAGCTTGACAATCTCATTGTCAGAAAGATCAATTGTGTCAAACTGGTCCTGTCAAAGAACCAAGAGAAAGTACATGACTATAAACTGCAGATGCATGAAAATCTCTAAGCTTCATTTCCAAAAGCTCATTAGTCTCAGTATTTAAGCAGAAAATTCATACAGAAAACATATTACATCAACAATTAAAGAAAGGAAATAAGCAAGAGAAAAGAAATTTTCTCTATCTTATCAAGCATATCTAGAAAGCCTGAGCACCTGGATTTTGAAGATTTTGGACTAGCATTTGATATTGCATAGGAAACTCATTCAATTGCTTGCACTTAGGGTTGGTCAGGGGCCTGCCCAGGCGGGCAGTCCATGGGCTGGCTTGAGCCCAGTCCTGAAAATTGAGCCCAGTCATATATACTTGCATGCATGCATATAAATATAAGTGCAGGATGGGCTTGGCCTCGGCCTGGGCACTAAGAATTTTGCATCGTGCCAAGCTTGGACCTACCATACCTGGCACGAGTCCGGGCCCGACAGAATGTCTTGGGCTGCCCTTTCACCCTCAGCCTAACTTGAGCCCAGCCCATAACCACACCTCCTTCGCCTCACATTTTACAGCAATGAGGCCATACCATGCTATATCATACATACCACATAGACTATGAACTAAAACATAGAATAACTGCCATACACAGGTTAATATATATGTCCAACAACTCAATATATTTCAATCCTCCACCATTTGCAAACATAAGGACCAATCATGCTTAAGAGACCCAAATTTTACAAATGCCTATTTCCTGCAAGTCATGGTATATTGAAACTAGTATAACGTTGACATTTCAGTTGTTACATAGTATGGCATGTGCATTCATATGGCCTTAGCAGCAAAATGATGCATATTTATGACGTATTTAAAAATGAAAAGAAGATGTGGCTAGGAAAAAATAAATTTCCTAATGGTTATTTTATGGCATTCATTATCTTTTGTATCTTCTAAGAGTGTGAGGTGATGCTCAGTAAAAACAATGCAGTTTTCTCAAGCAAGAAAAAATACAACAAAAATTATACCCTGCTTGCAATCTTTAGGCTGCATCTGGAAGCAAAATAAGAGAGTAGAAGTACTAAAAAACAATTGCTCCACCCTTTTTCAGCAAAACACTCATTAGGGCACTTGGGTTAAACCACTTTTTCAGAAGAGTGAAACAAGCCCTAAAAAGTTGGTACACAACTTTTTGCCTTCCAATCCCTTTACCCCACCTAAATCAGGAATAAATCCCTCCACCGTGTAGGATGGAATAATTTATTTCAGAGTAAAGAGTAGTTGGAGAAAATTTACCCATTACTCCAAGTTAACTTATTTCACTTCCAGATGGAGCTTTAAGGTTTCCTCACCAAATTACCCCCCCTCCCAAGAATACAGGGTAAACTCGCAAAGAGACAACAATCATACAAACTCCATTAACTTCCAAAATTAAAATTTGAAACTTTTGACATCTCCAAAGCCTGTGAAACATAGAAAAAACTTGGCTGCTTCAAATTCCATAACATCTTAAAGTTGTATGCAGATAACGAACCCACAGTATCCCATAGGATAACAATTGGTCCAACTTATGGAGGATCTAAGGTGTAAGTTGAACAAGAAAGTGCCACTAAAAAAAAGGCCCATGAGAGGAGAAATCTAAGTTGATACATGACAAGAATGTACTTTGAGATATCTATATAAATTAAAGGAACATCGAAATTTCAATTCTCTCTCTAATGGGACTCACCTTCAAAGCTACAGGAACTCTAATGTGTGCCTCTGCATTTGTGTGTGTATGCATATTCCACTTCCGGGAGTTCATGACATGCCTACCATTAAACTTATTGCTTATTACTGACACATGTAGATTGCAGATCAAGCAGAGGACAATCTCTTTACATAACTTCACATTTTTAATTCTACATTGCAAATTGCAATTGATAGCCCTTTAACCTTTAAAAACACAGTTAATGGTCCATGATAATTAAACAAGCTCCTCTTCAATACCACTGGGGAAAAGCCCTTCAAATACAACAATCTGGTTACATAATCCAATGTTCCTCAACACCACATGGGTGGCTCATAATATCCAACAAAGTACAAAGAATGATATAAATCTGAACTACCAATCAGATCTACACCACTTTAGAATTGAATCAGATTAGGGACTCCAAAAGTCTGAAACAAATATAGATCTATGATTTCTGCCTAAGACCATTTCCGCCAATAATAGATCGTATTCTCAAATCCATTTTGGTAAGGAGGCAAGAGAAAACAAGAGGAAGGTGAGTGAAACTTTTATTGCAGTAAACAAACATAAACCTACAGTTTACAACACATGGTGCTTGACACTTGAATCTTTCCTAACAACTTTTTTATTTGAAAGAGCGTCAACTGGACCAAAAAAATTGCTATTTTGACTGAGCATTAACAAATCCAGCAATAACTAATTGGATACTAAAATATAAAAATCTTTGAGGCGTGACTTAGTCTAGACACAATGATGTTCCTGCATCAGCATATCTTTTTATAATTAATGCACATGTGGAAATCAAAACATCAAACCTGCTACCCATTCTCCAGGCAGGCAATGGCCAACAAATACATCCGATGAAAGTCTGATTTGAAAATTATGTAAAACCTGTTATATATATTATAATCATTTCAACCAAACTAATTTCGGATTAAGTGCTTTCCCTTTCATCAATAGAAATAACCAAAACACAACATCATTATCCTTGACCACTTCTAAACCGAATCCTTGACATGTATAGAAACAAAGATCTCCATATACCCATCCAAAGTCCAAAACCCGACAACCATAAACAACTACAAACCTGCAATGCCTCACATTGTAAATTCAAATGCTATTCACAAGATCATAAGGAATACTTCCAATATTACAAACACCTATAGTTTCGAAGGGCTAATTTCCTAACCAATACTATGGGCAACCATAACTAAAAACAACTACATTACAAGTGACCAGAGATCCTAGAGTGAAATTAAAAGGTATCTAGGCAACAGAGTTATATCTCTAAATAAGAGCTAAAGAAGATAATCAAAGAATTTTAAGTCAAATTACTATTATTGCAAAATATGAAATATGAATAAAACAAAAGCAAGAAAATTATAGTAAGCATCTTTCTGAGTCTAAAAACTCATTAAAAATTAGCAGCCTTTTCCTACTATAGTCAATGTTGTAAACAATAAGTGGTATTAAAAAAAAAAACCCTTCCAGCTAGAAATGTTAATTAAGTGTAAAGAATACATTAAACAACACTACATAGACAAGAATGTCAACTAATAGGGAAATGACCAATACATGCTTTGCCAATTCAGACCATAAGCTACATACATGAGATACAATGCAGTTAGCCGGAAAGATGCTTCAAATTAGCACTGAAAAAGGGTTGCCCCTGTTGTTTTGGCCTCCAAATTAATGATCTTTTGGATGGAGTTGCCAATTTCCAGAAAAAGGCATACCACCTCTATAATTCAAATGAAGGATTAAGGAGTTAGCTAATGCATCAAGTACACTTGAGAGTTGATGAAGGCTTATCAAAGAAGTAGATGATAGAATACTCTAGCTAATTGTCTTTGGGCCCATTTGGCTCAACATCACAATCAAAATTGAAATTGGAATCGAATTCTGCTAGAATCAGAATTGGAACCACTAATTCCTCCCATTGATTTGGTTCACATGGGAATTAGCAGTAGAATCAGAATCAAAAGCTTGGATAGATTGGATTTCACACTGCTACCAGAAAGGCACCAAAAATTGCAGAAAATATCTGCAAATCAAACTAACTATAAGAAAAAGAAAAAACAGGTTTGTTGAAAATATCAAGTAAATCCTACCACAACTCATTGGAATCTAACAAGAACTGCTCCAAAATACCGGTATAAAGCCCTGTTCACCTCTGCCGAAGTAACCTAAAGTTTTGCATGTGTCTATGCGCATGTGTGAGAGAGGCATTAGGTAAGAGGAGGGAAAGAGGGGTGTCAGGTAGAAGAGTGAGAGGGGGTGACTTACAGTTGGCTGGAACAGATTTGTAATCTTGGATGGAGGGTCCGGATTTCAAATTTCTCCCAATATGATTCACATTACAAGTAAAATCAAAATCGGATTCTAACTCCCTCCCAACAAACAAGAGTAATCTAATTCCAGAGGACCATTCCCAAGAACCAAACTGACCCTTTATAGTGCAGTATACATGGAATGCACAGGTGAGCTGAAAACCTCGGTTAAACTTTAGCAGAGGCTACAAAGTTTCCTATAGGAACTAAGGAGGCAGCCACCAAAACTAATAACAAGAGTATTTGAAAAGAAAGTCTGATTTACAGATTCTCATTGCCTCAACCATGTGCTAAAAATATTGAGGCCTTCTCAGGAAAACCACAAGAACATCAGTAAAGAAATTATAGCTTATGACTTCCAATTGCTTCAACCATGTGATAAAATAGTGAGGCCCTCTATCTTCTGTAATATGTAGACTATTCTATATGCTTTGTACTTCTGAATAAAGAGTCAATAAATCCTTATTTTCCTTCTAAAAGTCTCTCCTCCTCAGGTGTCCAACCTATTAGCAGTTCATCTTTTTCCCTGTTATTCCTCTTCAGACACTGGATCCATCTAACTAGTTGCAAATTCCTTTACGAGGCAATGGATAAAACTAGAGAGACAACAATTTTCAGTTGAGAGTACAAAAGGGGATTGAGGGTCCACGAAAACCAGTAAAGGGTTGTGAATAATTGTTTAGAAGTGGTCTAAGGTATGGATCTAAAGAAGACGGGTGCCTTCCGAAGGATTCATGTATTAGGGGCAACATGCTATTACAGAGTTTAAACTCTGGGACAAGGGGTAAATTAGACACAGAAGGTGTCAAAAAAGACTGGTTAAAAAGACCTCAGATTAGTGATTGCAACTCTTTTGACAGAATATGTCCTTATGGAAAAGCATTCATAAAATCATAATTTGTATGTCAGTCAGCAAATATGAAATGAATAAGCTTCCTTCACCTAATATTTTCCAACATAAGTTAAAAGTCAACAATACCGAAGACTCATCCTGCCCTCTAACCCCTATATCACCATTCCATTACTCAGTACTAGGATTAAACCTTTCCAGACCAATGCAACAAGCTACCGATAGTACTCTAGCACTAATATTAATCCAATAATATATCTCCATCCCCAGTCCTGGCCCCTGGAAGAACTCCTTTTACATTATTATGGACTAGATATTGTATGAAACGCTGTCGACCATCTCTTCCATGCCCTTAGCAAGTTTTACAGTACTTAGAACTCACAAGAAAACTCTACTCTTTAGTATCATGCACCAAACTTCAAACTAATAATAGAACAAACAGCCGTCTATAAGATCAATAAACATAGGGCACGGAAGGCTTCCCTCACAGAAAAGAGTTAGAAAGGGTTCATGAAAGATCAAGAGGTAAAAGAAAAAAAAAAATTGAGGAGGAAATCCAGCTGACCTCAGTACCACCCAAGTTCTCTATGACTGCAATCTTGTTCCCTGAACCAACCACCACATCCACCAGATATTAGCGAGCCAACTCTAAGGCATCTTGCCAAAAGATATAAAACCCTAACGGTAGCTTTTTAATAAGAAGCGTGGCTAGGGGCGAGGGAGAGAAGGGTACGCGAACCTCGGAGGTCCAACTCTCGCTCTTTGATGGCATTAAAGAAGTGCGGGCTCTTCCATATCAAATCCGCCGTCAGTCTCACCATTGCTGCTGGCACTGCTACTGCAACTGTTCCTGGTTTTAGGGCACCAGAGATCGCTTTGGTGCACCGGTGGAAGAGGGTTGCCTTTTATTTCTCAGCGGTGGTGGCGCCCTGGGCTACGATAAGAAAGAGGAGAGCGGCGGCGGCGAGAGGATGGAGGCCAAGCAGCGGGGCGGCCAGCGGAGCTCCGCGAGGTGGCAATGCGTCCAGCTCCCTCTGCCCTTACGTGAGATGTGGTGGTTGGTTAATGTTGAGCTCCGACCGTGGCTGGATCAAACCAAACGCGAGTTGAGCCCGCACACGGGGCCACTGTCGCAGTTTGTGGATCCATGGACCTTTATGGCGGTCGAGATGATGAAGGAACATGCTTTGTGCATCGCACACGATGCACAATGCATACACCATATAAAGTAATTCATTTATACTTTATACACACGAAAAATTCAGCATGCAATGGGCTTTGCTTTATAAAAAAAATTAAATTTTATTAAATTTTTTATGCCAATAAATAAATTATTGCATACGGTGCACTCAATTCTGTATCACACATGATGCGATGCATAAGACATTTCCAAATGATATATGCCGATTGGGCTCGCCTCTCACTTGTATATAGAAGTAGCTGGTTTAATATCTTTTTTTTCTTAATTTTTTATGCTTAAATTTTTTGCCAACGTGCTCATATGTAGAATACCAGCATCTCTGTTGATAAATTCAAGAGTTCAGCTACCTTCCTTTCTTAAGTTTTTTTTAGAAAAATCATATATCAATCCTATTATTAATCAAATACCATTATTCAATCCTTTTAACCCTTTATCCAACATCTTATGCTCTTGGGCTTCCCACAATTTACGATACCATCTATATATAGCTAGAAGTATAATAGCAAAAGTCTAATTTAATTATCTAAAAAAATAATTACATGAAAAGCCCTTCTTATAAGTGCCAAAATCTAACTGAAAAATCTAAGCATCACTTAAAATGAGGAAAACGATGATGAGATAGGACCTGAAATAGAATTCAATAATGATAAGCTAGGGGCTATAGTGGAACCTGATATGTTTGGTCCTACAAAGAAGAGCTCCTCCATACTTAAGTTGACACTCTTACAAGGATAGAAGAAGAGCGTGCAGCATATCAAGGACTGCTTAGTTATAGTTTTTTGATACTCAAGATAGCGAAGAAGAAGGATTGACGAGGTCAAAAGTATACCTTGTAGCTATCCTGTTCTAAAAGAATGGAGGATAATTTAAGATTCTAAGGGTTACAACTAAGCAAGATATTGAGAAAAATGAGAGATGAAAAGAGAGAGGGAACCTCTCAACTATAAGTAGGTTTTTTCTTATACGCAAGCTTTGGTTTTACTAAAGTCTATCTATAATGTAGTGGTATGTCTAATTGTGATGGTAAGGTTAGTGATGGAACTAATCCACCTATAATCATACTTTATGGTGTAAGGATGTATACAAGAGTGAACAACATTCGGTCCCATCCATAGTTCTATTATATGGAATGGTCAGGGATGCCCTTCTGATATTGTCCAATCATCACAAGTGGTGTAATATGGCTTATAAAACATATGTCCCTATAACTATATGCTAGGTCAGCACTAATTTAATTTGGCTCCATCATATGCCTCCTGCTTCTGAGGCTAAGGTAGCCGCTTGCTTAGATGAGAGAGTAGGTCGAAGTGAGCATCAGATTTGCTTAAAATAAAGCAATCCTCTTTGCTAAAGATAGGCTTCTGAGCCCTTTTCCATGCCTCAAGCAATTCTCTATGATGCTGAAGGGCCTCTATGAGCTCTCACTTTTCTTATGCAAGGTAAGTTCTTCTGAACAACTAGTCCTCCATCTTTTGCCATAAGCTAGCTTGGGTGCATTTCTTAGGCCTAGAGTTCAATTGCCAAGCTCCCCTAGTACGAAGGGGTGCTCTCTCAATTTTCTATAGTAATGATGGGGCCACATTAAATGTAGAGGCCATGCATTATCTTCTAGGCCTTTCTAGCAGGCTCAAGTTCTATGCTTTTTCCTTTTACCTTGAGGGAGCAAGATAACTATCATGGTCATAAATTTAATATCAGACTAGTGGCTAGCTGGCAATGGTTCTCTTATGATTTTAAGAACGGATGCCCTAGCCCTTAAATTGCCTTTCAATTATACGTGCTCTTAGGGATTTGGAAATGTTTGGATTTTTTGTTTTCTTTAGCATTTTGTGAGTGCATTTCTTCTTCTTTGTTTCTTTTTAGTACAAGCTTTCCCATTTTTTCTTCACTCAAGTTTTAGTATTGATTTTGGAGGTTTTTGCTTCATGAAAAATAGATCATCCTTAATTTTTACTAGCATATATTAAAGAACATACTGCTTGGAAGAAACGGTAGAGGGGACCTATTTAATGGAAAGCAACTTATGAAGGTTTGATATCACCTAGTCTTTCAACTTCACTATCCAAGAAAGTGGTGCTTCATATGGAGGGGTCACCTCTAACCCTATTGAGAGTCATCTCCGCTCTTGCAACCCTCCGTCATCAAAGCGTCGAGCTTCGACCTCCTCTGTGAGTGCTCAAGCTCCATGAGTTTGCCTAGGCATCCCCTTCCCTCTTTCGACAAACTAGATCTTGGCTTAGTTGGGCCACACTCAATACTTTACCTAAGTACTTTGACATTGGTTTCTATTACCTCTCTACTTGACCTTCCCAAGAAGAACAACGTAGCTTAGTGGCTAGCACCGTATCAATGGTCATGCTTCTGGTGGACCATAAATACATAGGGGCTCTCTAAAATCAAGAATCATGAATGTTACTTTTCCTTCTTGAGTACTTTTCGTTGAGTGCATGCTTACTCTTTTTAATAGAAATTATCAATTGGTGGCCTCTTTACGAGAGGCCAAAGAGATAAGGAAGAAGCTCTAGTTTTCGATAAGCTCTAGTTTCTAATGGAAGGCTGGAAGGGCCAAAGTGGCTTCGATGGCGAAGGTGAAGAGACTAAAGACTAAAGCCAAAGAGCTTGTAGTAAAGTCAATAGGAGTAGAGGTCAAGGTAGCAAAGGTTGAGGTAAGGACAATTAAGGCAAAAGCCAAATTGTTAGACGAGAAGCGAAGGTATGGGCCATTGAAGTCAGGTGATAAAGGCCCGGGTAGAGGCGGATTTGGTTGAGGAGCATTGATTTTTTGCTAAAAGGAGTACAAAGAAGATGATGGAGGAGTTCAAGTTATTACAGAGCTTACATTAATATTAATGGATTACTCCGCCTAAGCTTTCTTTATTATGCAATGAAGTGTTTTGACCAAAATTATGGCCAGATTCCAAATCTTAACTTCATATTCTTGAAGGCTGTAAAGGAGCACAAATAGCAAAGATAGTAATAGATGTGGCCCTATCAGCTATTTAGGCTAACTTGATAGGAAAGGGCACCACTATGATATAATGGTAGATCGTCAGGCCAGATAGAGAGCTACCCTTTGGATAGTTCTTAATGGCAATCAAGTTCGATTGACCATTTTTAAATTCGATCGACCACCCACTCTTGTTTAAATTTTTTATAATTATTTTACTTTAATTATTGATAGAAAACCAAATTTAATTCATTTTTAAAGGGTTTAAGTCGTATGCATTTATTCTACTACCAAGTTTTACAATATATCTTTAGAAAAAATCAAATTATAATATGCAAACTATTCTCTTAGGCTTCTTGTGTCGATCATTCTTTGAATTTGTCAAAAAAAAATTGACTTCTAATTTTCATGTGACTTGTGCTCTTATTATAATACATATATGTCGGAAGATGAACATTATTTTTAAACTTTTGTGCTTATCTATCATCAAAAGCTCAAATTGCATTAGTCCTTCAATCAATATTTTTGTTATTATTAAAATATATTAATGATAACAAACTATTAATTGTGAAATAATATGGAGAATAAAAAACTCAATTATGTATTTATTAAATATGCCAAATACAAAGATATTATAGATACATAGTAATCATATACATATTTGGTATAAATATATTCCTCTTAACTTCTCCCTCCATACGGTTGATATCAAATGAAAAGGCCAATATTTAATACATCAAAGTATATATCAATTTCTATTTTGTTCCTATTTTTTATGAATATATATAATTATATAAATCATTTGACCCCCCTTCTTTTGACATCATCAATAAATTTTATAAATCAACCATATAAATGAATAGATCTATATTTTCATAAAGCATATTGTTGGCCCAGATGGCAACCCAAGAGGGGGTGAATTGGGTTCTTTTAAAATTTTACACTTAAAAGCAATTTCTTGAGATAAATGTGCACAAGTGAAGTGATGCAATAAATGATGAACACAATATAAAAGAAAAGAGAGAGAGAAAGATGAGCACAACAAGCACACAAGGTTTATAGTGGTTCGATGTTAGCCACACCTACGTCTACTCCAAGCAACTCTTGGGTCTACACTATAATCTCTGATTACAGCTGAGTTATTTTGCAAGATCACAACTCGAACTTGTTGTTTTACACCGGGTCACAACGAACCCAGCTGGTTTTCAAGGTTCACCAGCACAAAACCTAACGTAAGCTACTCTTAGCTTACCCCGAGGTCAACTACCTCAACTAATTCAATCCCCTGATTGAATTAGAAAATAAAATTTAAATATATGTTTACAGTAAATTAAAAGCTCCTCAAATGAACAAATAAACAATATAAATAAATGAGAATAGAAAAGCATTTTGAAGCAATGTGAAGTTGAGCTTTTCTCCTTTTCTTCTTTTCTCTTCTCTTCTGAATGGGCTATCAAGATTTGAACTCCGATTCTTGAACAAGCCTCGATGAAGAGAAGGTTAAAAATTTAGAGCTCTTGCTCTTCTTCTTCAAAACGTTGAAAATCTTCAATTTGATCTTGGAAGGCTTTTGGATTTCTCTTCTATCTCTTAATAACAATTAGGCTTTGATTCAGAGAATTTCTTCTTTGGGATTTCTTGATTTCTCTCTTTTTCTTCTCGTTTTCTTCTTTTCTCTCGTTCTCTATTTTTTGAACGGACGAAGCCCCTTTTTATAATTCTTCTTAATCCATGATTTGGTGAAAAATAGTTGTTGAAATGTACTTGAATTACTTCCTCACGCAAAGAAATAGATCCGTTGGAGGGTAGGTGAAGAAATGTGACCATTGAATCGACTCTGATTTGAAAATCGACTCTAACAGGTTGGAGTTGGCTCCAACTTTTCAGGTGTCGGCTCTAAGTCGGATTTCCAAAAATAGTAACAAAAAGTCCGTCGGAGTCGGCTCCGAGATTCTATGGTGTCCACACATCGTGAGCTGGAGTCGGCTCTAATCTCCAAGGCTGTTGGCTCTAACAATGTCCCAAAAATGCAGTCTCTATTCTCAGGTTAGAGTCGGCTCTAACTTTTTAGTGTCGACTTAAACCGTGCTGAAAGTTTCAAACTGTTCTGATACGCTCTGGAATCGGCTCTAATGACTGTGGGTGTCGGCTCCAACTTTTGAACTTTGACATATACCAATAGAAACTGATTCAAACTGATTTTCTATATAACATTTGAAAATTTACCTTTCTAAATTTCTGAAACATGTCAATTACATTAGTAACACAAGGAATATACTCATGGCTTTTGTTAATCATCAAAATCAATAAGTGGGTCAACAATCTCCTCCTTTTTGATGATGACAAAAATTGAGTATATGCATAATCAATTAATGAAATTATTAAAATGAATAAGTTCATAGTTAAGCTCCCCTAAATGAGGTAGCTCCCCCTATGGATATGCATATAATAACTAATTTACTTTCATTTAAATTTTATGCATATACATAAACACTCTTTTTTTTATGCATATTTTAATTCCATGTAACTTACTTTCATTTAACATAGCTCCATGCATACATATACTCTATAATTGCCCTATGCATATACATAAACACTCTTTCTCCCCCTTTTTTGTTATCAACAAAAAGGTTAAGAAGAGGGTACATCTAGCTTAAATCATAATCACTACATCAAAATAGAAACACAAGAATTAAGTAACTCAAAGTTCAAAATTTAAGGAACAAGATTAACTTCATATTGCATTCATTGAGTGCAAAGTCATGACATCAAAATATTCATTAAGTCATTACAAACTACATCATTCACATTACATCAAAATATCAAAATACATCATTAATCCTAGTTACAAACTAAAAACTAAAGAAAACTTGAAATTGACAATATTGAATTGGCAAGGCTTGCATCATCTCAAAATCCTTTTCAGTTCTTCTAATATATGCCTCATCCCTTTCTCTTGAATCTTCATGAAATCATTTAACATTTTCTCAACCAAAGTAGCTGCAATTGTAACTTTTTTCTGAAGTTCAGCATTGCATTTAGAGTAGATGTCTGAATCACCTCCTATATCCTTGATTTTATCAAATATCATCTTTAAGTCTGACTTCAAGGTAACTGGATGAGCTTAGTGATGACTCAATCATACTAATTTTATCTCCAAAGAGTAGCACAACTTCCTAATTCCATAAGTTGATTTTCAACTTCATTCTTCATCTTAATTTCATGATTCACAAATAATTCTTTAAGCTGCTCCAACTATCTCTCAGAAAATTAGAAGGTACTTGATCAAAGGATGCAGGGGCTGGAGTGGTGCTGCTGCTGCTGCTGGGACCTGGCGAAGAGTGCCTTACTGATGGTCCTGCCACTATGGACCAGGAGCTGCAGTTCAACCTCAGCTGCTCTATCATCCATATGCCCTTTCCTTTCCCAATGGCCATTAACTTTCACAAAGCCCATACGGTGTAAAGTAACACTATTGTAGTAGTCAGTATGTCTAAGACTCTTCATAGGCTCATTATCCAATATATTACTCCTTCATTTTGAAATGCCATAGTTAATATCATTCCATAAGGTAATGTAGATCTTTTCTTGCTACCCGCCTTGGCCATGTATCCAATCATCATGCCAGCTAGGTTGATGGGTTGACCAGTCACAACACAGTCCATGACAACTATGTCTCTCGATACATATTCAAACCTTCAGTCTTAGAGAATAAAATTCTACTGCATATATTGTATAAAAGCCTCAGTTCTAAGGGTAATTGATTTGCCCTAACTTTCTCAAAATCTGTCATATCTCTACCAAGAATCCTAATAGAGCTTCACCTCTCTCACTGTGAGAGTATAGCAATCAAACCAACAACCGGAATTTTCAATAAATTTCCTAAAATTTTCGAAGTCAAATGAATTCTTGTTCCTCTAACATGACTAACTATTCCTCCATCTCCTCTTGTTAAATTATGATAAAAGTCTTTTACTAGAGCTGGGTAGGTCGGAACATTCAAAGAACATACCTTTTCCCAACCCATTTCTTTGAGTTGTCTTCCTAGAGTGAAACCCTCCACTTCAAAGAAACCAAAATCAACTTTCCTTCCCATTGTAATAACCTTCCCGCTAGAAGATCTATTTGGAGAGAGGATGGACAGGGAATAGCACTTGGAGTTGAGGATGATGAGGTAGAAGTCGAGCTAGGCGACGGTTGTCTCGCGGACCCTTTGTTCTTCTTCCCATCGTCACAGTTGCTCCAAAGGCTGATGCACGTGCTTAGATGCCATTGAATGCTAGGAAAGGATGAATTAGATGGATTCTTAGTTTTGGGAGGAGTGGAGAAGGTTTTGGAAGAGATTGGAGTCGATTTGAATGAAGAGTGTCGACTCTGCCCTAATAAAGTTAAACTGGGACCACAAGGTGTCGCTCCCGCAAAGCGAGGTGTCGACTCCAAGTCGCTAACACAGTCAGTGCCGAAATAGAGTCAGCTCTGCAGAAGTAGGTGTCGGCTCCAAAAACAGATAGAGAGCAACATAGACTAGAGTCGACTCCAACAATAGTGGTGTCGACTCCAAGATAGTTTCAGTGAAAAATGAGAGTTTCAAAGAATCTGAAACTTATCAAAAGTCATCAAAATTTTGGATAAATCTTCCTTAGAGTGTGGTGAATCAAAAGGTTCAAACATCTAGATAAATTTTCCTTAGAATCACAAAAATATTTTCAAGAAAATGATTGAATGCTAGATAGTCATTCCTAGGAGATTCAAAATCATTCCGATGGATTACAGACTCCTAATTCTCCTCTAAGATAATAAAATCTCTCTTCACTTAAGGGTTTTATAAATATGTCAGCTAATTGTTCATCAGTACATACATAATCAAGATAAACATCATTATTAGCTACATGTTCTCTAATGAAATGATGTCTTATTTCTGTGTTTAGTTCTTGAGTGTTGAATAGGATTTTTAGTTAAATTTATTGCACTAGTGTTATCACATCTAATTAGAGTTTTATCAAGTGTTATACCATAATCTTCAAGTTGTCGCTTAATCCAAAGCACAGCAACTTTCAGCTGCAACATATTCAGCTTCAGCAGTTGATAATGCAACCGAATTTTGCTTTTTGCTAAACCAAGAGATTAAGTTACTACCTAAAAATTGGCATACACCACTTGTACTTTTTCTATCTAATTTACAACCAGCAAAATTAGAATCAGAATATGCAATCAAATTTAATGTTGAATCTCTAGAGTACCATAATCCTACATTTTTAGTTTCATTTAAATATCTTAGAATTCTTTTACAGCAATTAAGTGAGATTCTTTAGGTTCAAACTGATATCTAGCACATAAGCATACAAAAACATAATATCAGGTCTACTTGTGTTAAATTTTGATCAATTTGCTTATCATCTTCATCTTTATCCAGTTTGCATGAAGGACTCATAGGTGTTCCAAGAGGTTTAACTGATTCCATACCAAACTTCTTAAGAATTTCTTTAGTGTACTTTGTTTGGTTGATGAAAATCCCTCTTTTTCTTGTTTGATTTGTAGTCCAAGGAAGAAGTTAAGTTCTCCATCATGCTCATCTCAAATTCGCATTAACTTAGCAAATTCTTGACAGAGAAGATTGTTAGTAGCACCGAATACTATCATCTACATATTTGTACTACCAATAAGTCTTTATCTTTTCTTTTCAAAACAAGGTTTTATCAACATTTCCTCTAGAGAAATCATTTTCAATTAGAAATTTACTTAGTCTATCGTACCAAGCTCTAGGTGCTTGTTTTAAACCATAAAGTGCTTTGTGTAGTTTAAAAACATGATTTAAAAATTCATGATCTTCAAAACCAGGTGGTTGTTCAATAAAAACTTTCTTATTTATAAAACCATTTAAAAATACTTTTACATCCATTTGAAATAATTAATGTTCATATGACATGCAAATGCAAGTAATCTAATTGCCTCTAATCTAGCAACAGGTGCAAAAGTTTCATTAAAATCAATTCCTTCCTCCCGATTATATCCTTTTGCAACTAATCTAGCTTTATTTCTAATAACAATGCCATTTTTATTTATTTCTAAACACCCATTTTGATCCTATAACAGGATGACCTTTGGTCTATCTACTAGGGTCCATACTTTTTTCTTAGTAAATTGATTTAATTCTTCGTGCATAGCTAACATCCAATTACTATCTTTTCAGCTTCCTCGATAGTTTTAGGTTCTATATGAGATACAAATGCAAGATGATTATTGATATTTCTTATTGATGATCTAGTTCTTACACCTTGAGATGGATCACCTATGATTAAGTGCTTTGGATGACCATAAGCATATCTCAATTTCTAGGTAGATCTATATCATTATGATAGTATTAATACCATCATCCTTAGGTGAATCATCATCCTTAGCCTCTGGTTCATGATCTGAAGATACATCTACATTCAATTTTTTAATATCTCTTTCAAGCAATTTGTATCTTCCTCATCATCTATCTTTTCAGAACTTGATGCTAAAGATTCATCAAAAACTACATGAATTGACTCTTCTACAATTAAATATTTCTTATTAAATACCCTATAAGCTTTGCTAGAAGTGGAATATCCTAAGAATATTCATCAGATTTTGCATCAAACTTTCCAAGATTGTCTTTACCATTATTATGAATGAAACATCGACAACCAAATGCATGAAAGTAACTAATGTTGGGTTTCCTATTATGCCATAATTCATAGGGAGTTTTCTTAAGGATTGGTCTAATTAAGGCTCTATTTAGGATGTAACATGCCGTGTTTATAGCTTCCGCCCAAAAATACTTTGGGAGTTGGCTTTCACATAGCATGGTACGGGCCATGTCTTCTAGAGTTCTATTTTTCCTTTCTACAACTCTATTTTGTTGAGGTGTTCTAGGTGCTGAGAAGTTATGATGAATGCCATTTTCAATGCAAAAATTTTTAAATAAATAATTTTTAAATTCAGTTCCATGATCACTTCTAAGAGACACTATGGTGTTTTTTCTCATTTGTGACTTTCTTGAAGAATTTCAGAAATATAGGAAAAGTTTCATCTTTGTGAGCTAAAAACAATACCCAAGTGAATCTAGAATAATCATCTACTATCACAAGACCATATTTCTTTCTTCCTAGACTAGTGGTTCTAGTAGGTCCAAAAAGGTCCATGAAGTAGCTCGAGTGGCTTAGTAGTGGAAACAATATTTTAGATTTGAAAGAATTCCTAGTTTGCTTTCCAAATTGACATGCATCACAAATTCTATTATTTTAAAATCTAGTTTTGGAAGTCCTTTAACTAAATCCATTCTAAGCAATTTTGAAATTAAGTGTGTGCTTGCATGACCTAGTCTACGATGCCATAGCCATCCAATCTCATTTACCTTAGCATTATCAGCAATTAGGCAATGGTTACTAGTAGACAAATTATCTAAATCAATTAAGTATACATTGCCATTTCTATTTCCAATAAATATAATGCTATTGTCAATGGGATTTGATACAGTGCAAATGAAAGCTTCAAAGGAAACTTTGAAACCTTTATCACACAGTTGGCTAATGCTAATTAAATTATGCTTTAATCCATCTACATATAAAATATTTTCAATAAAAGTAGATGGAGTGATTTGAATTTTACCAAAGCCCATGATTTGGCCTTTGCCATTATCTCCAAAAGTTACAACTCCTCTTTTTGCTTCAAGGGTGATGAATTGCTTCTTGTCACCCGTCATGTGTCTTGAGCAGCCACTATCAAGATACCATTTTCTTTTGATCCTTTGGCCGCAAGACACTCCTGCAAGGCAATCAAATCTTTTGTTTAGGTACCCAAGCCTTCTTGGGTCCTTCATGGTTAGTAATAATAAACACCGTTCTTTTTGGAACCCATATTTTCTTACCTTTAAGTATTAAATTCTTATGAGACATTTTGAAATTACATTCATAAGATCTATGTCCCTTTGTGCTACAGTGGTAACAAGAAATATCATTTTTGATTGTTTCTTTATAAAGAAATTGTTGACACTTTTTTGTTTCATGTATGGTCTATATCCTAAACCAGCTTTATCAAAAATAGCTCTTTGATTTTCAAAAGTAGATTAAGTTTTTCTGAGCTATTGTAAATTTATCAACTAATATTCTCATATTTATCAATTTCTTTCTTCAAATTAAGATTTTCATTAGAAATTGATTCTTTTTCCTTTAGTGTTTCTTCCTTTTCAGATTTTAAATTTTAATTTCAAGAACAAGTTCATCTTTCCTTTTGAGAAGATCTAAGTTTTCAGTTTTCAAAGTTTTATTTTTGGTTCTCAAAATCTTGAAATCACTAATAATTCATTAAAAGCATCATATAATTCATCAAAAGTAAAATCATCATTCGGGGTTTCGAATTTACCTCACTTTCATCATTCGTCATGAAGCATATGTTGGCAACCTCTTTTTAATCATCTTCGGATGAAGACTCCTCGCTGTCGCTCCAAGTTGCAACATAAGCTTTCTTCTTCTTTTTGTATCCCTTCTTTAGTTGAGGACATTCAGATAAAATGTCCGTTTCTTGCATTCATAACATATCAAGGGATCCTTGTCCTTATCCTTTTCTTTTTCTCCTTCCATTTTAATTTCAGGTTTTCTCTTATGGAAGGGTCTCCTTCTTTGCATGAATTTTTGAATTTCTTTGCAAGGAGAGCTGTCTCATCATCTTCTTCATCTTCTTCACTGCTGCCTTTTCATTTTCTGCAGCTTTGAGTGCTCTTGTCCTTTTCTTTTTCACATCTTTCTCTAGATTATTCAAATCTTTGGCTTCTTGGATTGTGTCACTTTGGATTCCCATGATCTTAGAAGAGACCTAAGAATTTTTTGCACTAATTCAGAGTTAGTATAAGTCTTACCAAGACTCTTTAATCATTTACTATATCAATAAATCTAGTATACATGCATGTAATTGATTCATTTGTTCCATGCTGAAAAGTTCATATTTATGCACCAAAATGTTAATTTTAGATTCTTTAACTTGGTTGGTACCCTCATAGTAACTTCCAACCTATCTCATATTTCTTTGGCTGAGATGCAAGTGGATATTCTATTGAATTCATTTGCATCCAAAGAACAGTATAGGACATTCATGGCCTTGGCATTGAGCTGAGCCATTTTTCTATCATTTTCATTCTAATCCCTCTCGACTTAGGAACAATAGATCCATCTACTATGTGTGTGGGAGTGCTAGGACCATTGATAATGATACTCCATAATTCATAGTCTAAAGCTTGAATAAAAATTCTCATTCTAGCTTTCCAATATGAATAGTTTGTGCCACTAAACAAAGGTGGTCGGTTTATGGATTGACCTTCAAAAAAAGATGATCCAGCTTGAGCAGCCATTTGGATCTTTAGCTCTTGATTGTTAGATCAAGCAAAATGAGCACAAGCTATGATACCAATTGTTGGCCCAGATGACAACCCAAGAGGGAGGGGTGAATTGGGTTCTTTCAAAATTTTACACTTAAAAGCAATTTCTTGAGATAAATGTGCACAAGTGAAGTGATGCAATAAATGATGAACACAATATAAAAGAAAAGAGAGAGAGAAAGATGAGCACAAACACACAAGGTTTATAGTGGTTCGTGTTAGCCACACCTACGTCCACTCCCAAGTAACTCTTGGGTCCACACTATAATCTCCCTGATTATAGCTGAGTTGTTTTGCAAGATCACAACTCAACTTATTGTTTTACACCGGGGTCACAACGAACCCAGCTGATTTTCACAGGTTCACCAGCACAAAACCTAACGTAAGCTACTCTTAGCTTACCCCGAGGTCAACTACCTCAACTAATTTAATCCCTCTGATTGAATTAGAAAACAAATAATTCAAATATATGTTTACAACAAATTAAAAGCTCCTCAAATGAGCAAATTAACAATATGAATAAATGAGAATAGAAAAGCTGTTTTGAAGCAATGTAAAGTTGAGCTTTTCTTTTTTTTTCTTTTCCTCTTCTCTTCTGAATGGGCTATTAAGATTTGAACTCCGATTCTTGAACAAGCCTTGGTGAAAAGAAGGTTGAAAATTTAGAGCTCTTGCTCTTCTTCTTCAAAATGTTGAAAATCCTTCGGATTTGATCTTGGAAGGCTTTTGGATTTCTCTTCTATCTCTCAATAACAATTAGGCTTTGACTCAGAGAATTTTCTTTGGGATTTCTTGATTTCTCTCTTTTTCTTCTCATTTTTTTTTTTCTCTCTTCTCTATTTTTTGAACGGACGAAGCCCCTTTTTATAATTTTCTTAATCCATGATTTAGTGAAAAATAACCATTAAAATATACTTGGATTACTTCCTCATGCAAAGATATAGATCCGTTGGAGGGTAGGTAAGAAATGTAACCGTTGAATCGACTCAATAGATTTAAAAATGACTCTGATAGGTTAGAGTTGGCTCCAACTTTTTAGGTGTCAGCTCTAAGTCGGGTTTCAAAAATAGTAACAAAAAGTCTGTCGTGGAGTTGGCTTCGAGATTCTATGGTGTCGACATATCGCGAGCTGGAGTCGGCTCTAATCTCCGAGGGTGTCGGCTCTAACAATGTCCCGAAAATGCAGTCTCTGTTCTCAGTTAGAGTCGGCTCTAAATATTTAGGTGTCAGCTCTAAAATCTAAGCAAAAAATAGTTCTTTGTATCTTAGGTTAGAGTCGGCTCTAACTTTTCAGGTGTCGACTTTAAACTGTGCCAAAAGTTTCAAACTATTCTGATACGCTCTGGAGTCGGCTCTAATGACTATGGGTGTCGGCTCAACTTCTGAACTTTGACATATACCAATAGAAACTGATTCAAACTGATTTTCTATATAACATTTGAATAATTTACCTTTCTAAATTCCTAAAACATATGTCAATTATATTAGTAATACAAGGAATATACTCATGGCTTTTGTTAATCATCAAAATCAATAAGTGGGTCAACACATATCAACCATAAAGTATATCAATCAATGATAATCATAATCAATCTTACTTCTCCCTCTTTTGACATCATCAAAAATAAATTATACAAATGATGTATTTAATTAAGGATAGAAGCATGATAATATTTAGTTAGTTATCGCTGAATCAAAATGATGTCACAAGAGATCATGATGAAATTTATGTGTAGATATAAACATTAAGTTATATATTTTGATACCAAATATTTGTCAAAATGATATAACCACTAAGCCAAATATATGATAACACCAAATAGTGACACCATTTTTTGCATGTCCATGATCAATAATTCTTCTGCCCCCTTTTAAAATATTAAAAAAATGTCTATACACGTTGATAAGATATAATCCATAATATAAGACAATGCAGCATTTGGTTTTTAAAGGTATATAAAAAATTCAATGCATGTATTAAGGATGCTAAAATTTAACATTAAGCTCTCTCTCGATCTTTTTCTCCCCTATCTAGGTGTTTTCAATCAAGATATGGCTTTTAATTGAAAGATAGTTCATACTTCATAGCATGAGAACATATTAAAAACTCACCTCAAAATAACACAAAAAAACTTAGAGTATCAGAAGATTATTGGTAAAATACAAAGAAATTCAGAAAAAAATTCAACCTTTTAGCATCATTTTGAAAAAATCAATGAAAACTTAATATTAAAAAAACAAATATCAAATATCAATCCATTCATGAGCATTTCATTCCCCTTTTTCATTATTAAAAAGATATAACATTTAAATAAGAAGGATGATATTTATAAGGAATCATTTTTAAAAAATTATGGGGTACTTTCAAAATGGGCTACATATAATGCATTATAATTCAAGGTAAAAGGTTATTCATCGTATATAGCATCATATAACTTAGACCTTTCTTTGACTAAAAAAATTGATGTGCCAACAAAAATTAAACATTCAACAATGAGCTAACTAATTTTTTATACTCTATCAAATGTCAATCATATATCTTTTCTCTTTTGACATTAAGAAAAACTTGATATATGTATCAAAATAGATAATGAGAAAAGTATACATGAAATGCATTTGATCATGAGCATTTAAAGTCAATATCATTCAATGATTTATGCTTAGATCATTTTCAAAATATGGAGGAAATCAATATATCTTCTCCTCATTCTCTTCATAAAAATCAAGATATAAGTATTGCAAGAGAAGGAGAACAATGCAAAGATTGAATTTATTATGCAAACTTTTTTGCTAGAGATATCATGATTCAAAAAATTTGTTTTGAATATTTTTTCAAGATATAGAATCAATGCATAGTACAACATTAACTAATAGACTAGTTCATAAAGCAATGACATAATTTTAATACATTAAGATCTCATCAATATATGACTCTAAGGTAGTGTTTGATTCTCAAAATGCTGTCCCTGGATAAGTATACAAAATAGAGTTTATTCCGGGAATAGCTGAGGAAATAACCATTTTTTTTAAATAATAATTTTGCCTTCAAGGGATAACTCCAGCTATTTCTGGGTTTCATAAGGAATAAATTCAGGGGAAGGATAAGTTGAAAAAAGTTAACCAAAGGGGATAACCCAATTTTGGTTAACTTTTTTCAGATTTATCCTTTGTAGTTATAGCTTTTGCGAATAAGGAGGGATATCCTCTAAATATCCCCCTTATCCCCTATTTCAAACACAACTTAAGTGCGTTGTCGTGAGAGATCTAGATCAACATAAGAAAAGAATATAATATCCTTTGTCTTCTACTTCTTTAATGCATCAACTCTATGCTACTAGGTATATGCCTTTTTGGTTAAGATTTTTTTTGCTAGTTGTAAATCCTTCGGAGATTATAACATCCTGAAAATCTTATAATTTTAATAATATTAATATTTTTATTTATAACGAAAGTTAGATGGTTTCAATGACGTGTGAGTGTGTTGGCCACTTGATAAATATATATAAAAAATATTTATGGTGTAAATGAGTATATTCTTATATGCCAATGATTTGGATTTAAGAATTTGAGATATTTGATTTTTAATAGGCTTAAATTACAAGAAAAATCAAGTTTCATTTGAGTTTTACCCTTAAGTATTTTTTAGCAATTAGAGTCGACTCCAATTGATGAAGAGTCGACTCTGGCATGGTTTAGAACTTCTGGCACGCTTTGGAAGTCGACTTTAACATAAGAGGAAGTCAACTCCTGTAGAAAAATAAAAAGTCAGCAATTTTGCTTTGTGCTGAAGCCGGCTCTCGATTCTACTGGAGTTGACTTCCAATTCTACTAGAGCCGACTTGAGATTGCTCGAGCCAATTCCAAGACTACAGATTTTCTGGGTTAAATCTTTAAAATTTTATATTTATTATGTTTTAAGTCTAATTTGAGTGTTGTTTGAACTGTTGAGTTTCTAAAATTGAACTCTTCGAGTTGACAGGGTTTTCTCCTAAAAATATTATATAAAAGCATTGATTTAAATAAATAATAATAATTTAGTCTATAAATTGATTAAAAAATTATATATTCAAGGGTAAAATGAGAAAAGACTTCGATGTCAATTGCTAATTATGCTAAGGATAATTTGAAAAAAAAAAAATCTAAGGACAAAATATCATGGTATGAGTGAGCCACATGTTTTTCAAAAAGTATGCTTTAAGAGTTTGCAGGGTAAAATGGAATTACACTAATGCCTTAGCCTTTAAGTTATCCATGCCTTAGCCCCTAAGTCATCAGAAAAAGGGAAAGAAAAGGAAAAAACATGGGTTTTAGCTAGAGAAAGGAAGGGAGAAAGAAAGAAAAAAAGAGAGGAAGAAGAGAAGGAGAGGAAGAAGAAGAAAGAGAAGGGAAAGAGGAAGAAGGAAAAGGGAGGCTTGGGTTTTATGCTAAGCTCCAGGTAAGCTATAACTTTCCTAGACCTTGTATGGCTTTAGATTTTCTTAGATTCTTGTAGTAGGAGATGATAAAAGAAGTAATCTTGAGTAGAGAAAGGATGAAAGAAAATAATGAGATAGCAAATATTAGATTATGTATGCATGCATGGTTTCAGGAAAAAACCTTGTGTGCAGGTAATCCTAATAGCTATTGTGTCTGTATGTTAACATAGGTCAAGAGGATTGTTTCAGAAAGCAAAACACCAGATTTAAGTACCAGTTAAAAGGATATTTTGCTGAGATGAGTGGGTTTTCATCTAGCAAATGAAAAGTTTATTTTGAGCAGTATAATGATATTAATACATAGCTATGGTATATTATATTTAGTAGAGTATTATGTATGTTTTAAACCTAAAAAATAAGAACCTAATGTATGACATCCTGATGCATGGGTTGTGATGCATAAATCTTTGAGCATGGGTTTTATTACAGGATTTAAAGCATGAGTTTTGAGCATGAGTCTTAAGCATAAAAAATAAGCATGAGTTTTGATGCATGGATTTGATGTATACATGGCATATTGGCATGATAAAGCTTCTCAATAATATTTTTGATGTATGGATCACATTGAGCATCAAGCAGCTATGGGGCTATCACCTTTAAACTGTGTTGTAGCATGAGCATTGCACACTACTATTGAGCTAACACTTTCTTGCGATTCGATCGTATGATGAATCCTAGGATTTGGGATGAGTGCATGCTGACCAGGCCAGTGGGGCAGGTTATAAGCAACCCATAGGAGTAAGAATCATAGCTCAGTGGAGCTGGTTACTATATAGCCCATAGGGGCAGAGATGAAATCCAAGGTTCTAGGGTTAAGGAACAAAGCACTTTGCTGGATGAACCGCACAGATAAAGGATGATATTTGTGTGGGGATCTTATTGCTAGTCACGTACCCGATGAGAGTACACCTACAGAAGGATGACTATAGGATGGTATCTTGAAGGCATTTCACACATAGCCCAGCATCGTGAGATTTAAAAGCTTGCATCTAGATTTTAAAAAGAAATGCCAATGGGCAACTCTTGAAAAAGCTTGTATTATGATTTAAAAATGGCCAGTGGGCCAAGTAATTATCCCAATGGGGATGATTTATATGAGATGCCAGTGGGCTAAAATAGATCCCAATAGGGATTAGAGAGATGATTAAAAAAAGTCTGGGCTATATAATAAGGATATACATATATTGATATGCATGCTTTATAAAGTATTTCATCATGCATGGATTTTATATAAATGAGTCATTCAAAGAGTATTTTAGTATGTATATGATACTTTAGTTTAAGATGTATATTATTTGAAGAATAAGCTATGTTTTAAAATTTCTGATATCATATTCAAATGAGTATTATATGTGTTTACTCATATTACATGTGTTTATTATGCTTTTGAATGATGTTATGGTTCTCTATTTTCTCATGGTTAGATGGTTATCCGATCACTAGGACTTAAGCCTCACCCCTCTATGGTTGACACTTTTATTTTAAATTAATGAGTTTGGTTGGTAGGATCAAGGCTAGTGGGACTGGACCCTTGGCTTGTAAGGCTTGCTTGGAAGCAAGAGTGTTTAGATGATAGCTTTGTATATTGAGTCAGTGTGGGATGACTTTTATGTTTTGTACATGTGTATATATACAGTAAAAAGTGGTGATGTATCAGACTTATTTGGATATGAATAAAAGACTTGTGTTTTGAAGGAAATTATGAGTATAATGTATGCACTTATGATTTTGATGTCGATTATGAATGTAATCTTGTAAACTGCCTGAGGATGTCATGAGAAATATTATTTGAGCAAGATGATGCTTAGTGTTGAGTTGAGTGATATGCATATATAATTGAGCTTATAATAAAAAGTTTTTAATAGGACGTATTTTTGAGTATCTGCCGCTTGTGATAATTTGTTGAAGTTTCCTAGCTCTTTATGGAGCGCTACATAAAGACTAGCAAAACTTATCCAACTATCACAGGTGTGCAGATATGCTGTCGGTGGCCCTAGAAAGAATGGAGAGCTGACAGATTATACTGACCCTTTTGGTGGTATGTTGATGACCACTTAAAGTCAATATTGTGGAAGGAACTACGGTTCTCAATTTGCTTGGTAGGCTTTGAGACCATAGGTACCCCTTGTTTAATGATACAGTGTAACATCGAGGTATTCATCCAAGGCCTCAAGTTGTTGCTTTAAGTTGAGGTTGACAACTTGAGGTCTCTAAATCATCTCCTCCCTGACATGAACGATGACTCCATGGCATTGGTTCTACCTATCAGCTGCATTGCTCCTTTTCTAGGCCCTATACCTAGGGCATCAGTGAGCGATACTTTAGGCCTTTGTACCTAGCCTTCAGGTGGACTAGAGAGGGATGTCTAATGTGCATAGTGTCACAACTTGTGGTGAGAGCCACCTTACAGGGCTTAAAACAACATGGCCTTTACTTTGGTTCTCACAGATGGTACCACTTTGATAGTTCCAAAATCTAGCTAAGGGTCCTATGCATCACTAAAGATGATGAACTAGGAGCTAAAGTGGAACTCTATGTACTCAGCCTTGCAAAGGAGAGCTCCATACCTGAGCTAAAACTCCTATAAAGATAGAAGAAAAATATGAGGGATGCCAAAGGCTATGCAACTAAAACTCTCTTATGCTTAAGTTAGTAAGAAAGGAGAATTGATGAGGCCATGGGCAAATCATGTAGCCATCTTGTTTTAAATGAATGGAGGATAATGTGAGGTTCTGGGGCCTACAACCAAGTAAGATACCATGAAGCATGCGAGATGAGAAGGAAAAGGGAACCCCTCACCTTCGAGTGATTTTCTTTTTATAGGTGAGTTCTAGCTCTAATACTAAAGTCTATCGATATTGTAGTGGCATGTCTAGTTACAGTTGTATGGTCAGTGTTGAGAGTGCTTAATCTACCATAGTTTATACTTCTAGCATAGAGTCATGTAGAAGTAGTCATCATCTAGTTTCATTCATAATTCTATCAGGCAGAATGGTCAGCGGCATTATTGCTCATGCGCTTCTAACATCGTCCAATCACCACAAGTAATAATGATGTGGCCTAAAGAGTGTGTGCCTTTGTAACTAAATACCAACTTTATGGTAATTTAATTTCACTCTATCATATATTGTGTCAAAATTATAAAATAGGCAAGCTTGGTTGAATGATGACACTACAAAAATTTTCAGTTTAGCGATGAAAATTAACGACGTACAAAAAAGTATCGCTAAATAGCGACGAACAACGATGCAAGGATAATTAGCGATTAATTATAAATGAATTAGCGGTGAAGTAAATTAGCGACGCCACTGGCCTTGCTAATTAGCGCCAGTGCACCGACGCGTCGCTATGGCATCGCTAATTAGTGACACCATATTAGCGATAATGAATGCATCTCTAATTAGCGATGAATAGCTCAGCGTCGCTGATTGACGATACCAAAATTGTTAATTTTTTATTTTTATTACTATTTAATTTAAATTAGAATAAAAATAAATTTATAATAAACTTTTTATAATGAAATGATAGTTTAGCTATTTAAAATAAAAGAACATAATTTTGATATATTCAAATGTAAACTAGATCGATTTTTTTAGTTTAATTTTTTTTAAATCAAAATAATTTAGAAAAAATAAAATTAAATCAAATTAGCAAGCGTCGTTAATTCTCGAACCCTAATCTGACACAGTATCAGCCAACGGCCGAAAACTCTCTTTCCACACTCGTTCAGGATTCTCAGCCGCTGAATTCCTTCCTCTCCCGCTCGCCCTCATTTGTTTCATTGTATTCTCAGCTAGTCGAACCCCTTCCACCCGATTTCTTCTTGTGGCACCCTACTTCCCAAAGGTAAGATTCCTTATTTCTCGATCCTTATTTTTGATGGTGAAATATTTTTCCCCTGTTGCATCCAGTCGAAAACCATTACTGTTGCACTTAGTCGAACAATTGATATATGAAATATTTGAGGCAAGATTTGGGTTGTAATGATGGGTTGGGCTTAGAGTTGCCTTCTTGATGGGAATTTGATGGTGTGTTTTGTTGTTTATGTGAATATGGCTAAGGCTTTGTTTGGATCTTTGAAGGAAAATGAAGGAAAGAGTAAAATGAAGAAAAGGGATGGAAGAAAAAGGAAGAGGAAGGAAGGGTTGTTCTTCTTCTCTTGTTTTGAAAAGGATGGAAGGGGACAGAAAGGTAATATCAATTATCTTGTTTGGATAGAGAGAAAAAAAGTTGGGAAAGAGTTATGTAACAATTATATCCCCTCAATAGTGAATGAACCATGAGAGTGAAAAAAATAAAGAATAGAAATGAAAGGATATTTTGGTCTTCAACAAAATATGACTTAAAACTTTTTCTCTCCCCCAGTTTATCCCTTGATTGGGGGTTAACAGATTTACCCTCGCTGAGGAAGAAAGGAGGGAACTGATTACTCCAATTCTCTTCCTCCTTTTTCTTTCACCCTCCTCCCAAACAAGATAACTTATGACTTTTATCCTTCTTTCTAGAAAGTATGACTTAAACTTTTCTCCTCCCCCATTTTATCCCTCGATTTGGGGGTTAACAAATTTACGCTCGCTGAGGGGAAAAGGAAGGAAACCGGTTACTCCCATTCCCTTTTCCCTCTTTCTTTCATCCTCCTCCCAAACAACGTAACTTATGACTTTTTACCTCCTTTTCCTTTTCCTCCCTTTTTTTCTCTCCTACAGACCCTTAGGATTTAGTGTCGATAGCTTTATTGGCGAAGTCATGGATATAGAAAGTGCAGCTTTGGTCTTAATTTTTTTGGAATTCAGAATGGGTTTTTGAAGATAGACCAGCTGTGTCCATGTCTGGGTTTTGTTATTATGGTTTCTTTTGCAATTCTTGTTTTCTTGAATTTGGTCACGGATACCCGTTTTGATTCCCATCTTTGAAGGATTTGAGACCACATTTTGGTTTTTTGAGAGGTGAGGAGCTCTCAAACTTGGAATTTTGGATCATACCAGTCAATCATCGTACCGTTTGCTTATGTGTCACAACGATGTTCAGGTTTTTTTTTTTTTTTTGTCGGTTCAAGAAGGCAAAACCGACATCAAGAAGAATGCTCTGGATTTGGAGACATTCGTCTTGTGCCTCAAGGATAAGTACTGTTTTGTTTGTAGAGTTTTTAGTTCAAAATTTTGAACCCAAGCTGTTGAAGAAGTACTAAAGTTATTTAGAATTGCTGTGTTTACAATGAATTTTCAAAGACCTTTATGTCATGGACAACATTATATTCATTTTTGATTTTTTTTAGGATCTATCAAAGAACTCTTAGTTGCGTTTGGTAGCAATAGATTACCAATAATTTAAAAGGGCCATCAGATAACTATATTTGGTACGCATTTTGAATGACAATTTATCTTGTAGTAGTAACCTAGATTATTTCTCATGAGGTAATTTAGATTAGCTCAAGAACGGATATTTATCTATATTACTAGAAATATGATAATCTGATAAAAAAATTTTTTTTGAACAAAATTACTCATTTCTTTCTTTGATCATTCTCTGCTTGCATCCTCTTCTACCGATCTGAAATCTCTGTGTCGAAGGTCCCGAGCCACACGTTCTTCGGCGGAGCAGGCCGTGGTTCTCCGCCGCTCAGCGGCCCCACGGTCATCTTCAGACGCTACAATCGTTTATAAATACAAAATTTTTTAAACATTATCATTTATAAATGTAAATTTTTTAAAATCAAATATATAATAATATATAAATTTTTAATAAATTTAATTTAAGAATATTTTAAAATCTTAATGTTATATGACTGATAATCTATTTGTCATATCAAACACAGTAATCAATATTATTGTAGTATTACTTGTGTATACCAAATATAGTAATAAATATTACTGGTAATCTATCAAGTGTCCATATTATCATTCAGAATTATGTGACGATGCACCAAATGCAATTTTAGAAGTCATGTTATTCTGGAATAGGGATTTAATATTTCTATGCTCACTTGAGGCCTTTAACTAGTCTTAAAGGTTGTTGTAGTAGAAATTTGTTTTATCTAACCTTTTTCTAGAGATAAGCCTTGTTGTAGTAGAAATTTGTTTTATCTTACATTTTTCTTGAGATAAGCCCTTATTGAATCCAATATTAACCTGATCATGCATTATCCATATGTTAGGCCTTTGGATCAGGCATGTGGTGGGTCATTTTTACTATAAAAATCTGGTAGAACAAAAAGATTCCAGGTTTGAGTTTTTTTTTTTTTTTTTTTTTTTGCATTTTAGCCTGGGAGATTTTATGCATCTATTTTACTAAAAAAATCAATTTATGTGAATTTATGTTATACTTAGAAATAGGAAACCTCTTGACTAACTTGCTCTAATTAATAATTTTTTAATTCTTTAAGATGTTTTTTCTAAGAATAAGAGTCCCCGTCTTTCAAATTGTGAAGGTTAACTCAAATACTGTAATGTTGTCCGGATGATGAGGTTGAAAATGAAGAAGAGGATGGTGGATTGAGTAAATCTGGAAAGGAATTGAAGAAAGGAACTGCTTGGACTAAATGAATCAAATGCTAATGATGAAGAAGCTGGGGCATCGCTAAATAGCAACGTTAATAGGGCATCTGTGACGACTTATGCTTTAGCGATCGAAGTTTTATCGACGATGTATTTTCATCATAATTGTATCACTAAGTTCATTTAGTAATGCAATTTCTTGTTTGGCAATGCCAAAATGGCATCGCTATTTTCTTTTTTTTTTTTCTTTGTAGTGTAAGTTATCAAACAATAGTTTGTTGCATAGGTCAAGCTTCGTGGCTAAGCAAGAAGGAGCTGTAAATATAATCCACTTGAGCTAAACAAATTACATGGCCCATTTCAATCCTTATGAAGACCAATCCATGGACTAGCAAACATGCCAAAAATAATTTTTAAAATTAGATTTTATTTTTTATTTCTAATCTTTAGAAAATGTGTTTGATAAGTGAAAAACAAAAACTATTCTTATAAATGAAATGTGCAAAACAAACAAATAAATAAGAAGTATCATTCACTCTCATGTTTTCAGGTTTTCTAACTTTTATTTTTTTATTCTCTCTTTATTTTGATAGAAAATATGAAAACATCCTTAAATTATTTTCATTTTCTACTACTTTAGAATTTTATTTTGCAAAATATTAATTTCATTTTTAATCACTAAAACATATTTTTAAAGAATTTTTATTTTCTATAAAAATAAAAATAAAAGATTAGATTGTTCTCAAAAATTAAATACATTCTTTGCTTTTAAGTCATCTAAGAACAATCATTAACTATGTATCGCATTGCAGAAAGACAAAAAGAAAAGAGACTTGGGCTAAACACCACATATGTTTAGACTTGCTTTTTTATGAAATAATATAATAGTATAATATTATAACATAATTATAATAAAATATAATAATATATGATATAACATAATAAAACATTATATTATTATTATATAGTATTATAATTTAATTATAACATTATTTTACATTATAATTAATATAATAATGTTATCAATTATAAATGTTAGTCTGACCTAAATCTAGCCTAAATTGAATCTTAAAACTTTAAAAAGTGGTAGGCCTTTTAAATTTTATATCAAATTTTCTGTTAACCATATGAGGATAGCTCTCCATATTATAGCAAATATTTTTAAGTGATTAAATGCAATTATTTTAAATGTTATTTATTTTATATAAGAACTTAAAAACTAAAAATTATTCTATTGATCTAGTGTTTCGCCCAAACGGGTTGTCATGCATCCAATCGATTTAGTTTTGGGTTTGGCTTAGGCCTAGGCTTGAGTCAATCTCGAGCTTGGGTTTTGAAACAAGGCTTAGAGCTCTCAAATTTTTTGAGCTTGACACAAGAGAGGACATGGCCTACTTCTAAAGTAGGCTAACCTTAATTTTGTTTAGATTAGAGCCAAACACTTTATAAGATATAAAGATGTTGAGTTTTCTTTATTGCTTTTTGTCATGCAAGTTCTATTTTTTTTTCTTTCATATATAACAAATTATTCCATCGATTAAAGTATCCCTAAATATATATTATATATGTCCAAACCATCAAACTGTCTTTTTTTCATGTTATCTTCAATTAGTATTATCTTTATCTTTTTGTGAATAACTTTATTTTTTTATATCTTTATATTCTTTTTAAGAAAAAATTATTTTTATAATCATCTTAACATTCTCATTTCAACTATACTGATGTTGTATTCATATAATTTTCTAGCCACTTTACATTTGTATGGTATGAAGCCTAGATAAAAAAGGACTATAGCAGGTTGTCTTTACTAGCTGACTAACTAATTTTTTTTATATTATTTATAAAAAATAAAATAAAGAAGTATTCAATATTTTTTCTTAAAAAATAAATGCTACTTTTTTTTCAATGAAAGAAGTTAAATCATATCATTTTAAAAGAATAGAAATAGCAAAGAAATTTTGCTTTATCATGATTGTGTGAGGGTGGCAAGTCACTTTAGCACTTCACCTTTTTAATGCATAAGACTTTATCTTAAGCATTTCAATCCATCTCTTTTCATTTTCTGTAAAAAAATTAGTTAAAAAAACTAGTTAAAAAAACTTAAAAAAAAAAACGTAAGAGAAAGATATATTTATACTTTGAAATGTCTGTTAAATAAAAATGATCGCCCCCACCCTACCTAAAAAAATAAATATAAATAATGTAAAAAATATATTTTTATGTGCGCAATAAGTTTTAAAAAGGGTTTATACTCTTAAATTTTTGGATTAACTCACACGAAATTAATGTGTCCATCCATCTGTAACACAAAAAAAAAAAAAAAAAAAAAAAAAAAAAAACAAGCCTTAAAAAGGGTTCGCCGCTTCCCAGCGGAAGCAAAAGGCTCGAGCATAATGATAATAAATCAGGTCGAATCAAAGTAAAGCACACGTGGCAGTCACAGATGACGTGCTCCGGGGACCAGCAGCCAATAGCAGGCGACGGAACAGCGCGTCCACGCCGTTATAAATAGCCCTCAATCCAAAAACTGAACCGGTCGGTTGCGGTCTCAAATTAAACCCCGTCGATCTCGGCGGCTCTCTTCACCGTTTTCTTCTCGCGCTCTCTCGAGTCCCTCTCTCCCCACCCCCGCCTCCCGGTTCCTTCCACTCTCCGTCGCGATGGCCGGAGTCCCCTCTCTTGCTCTGTTGCTGTTGCTGCTACTTCTCCGTTCCCCTTCGCTGGGGGCGTCTTCGGAGGAGCGGGCGAACAAGTCGTCGTCCCTGGGAGGCGTCTTCTGGGCCACCGGCAAGGACGAGAGCGATCTGGTCACCGTGGCGGACTCCGACGACCACTCCGCGGTGGAGACCGAGAGCGAGGAGCTAGCCGGAGGCTTCTCCACCCTCGACGGCATGTTGCAGTGGGCCATCGGTAAAACCCTTCTCCTCCGTCAGTTTTATCACTTACAGAAGAATCAATTTGCTTATTTGCTCTTATCAGAAGGGAAAATTCCTTTTACTTCCGTGTTCTGTTTGCTTGAAGTTGTTTATGCTCACAATAGGTTAGATCATGTGAGTATGGCTCTGTGATCCTACGTTGGTTTCTTCCCAGGTGGGCAATACCTTGCCTCGTTCATAGAAAGAAATTAAGAACCATGTTATATCGAACGAATTTAACCTTGATGTAACTCTTGGATTATGGCATTTCTTCTACATGATTGAACTTTGATTTGTGACCAATTCTGTTCTAGAGATGACCATTAAATGGAACTGCATATTGGAAATGATCTAGGTTATAGTTTGATTTCATACTGGCACAAACATTACATCATTGTGTTACTGAGCTGTCACGATTTCATCAACTCTATTTAATCAACTTAGAAGGTGGAAAGCGATAAGGATATACCATCAAGTTGAGAAAGTCAAGGAAAGAAATCAAGGGATTTTCACACAAGGATATACAATCAAGTTGAGGAGGTCGAGGGAGAAAATCAAGGGATTTTAACGTCAGTTACTCAGTTTAATCTGTTTCTTCTTTTCATAGTAATTTCCTTCTTTTGTGCTATATATACTGTCCATATTAAGAAGAATGATGAGATACATATTTTTTCATCCTATTATATCTCCTTCATAGTATCAGAGCAACGTAGCGGAAGCATGATGGGAGTTTAATGGAGTTATGGATAGTAATCATGGCTAGCGGTTTTATAGGTTCTTGAGCATTGGGGATGATGACTTGGGTATTCTCATTAGCCATAGGAATTAGGGGATGAGAGGCTTGCTGAAGATCAAAGAGCAAACCTAGGACCTATGGGTTATGGGCCCACCATATACCATGAAGAGATAATAGGATGAAGAAATATGTATCTCATTATTCTTTTTGATATGGAGTATATATACAGATTATATGAGCACAAAAGAAGGAAACTACTAAGAAAAAAAGAAACAAATTAAACTGAGTAACTGGCGTTAAAATCCTTTGATTTCCTTCCTTGACTTTCTCAACTTAATTCTATATCCTTGTGAAAATCCCTTGATTTCCTCCCTTGACTTTCTCAACTTGATTGTATATCCTTATGTAAAATCCCTTGATTTCCTTCCTTGACTTTCTCAACTTCGAAAGCCTTCTCTGAGAGTCACTGCATTCCATGACTGATTATGCATGGAAACTGCCATCCCTTTTATTTTCTCTGGACTTCAACAACGATGATGGATATTTCTATGGGCCTTGGTCACCTAAATTGCATAGTTTTTCATAGAAAAATAAAAAGTACTCATTAAGTTAAGAACAGAAATATTTGGTGGACTCATTTTCTGGTTTGCTGTCTAGTGAAGAAATGTTTGATTACATGGAAGGATTTTGCCATTGTCAAGGCAGGAAAGCATTCGTTTTCAATTCAATGCCACACGTCCCTAACTATCGACTTTGCCCGCTCAATCTGATCAAAGAGTTCTCCTACTTAAAAGTTTTGGATGCCAATCCACCCTCTGCTGTCTCATTCAATGTTTAGTTCCAGCTAGCATTATGGGTCTAGTTGTAGGCATCATATATAGGACCTGATGTGTTATGGCATTTTTGTTGAAATGTGTAATTTTTCTTGGCTTTGTGTTCAGATTTTGAGGAAATAAAACAAATAGGTTGAAAGGCTGTTTGAAACTCTAGAGCTTTCATTTCCCTTCTTTGCCAGAATCTGCCCATTCCTTCCCTACTATCAAAATTTACTAACATTAACTAAATTCAGTTAACCAAATCTTCTAGCATCCTAAAGTCAGCATAACCCGAACCCTAATATTCTGATCTTTATTATTTTTCAATTCTTATATAAAATATCTTTGAACATTCCTGATTCTATTAAGAGAATTTTTATATATTTGTTCTTTTCAACCTTATTTGATGATGAGCTTTTTCTGATCAACTGAGGATAAAATCATGAAATTACAGCAACAACAACAATAATAAAGCCTTAATCCCAAACAAAATCATGAAACTATGTTGAATAAAATTTTAAGAACCTTTTATTCCTGACTCCCAACAACAAGTCCTCACTCTATTCCTGTCCATGGCAATGATGGACAAAATTGCCATAATACCTATGGCAAGAATGGTTGGATAAAACAAGATATGGTTTGATAAAACATATATTTTTAGTTTATTTTCAGAAATGCCCTAACAAATTGATGACATATTCACATATGGTGTATTTTTGTTAACTTTGCTAACTTGTAACAAACATTTTTACATTTATTGACAATTCTATTATTTTTTTCATAGAAACTAGCAATGATGTTGATTTGTAAGACTCCTCAGATTTTGGTTGAAACCAGGAAGTGTTATTAGCTTCCATATAAAATGTAATGGTGTGTACTTTGCTGTTTAGGGAGGGCCATATGAAGCTTCTGTGATACAATCAATGGTAGTAATCTTGCATACCTAGGTGTATTTTATATTTGGTCATGATATCCATACTAGATACTTCTTGGGATATTCAACTTCTTTACTTTAAGTTTATTTTTGTGTCTACATGCATAAATACAGGAACTCAGTGTCTTTTAACCATATTATTGTGAAAAGATCATAAATAAAAAATTGAGACACCTTTTAGTCACTTTATCCATGATGTAAAACTTGAACACCTCAAAGTGCTGTTAAATACATGTATGTATCATATTATACAACAGTTTTCAAGCACCTTGAATTTTAATGCCTTAAACTAGTAGACATGTTATATTCTTGTTTTTCGTTTCTCCTAATCATTCTTTAATGAGCCAGGTCATTCTGATCCTGTAAAATTGAAGGAAAAAGCAAGTGAGATTCAAAAATTATCTGCAGAGGAGCTGAAAAAGAGACAATTAGAAATCAAGGTGAGAATCTGGTCATATTTTTCATTTTCATTCTGCCCTATTCGTTCCGAATCTTTGTTGATGGTAAATCTATAGTGTCTCAGCAAAAGTAAACAATACCCGCTTTCAAAAAGGGAAAGGAAAAGGTCAACAAGTAGACAAGCAAGACAATATTTAACTTAGTTGAATAACTCTCTCTCTGTACACAAATTTTCTGTGATAGCTTTGAACCATGCCCTCAAGATCTTTATGAGGTGATCTATGACAAAACATTTGATTTAGGGCTAAGGTCATGGGAAATTAGGAAGAGTATTAACTACCTGTCCAAAGCTCCATTTCATAGTTAAGTAGTATCGATCCCCTATGTAGATTGCTAAGTGAAGAGTATTGATCCCCTATGTAGATTGCAAAGTGAAGGAGACATCTTAAAGGGACAAAAAAGATCGAAACTTTCAGTGTAAAGTATGCTTTGATCAGGATGCTATGACAAAACATTTGATTTAGAGCTAAGGTCATAGGAATTAGGAATAAGAAAATCAAGAAATGAAATAAAAAGTATAAAGATGAGAAAGAAAAAAATCAGCAACTTCTATTGATGAGAATTACAATAGGAAGGTTACTGATAGTGCATAATGTTTTGCAAATGTTAGTTATGATAAAGTCGATGTTAGTTTCATAAAAGGTTAATTGAACTGGGTTTCAACCTCTTCCCAAATCATTGGTGGTTTTAAAAGCATGTTTTTTGGTTTTTTCCCCTAGATACGAAGAAAAGCTGTATCCATATCTAGTGAAATGACAACACATTTTCCCAAGGTGTGCAAAACTGTATTCTTTTTTATTTAAAACCTAATCCATCTCACCCAGCGTTATCATGTACTGGATATCAAACTAATCAATTTTAAAAAAATTATAAAAGAAGTAAAACAACCTGTTTTTGTGAAGTGTGGAAATTGTGTCCATTTTTGTCAAAACCTAAATGCACGCTTACCCATGTATTTTCATCTACTTTAGACTGATATCAGATGTTTAAAGGTTGACTGACACAACCTATTTTTGCAAAAACATAAGATCATGGTAAGGAACAGAAATGCTAGGGGATATGTGCATCTGCAACCTTCTAAAATATGCTATCTTTTTAACTTGACAAAGGTGGTTTTTACTTGCTTTTCATTTGGGTAATCGATATTGGAAACCCACAGCTGGGCTTTATGTGAATGACCAACTTTGGGTTTTGCATGTTTAATGGTTTGGTAGGGACCTTTTTTTGGCCAATTTTTGTGATCTTGTTCTCTTTAATCATCTGCTGAAAAGATGATCACCTTTAATTCTTGGATTCTTAATGCCATGAATTTTTGGAAAAGATATTATGCAAGGTTTTAAATCTTGTGGGACAGAGATGTTCCAATTTTTTCACGGAACAAGACGTCCCGTGTCCCATCCTATCTCGGTCCCCGTATCGATAATGCATCCCAGTATTTGCTTGGATTTTTTTTCTTAAGAAAAATATTTGCGAAGCTTTAGTGTTTTATTCAATTTTTGAACATATTTGAATTTAAGTTATATCTTTGTGATAAATTAAATCAATTTAAAATTAAAATTATAAAATATTATGGCCGAGACAGAGTGGGACGAGATGGTCAAGATCTTTTCCGAAATCTCTCTGGGATGAGACATCTTGGTCGTCTCGGTTCTCATCTCGTTGAGACTTAAATCATCGACATTGCATATAAACATGTATGTGTTTAGGTGATCACAAAGTTGACGATAGGTGCTGAAATGATTTAACCTAGAGGAAAATCAATTCGTCTTTGACGAGGCTGTGCATACTCAATTCTCAAACTGGTTGATGCTTCGGTCCTTGAAGATATGGTGTGTTGAACCTAAGGGGAACCGCAATATTTTCTTTGCATGTAAATCATGTCTGTATATTAGTTGCCTTTTTAATAACAATATACTAACATGCATATCAGGTGAAAGGAGTGAAACTTTAATGAGGATATGACTCTAGTGTAAATTGATGAAAGAAACAATGTGTTCTGAGCTCCTGTGTTCCTCCCTAGGTTAAGATGATGAGCATTGACATGCATGATGTTGTTCTAAAGTGAAGCTTATATTGCAATCCATGTAATTCATGAATGCAAGCAGTTGGCCATGATTTAAACAACTTACAGCATATAAGAACCAAAATCAACTTATTTGGGTGTTTTCTATGCTATAAGCTAAATAAAGAATGGTCTCATATTATAAAAAATTTCTTTTTTAAGATCCACTTGATGAATAGATAAGAGACCTATAGAGCATGTGACTTTTTGTTCCTAATCAATATAGACATTGTCAGCATTGTCAGTGATGTATATTTTCATCTTAGAAGAGTTATTATCGATTTTACATTTCAAATAGTAAGCGCCAGCTAGTCTCGAGAGTAGTGCTCTCTCTCTCTCTCTCTCTCTCTCTCTCTCTCTCACAGCAATGTGTATACACTCTCATATGTGCTAACATAGAGCTCTGATGAAAGAGGCTACATAATTAGGAGCTCTGATGAAACATGCTGTTCACTTCTCCACATCTCTTAAAAGTTTGAAATGCTGACAGAGCTGTAATTGATGCCATGCACCATATAATGGAATCCTGTAGGCATTATTGGAGATGCATTTGGTGACCTGGATCTGTTCTTGAAGAGAATTCTGTCATTTGTGCAGTAAAATTTGTTTATGTATAATGGAATCCAGTTTATGTACCTGGTTTCTGTTAACTTCTAAATATCGATTCTATCATGATCATTTATAGCATATTGCTACTTGATATGTTCATGCCTTATCATCCTGTGGTAATGCAGGAATTGATGGAAAGATTAAAGATGCCATCAGATGCAGAGTTGATGCAAACAGCAATTAATGATTTGAATAATTCTTCTATTTCTTTGGAAGATCGGCAACGTGCATTGAATGAGCTGTTGATTCTTGTTGAGCCTATCGATAATGCAAATGGTAAACATACATCTGGACTTTGACAAAAAAATATATATCTTAAAATTTGTTTCTTCTGCCGTGAGGTTTGTTTTTCTGCTGATGCCACCTGTGGACCCTTGTAGGAGGGTGTCTTGCTCCAAGCATTAAAAAAAAACTGTGTAGCACTGCATCTAGGTCTCTAATAAGCATTGGAGATTGAGGACTACTGGATTCAGTTGGATCAGGGAATGAATGGCACACTCCAAATCCAATCCATATCTGAGTTAGATCCAAAAAAAAAAAAAACCTAATCCATTTTGGGTGGAATCAGATTGCATTTAATTTTTTATTTCATCAATGCATTGGGTTTTTCAGGTCAAATCAGGTAAAAGTAATACAACCACAAACCATAATAATCCTGCATTAATTGATTAGCTATTAATATCATTGATGTATTGTGCAAAAATAGCCGACCCCATGTAGTTGGGAAAAGGCTTAGATGAGTTGAGTTGAGTATGTATTGTGCAAAAAAAAAAGTAATAGTAATAATAATAAGCAGCATGTAGGTATTATTCACAATCTTTTCTAGATAAGATTTGATTGTAAATATATAAATTATAATCAGTTACACAAATTAATGACTCACCATATTAATCTTATTACTTAAAGAAAATATTTTTTATATATATTTGAGGAGAGTTGTAAAACATGTACATACTAGTTTTGGATCAATTCTGGTTGTTTTGGGTTTGGGTTGGGAACTTAGTGATCCAAATCCAATCCATAGTTGATCATATTCACCAGTACAAGCCCAATCCAAGCAAACTTTAACTTGGATTTGACTGGATTATTTCTGGATCAGTTCCACATTAAAGCAGGTCATTCGAATCCACTTGCAATACTAGTTCCTGTTTATGGACTTCGCAATTAAGTGTTTAAGGTCATGCTTACAAACCCTAGGAAACTGAGATGATGTTTATGGGACTGATGGAATTGGGGAGAGTATTAGTGTGGTCAAGATCAACTCAACAAGATCCAAAGGCTGTGATTGCTCTTGGACAGATTTATTGGTGGTTGTGTGTGTACGCACAAGCATGCATGCATAAAACTATCGTGTTCCCTGTAAATTTGCAAGCAGTTGGAGTTACTAATAATTTGCTATAGTTATACACCTCACCATGACAAGTTTTCTTGGACTCAGGTATCACGAAAGACCCATTTTCTCAATGGTTTTTGCAAGTAAGAAAGAAAATTATAACCCACTTGTTTTTCCCTGTCCAAACATTATGTCACGTAAAGAAATTAAGTGATCTTTTGGATATTGCTGATTATAAAGGCAATGCCTTCCTAGCTAGTGGGTCAAGAATGACTGGGCTGTTATTAGGAACTTTTATTTGTGCAATCTGCATAATCTGCTGTTCTATTTTCACTTGTAGCCAACTGATGAGCTATATTATATGATTACCAGATCTCGACAAACTTGGTGGCCTTGTTGCAGTGATTCGAGAACTTCATAACTCTGATCCAGAAATACGGACCACTTCTGCTTGGCTATTAGGGAAAGCTAGTCAGAATAATGCATTTGTTCAAAATCAGGCAATTAACCACCCTTCCACATGTTTATGCATATTCTGTTTGTTATTGACTTTAATTTTGATCAATCTCTTGTTTCTGATTTGGCATTGATTTACTATTAGTCTTCTGTTAAAGTCTAACCAGCCGATGACTTGTATTCCCATTCCCACGTGTTCCCATGTGGGCATTTAAATGCCCATACAGACATATTTCTTGGTGCTTTCACTATCTGCATGAAGTTATAATTTTACAATCCCAGTTTTTGTTCTTTATTATCTATTGTACACTGTGTCTATTCTCTTTTCTGAATGAAATGCCTTAAAACATTTACCTTCGCAAGTGCCCTGCAAAAAATTTCTCTGAATACCATCCCATCAGGCTGATTCCTCATGTTGTTCTCAAACTTGGATTAGTATAATAAACCCTACGGGTATGAGAATAAAATGCAAGTTTGACCCTTTTTTCATAATAATTCTAGACCCGTTTCACATTGAGATGCTAGATACCCTCCATTGGCTCTGGGCATTGGTGAGGCTTCAGATGACTCTCCCTTGCATTGATACATCTTTAATTAATTATGGCCTCTTCTTCCAACTTAAATGGGCCTTCTTTCCCAAAGATGCACACGGTAGTTACACCACCAGAGTTGATACAAAGGATATTATTGGAATTATGGACTGTGGTAATGTTTTGCTTGGATTGATTCAGAATTGGTGTTAAGAAGTTTGATTTCCGACAGGTTCTTATGAAGATAGTGCTGCCACATATTTAGGTTTTTATTGTCAAAGGGGCATGCTAGTGCTGACAGAGGCCCAATATGAATTGTTTGTAGTTGGTGAGGTTCCAAAAAAGCAAAAGGAAGGAATTCATGAAAAAATGGAGTATATGAGGGGGTGAAAGATGTCTTATTTGGGTGTTCTTGGCTAAATACAATCTCAGGGGATATCTATAGTGATTTGGTGCAGTTTCCTCTAAAGGATTTTTTGATTTGGGGAAAACAAGTTGAATTAAATTGGATTTGCAATACTTTCTCTGGAGGACAGATTCCTGTGTGTGACAGCTTGCACCAGGAAGTTCATGTCTAATGTACTATATTTATCACTTTGATATACCTCCAGTTGGAATTCGTGAGTGCATGAATTCTATTAATTCCAACTCACTGCTTATAATGACACAAATTTGAGACATAGCTCTTTTCAATAATTTGAAGAGTATTGTTACTGTGCTAGCTGGTAGTTCTGAATGGTTCAGAGTTTGTTCTTTAGATCTCTACCATGAATGGGCCTCATTCCAATTTATATGGTTCCACATATAAGTTGAGTGTTTCACGGTTGGGGTAATTTCTCTAACATCTATATTTGAAGTTGTCAAGTTCTTTTTTGGCCATTTTTGTTACTTAAACCTTTGCTGTCTCGGTCCTTGTTGGCTCGTTAGTGCTTCTCCTGAGTTATTATTTTATGTTGCATTAGATCCTCGCACATGGGGCACTGACAAAATTGATGAAGATGGTGAATTCTAGTTTTACAGAAGAATCCATAAAGGCGTTATATGCCATTTCAGCTTTGATCAGAAATAATGAAGTTGCTCAGAAATTGTTCTATTTGGATGATGGACATATAATGCTTCAGGTAGAATATTTGCATCACTAATTTTGGTTATAAATTTGAGGTATGGTGATCCTGATCAATAATTTTATTTTGCAGGATATAATGACCAACTTTAGCATGGACATTCGCCTTCAAAAGAAGGCTGTTTTCTTAGTCTCAGATTTAGCAGACTATCAGTTGGGGAATGCAGACAATGCTGAACTTTCTTTCCTGAGTGAACGCCTCTTGCTAAAAGCTGTAGTTGATTTAACATCAGTTCCTGACCTTGAACTTCAGGAGAAGGTATGTCTTTGGCCTTTTGCAATAAAAGTTAAATTGTAATATAATAATAGCACATAATGTTGCTGATTGGGCATCGGTATCCTTTTAAAATGATTCTGGTGATATTTAGGGGTGGTATTTATGGAATGATTTTATGTGTAGCTTTTACAAAAGTAGACCTTAAGAGGTTAGCGTAATAGTTTACACTTTTGTATAATCAACTTCCCTATGGCGGTCTTTTAATTGTGATCGTCCTCAAGAGATCGCTATAAGCTTCCCCTTTGTTATTTGTTATTGGTCTGCGAAGGATATGTTTTTTTCCCCTAATTACCTGAATTTTCAAAATCTGAGGATTTAAGCTTCGCCGCATTGTTGTTCTCTCAAGGCAAAGTTCATGTGACTTCAGTTGTCTAATGACTAAAGTGTCTCTTGTACTCTGGTATGTGTTTCATGCAGGCGTTGGTGGCTATTAGGAGTCTACTCCAGCTTACCTCCACAAAGGCTTTAGATTTCAAAGATTTCTGTAGTCTAGATGAAGTCTTGGAGAGAATGAGGAGCATCTGGGTAAGTTGATGTCACAGGAGGAACGCAGAGAATATGCTGAGGAGTTGGAGAGCCTCCGTAGAGAGGTTTACATCATATTCCACAAAAAGGTTGAGCAGGTAATGTGTTATTTATGTTTTGTTATCCAACTGAGACTAGGCTTGGTCTGATGTTTACTAGGCATGATGTGGCAGGTGACATGGGTTCCAACATGAGATGAATCCTGGTTAATTTCCTTCAGAATTTTCTCCCGGAGTCCAACTTCAGAATTTTATTGCAGTCACACTGGTATAATAACCAATCTGTAGTCCATTGTTTTCCTGAAACGGGAGAGGTTGAGGAGCTTGTAAAATCCAAGTGTGAGTAGCCGTCAGTGGTTATAGTTGGGAAGAGTGAAGAGTGTTTTGTGAAATATCTTGTGGAAAGCTGGTCACCCATGAAATCCTTCTAATTATAGAAGTTGCTATTTGTAATAGGAACTTGAAAAATACACTGCACAACTCGCACAAGATCTGATATTTTTTTCTTCGTTTACTTATGATTCCAAATATTCTTTCCAGCTGAACTAAACTGGTGTTCATCAACGATTGTTCTTGGATAAGCGTGCCCCAATGCAACACGCTTCTGTTTCTTCTTCTCGTTGCTTCTGTGCTACCTGTATGAATGTTGCTGATTGGGCATCGGTATCCTATATTCTTATTTGTCTTTAATTTGTGGATGCAAATATTAGTTATATGCTAAAATTTATGCTTGCCTCCATAAAATTCTATCTTTCAAAAAGTTATCTGAAAATATTTATTTAATAGAATGGACGCCATAAAAGGGTCCTTGGTGGGTGGTAAAGTCCAGCTCGTTGCAATGTTAAGTATTTTTGGGTTTTGCCTTGAAACTGCGCTCCAGTCTCAGAAGGTGGTCTATATCCTACATCTTTCATACAGGTCATATATATAGCCTGTTTGGATTCATTTGCGCTAAAGCTTCGGTGTTGTGGTCTTTGGACGCTAATTTGGTCACTGGTTTTAGGCCATTATTTTTTCCCAATCCTCTACCAAGCTTTCATGGATAGAGAGCAATACATTAATAATCTAGTATTGAAACATGATTTGAAAAGCCAATCGATTGGAAACGTGCCTTTGGCCTTAAAAATGGAGGTTTACATCGCTCAAACTATAACCATGCTACCACTGGAAAATACGTGGTGCAAACGTATGCGAAGCCTTAGAATAGGGATGGATGTTCAAAATTGAATGAAGAATATGAAAACAAGTGTTAAAATTTAAATGTTTATCGTTATTGATAATTTTGTATTTAAGATACTACTCTAGTGCTGCTGCTTTATAGCTCTCGACATTCTACATATCATTTAATTGTAGTTTAAATAAAAAATAATTATAAATAATTTAATTTTCCTAAAAATTGTAAAAGAAATTATGTATACTTTATTAAAGATATGTGGAATTTATTGATCGTTAATATTATAAATTGTAAATCTTTGAAGAATAAAAAAAATAAATTAATATTTATTTTTGTATGGAAACAGCACAATAAAGCATATTAACATATCAATAACTGGTTGCATGCTTGCCAGAATTTATGCAATTTTAGGCTTCAAAAGTAAGGGCAGTTAGATCAGTTTTATTAGGCTTTATAAAACCTTAGTTTGCTTAATTTCAACTTGCCTGGATTCTTGATTTTTAAGGTTTAATTTTTCAATTCCTACCATTTTGGTCTGTGTTTGACAACCATACTTTAAAATAAAGTTTTAAAAGTTGTAGGGTAGGAACGTTTTAGTTTTTCATATGAGACAAGATGAGCCATCCCTTTTATCTGTCTCAACACTTGAAATAGAAGACGAAAGGTGTATGAAGGTGTAATAGTTAAGATGTTAAGATTATGATGAAATAATTCTGTTTCAATACTAAGAACTTTGAAACCATCTTTTTAAAGCGCATGTCTAAAGCCATTATGCTTTATAATTCTAACATTGAGCCGATACATGCCAAATTAAGTAATAATATTGAATGTGAAAAGAAATGAAGGATGATCATTGGCTTAGTACATCAATGGACCTAGAGCATAGTTTGTGCATTAGTAACAGAGTATAATGATTGAATTTAGGTTGTTCCAAATAAAATTTGAATCCAGCACCAATTAGATAATTGAGCTTTGGTTTTTTCCTTATTCAGCTTGAGTTGAGATTGCAGTCTCATCAACCGCAAATAAATTTGTAATTATTTTTTTTCCCCAAACTTATGGTTTAAAGCATGCGAAAAAGGCACAGATTCTAGCACATATTCTAAGTTTATTGTATAATTCTTCATTCATGCCTAGATCAAAAGATAAACTATATCATAGATTTTAATACATTATAAACTTCATAGTTTTGCATATATGAATATTAATACATTTTTATATGTCTATATGAATAATTATTATTTCAATGTTTATTGTGTTATTAGTTTTCAGTCTAGTTAACAATCGAATTTCTCCTAATTACTATATCTAAGATTCATAAGTTGATATTGACAAGACAAGTTGGTCATTACTTCAAAATAAATGATTCTCATTGATGATAACTTATAAATGAATGATGTGGAGATGGTATGTGGATATTACCAAGCTTGTTTTTCAAGAGTACAATTTGAGATAATTTTGATGGTTTAGCATGCAAAGAGTGTAATAGATTGATATATGATTATATGAGTGTAATAGACTATTCCACAAACTCTTTGATTATCAAAAAGAAGAAGAAAAAAATGAGGAAGTGTTGCAATGATAGAACAATTTTTGTCTCAATTTGATTTCAATAATATGTTCATTAAGTGTGGCTGCCTACACATTATAATCAATTGATATATGATTCTCTTCTAACTTAAGCATTTTTACTTTTACTCGATTAAAAGAATTTGTAATTCTTTGTTGATAAGCTATCATTCTTAATTATGACTCTTCTCAAGCTTCTTCAAACAAATCCAAATTGCTCATTTTGTCACTTTATAAATGTATAATACCAAAATTTAGCATTTCTATTCCATATGAATTGCTGCTTCAATTCCAAACATCAGACTATAAGGTGTTTGTCCAATAGAAACTCTACTTGTTGTATGATAAGCCCACCAAATATTAGGTAACTCTTTTATCCATAATCTTTTATCTTTATTAAGATGAGCTTTAAGAGCTTGTAACATAGCTTGATTCATTACTTCAGATTGTCCATTAGTCTAAGGATGAGCAATTGAGAAACATCTATATTTTATTTTCAACTCCTAACAAAATCTTTAAATTTTACATTGTCAAGTTGTTTGTCATTATCTATTTGACTATTTTGACATAAAAAACCAACAAATAATTGACTTCTATATAAAATTCGATTCATCAAGTCTACGCATTTGTCAATCCGAATAGCAATATCAAGAACTCATAGTGATCATATCTGATTCTAAATGCTATTTTGAGCGCATCTTCTAGTTTAAGTTTGAGTTAATGATAATCTAAATAGAGATATATCTTTAAAAAGGTTGTGCTCATTGTAAATGATTGAATAGGTCATTAATCTTTGGCAAGGGATATTTATTTCATACTGTCACCTTATTAATATTTTGGTAATCAATGCAAAGCCAAAGACTTTCATCCTTCTTTTTTACAAAATAGTATTAGAGCACCTCAAGGAGATACATTTGGTCTTATAAATTTTATCTAGTAACTTTTGTATCTGATCTTTTAACTTCTTTAATTTAGTTGGAGCCATATGATAAGGAGCCTTAGAGATACACCGGTGGCAAGGGCTAAATCCAATGGTGAACTTTACCTCCTTATCTAGAGGCAATTCAGTCAATTCTTTTGAAAAGGCCCTAAAAAAATTATTAACAATATCTTTCAGTTTTATTTATTTTTATCGACGGTCCTTTACAACACCTAGAAACTCCACGTAACATTTTCTTAGAAATTTTTCAGCTTGCATAGTTATCACCATTAATGAGTATAGTCCTCTCGCTTCTAACAAAATTATATTAAGACTGATTAAGAATTTGAAAAAGTATTCTTTTTTTTTTTTTGAAATAGTCTATAGAAGCATGTAAGATGCCAATCGGTTCATTCCTAAGATTATTTCAGAATCTTTTGATGAAAGGATTAGAAATTTGTTTCCATATCTCTATCTTCAATGTTTACTAAACATGATTCACAGAAAATATCCACAGCATAGTGTCTCCACTAGAAAGAAAAATATGTAATTCCAAACCTTGTGAAACTATTGTCAATGATTCATCCCTTGTAATGAAATTATTTGACATGAATGAGTGTGTAGCACTTGGGTTAATTAAGGCGTATGCATATGAGCTAATTATCTTTATGATTTCTATGTAAAAAAAATTTATTTTTTCAGTTGTCATTCAATTTAGTTTAATTTTTTAAACTATTATTCAAGCTTAACTATTCATGCTTAATAACAATATATTTATTCATGTTTCTTGCAATTAAAACCATGAATTATAAAGCATACATATTATCACAAAGTTAGATGCAGAGCATCTTGCTGGATGAGAACATAAACTCTTCTTTGAGTCCTAGACTACTGCTATCTCTTTCCTTGGTTCGAAAAGGATTGCTTACTCTTCTCGAATGGGTATGAAGCTATCTTATGATCTATCCTTCCACATATAAAACATGTACCACCAGCTTACATTATTCCTTGCTCGAATGAGTTTTTCACAATGAGGATATTAGGCTTTGTCGACTTACCATCTAGTAGTACCAGAGGATGACTCCCTTTTTTCTTTGATTGCTTAGGACCCTAATTAGGAAGGGTCCTTTTCTTCCCTGAAACATAGGCACCTAGATCCCATCAAAAACTTGAATCCTACCACAGTCCAATCTTGAATCAAATGCTAATATTTTTATTAGTCTTTCTTTTTCTTTTTTTCTTTAATAAGTTAGCATGACTTAATCAAGACCAATCAAGTGGATTAGGTTTGGCTTAGATTGGGCCTCACAAAAACTATTTGCTAAACTATTTTTAATTTAATTACAATATTATAAGTGTAATATTATTCTTATAATATAATAAGTGTCTACTAAAATATTTTGAATTTAAATAAGATGACAATTGCAATATTATTCTTAGTATAATTTATGTGTCTAATATTGTAGTTATGGATTTTTTACAATATTAGCTCAACAAAACTACTATAAAAAGTCATACTTTTTGTTGGCCCAGATGGCAACCCAAGAGGGGGGGGGTGAATTGGGTTCTTAAAAATTTAAGACTTTTTGAAATGTTTTAAACAAATTAACTCAAGATGTGCAAGTGAGAGAAATTAACTTATAAGCAATGCACAAACAGAAATATAAGAGAGATAGAGTGAGAGACAAATGAGCACGGCAAACACAAGATAATTTTATAGTGGTTCGGTGCAACCAGCACCTACGTCCACTCCCAAGATTCACTTGGGTCCACACTATAATCTCCTAGATTACAGCCGAGTTGTTTTCCAAGCTCACAACTCAAACTTGTTGTTTTTCCGGGATCACAACGAACCCAGCTGGTTTTACACGGGCTTACCAGCACAAAACCCAACACGTTGTTTTTAACGGGCTCACAACTAACCCAACACAAGCTATCCCAAGCTTACAACGAGGTATAACTACCTCCACTGATTCAATCCACTGATTGAATCAGTACACAAGAAATAATGAGTTTAAATACAAACAGCTCCTCTTGAGCAGAATAATCAAAATAAAGCTTAGGTTTAGAAAAGCCTGATTAAATAAGCTTGAATGCAGGCTTGGCTTCTTTGCTTCTCTTCTCCAACTCCTTTGAAGTGTGGAATCAGGCCTCAGCACAGATTCTCCTAGCTTTGGGGCTTTTGGAGTTGGTTGAAGCTTTTTCTTTTTCTTCTAGGTTGGAAGATCTTGATTTGCTCTTGGTTGCTTTGGGATCTCCTCTTGAACTTTTGTGATTGTAGATCTGGAGCACACGAATCTCTCTCTTTGATTTCACTCCTTTTGAATCTCTTTTCTTGACTCAAATGATTTTTCCAATAAAGCTCTGTTTTTCCCTCTTTTTGAAAGATTTTCTTTCTCTCTTTTTTCTATTCTTTTTTTTTTGAAAAGAGCTCCTCTATTTATAGATTCTGCAAAAATATATCCGTTAGAAACAAGAAATAGCCGTTATTTGAAAATCTTACCGTTGGGGCTGATGTGTCATCGTGAAAAATCGCGCCCAGATTTCGCGGAGTCGACTCGAGCTTTGTGGGAGTCGGCTCGAAGTCGATTACTAAAAATAGAAACATTTTAAACGTTAGAGGGTCGACTCGCGAAAAACCAAAGTGTCGGCTCCGACAGTCGGGGGTCGACTCGAAGAAAATGGGGAGTCGACTCGAGAAGTGCTCAAAAAATGGTTTCTGTTGTTTGAGCGGAGTCGGCTCGCACAGACAGGAGTCGGCTCGCACAGAGTCAGGGGTCGACTCTTGAAATCCAAGGGTCGACTCGAGAAAATCAGAAATCTCTGTTACTTACTGGAGTCGACTCTGAAACTCTAGAGTCGGCTCCGGAACGTATCAAAAATCAGAAATTTTTCTGATTGACTTTGAAATTCGTCCCAGAATAATTTTAAATGATATTTGACTTGAATACAATAAATATGACATTAAGCATGAATTCAAGACATGTTTCAAGAAATCATTGATTGAAATATAACATGTAAAAATTCCTTTTTGAAATCTTAAATATAGAGCTTGAAACTTCTTTTTCAAATTGATTCAAAACTCAGTGAATTTAAACATTGAGAGTCCATTGCTTTCATTTTGAATAAGCTCAAGGTTTTTGATAAATAAACTCATTATTTCCTTTAAAATACTCATGGCTTTTGGAAATCATCAAAATCAATAAAGTTGGGGTAATTAATTTTCCCAAATTTCTCAACAATCTCCCCTTTTTGATGATGACAAAAACATTGAGTATATGCATGTTTGTATTGAAAAATTTTTGATACCAAAATCAATTTTTATGTTCATTGAGAGGCTCCCCCTAAATGAGGTAGCTCCCCCTATGAAACTCAATTTTATAATTCATTCAAAATTTTCAATTTTTAAGTTCAAGCAAATAATTTTTCCCTTTTCAAATTTTAAGCATAATGATAACTTTTATCTCTCCCTTTCTCTCAATATTCAAATTATCTCTCCCCCTTTCAAATTTGTTGAATTGAAAGCATATACGATTAAATAAAATCTCTCCCCCTTTTTTGTAATCAACAAAAAGGTTAGGAAGATTAAATTATATCAATATCATTCTTTATCTTTTACCATTCAAATTATCAATTGAGGATAATCATTCAAGATATTCAAAGATACATAAGTAATGCATCAAACTTTCTCATTACTTCAAAATGATATTACATGAAAATGTAAACATACTCATTACATTGAAAGTAAACTTGACTTCATTACATCAAAATGAGATTACATTAAAAATTCAAAAGTTTCTTCTTGTAATCCTATTCAAATGATCAACTATCTGCTTCATTCCTTCACATTGTAGTCTAACATAATCTTTAAGCTTATTATCTACAAAAGTACAAGCAGTCAAATCTTATCCTGAAGCTCGGCGTTGCACTGGGAATAGGTCTCTGAGTCACCGCAGATATCCTTAAGTTCTCCAAAAATATTCTTCAAGTCTTCACTTAAGGAGCTGGTGGATGAACTAAGAGTAGATTCAATAGATGCAACCCGATCACTAAGTGAATACAAGGCTTCTTTCAAATTCATAAACTTTTCATCAAATTCATTTTTCAATCTATTTTCATGCTCACTATCTCAGATTTGAATAAGGATCTAAGCTGATCTAACTGAACATCAGAAAAGCTAACAGATGATAAAGTAGAAGTCTGAGCAGGAGCAGAGCAGGAGCAGGCAGGGGCAGGGGCTGGAACAGAATCTGGAACAGAAGAGCTCTGAGGAGGCTCAGGTGAAGAATGTCTCACAGAAGGTCTGGGGGCCTCAGCATCTATAGCTCTGTCCTCTGCAATATTCTTCCTCTCCCATTTCCATTCCTCTTAACAAACCCATTCGATGAATAGTAGCCAAAGAGTAATAATCAGTATGCCTTAATTCCTTTTTGGCTCACTATCACCAAATGCAATCCCTTGGCTTTGAAATAACTTCGTTAGAACCATGCCATAGGGCAAACTTGACTTCTTCTTCCCTCCACAATCAGCAATGTACCAAATGATCAGGCAATTAATAGGCTTCCCAGAAACTACAGCATCCATAATAAAAATATCTCTCTCAGATACATAGTCGAATCTGCCAGTCTTGGGAAACAAAATTCTACTGCAGATGTTGTGAAGTAACCTCAGCTCCAAAGGCAATTGACTTGCAAAACTTCTTCAAATCCCTCAAAATTTCTGTTCAATAATCTTGTGAGGGCTGGCGATCTATCCTCTGGGGCAAGTGGATGGTCCAGACAGGGGTAAATTTAACAGTCTAGATAGAATAGTGGCAGTGATGTTCAGTCCAATGCCTCTCACTACGCTCACTAAACCATCATCTCCTCTAGTCAAATTTTTGTAAAACTCCTTAACTAGTGCAGGATACGTGGGACAATCCAGTGAACACATTTTCTCAAATCCCATCTCAATCAACTGTCTACCTATTATAAAACCTTCATTCTCAAATAACTCAAAATCAACCTTTCTACCGGTTGTAATAACTCTACTGGCAAGGTGATCTACCTGAAGAGTGGTAGCTGGAGCAGGAGAATCACTCGGAGAAGGGGTAGAGGACGAATCCGGAGACGGCTCGCGGACGGGTCGTCGAACGGTCCGTTCCTCTTCAATCCGGCGCCACTACTGCTAGCTCCACGGGTTTTGGGTGCCATAGATCTAGATGGAGTGAATAATCAGAGGTTTTTGGAGTTTTGGAGGTTTGGAAAGCTTTGGAAGAGTTTGGAATGATTGAAATGATTGAAATGTCCGTGGGTCGACTCGTGCCCTAGATAATCAACCTGGGACCACGTCGAGTCGACTCGCGCAAAGCGTGGAGTCGGCTCCCGAGTAGTCACAGAGCACGGACCCGAAATCGAGTCGACTCGCGCAGAGCGGGGTCGGCTCCCGAGTTTCAACAGAAACAGGGGTCGACTCCGATACTGTCCGAGTCGGCTCCGAGACCATTTCAGAGAAAAAAATAAAGATTCAGAGAATCTGAAATGAGTCCGGAATTTGATCTTTGAGTATGATTAAAAATCATGGATTTTGAGAGATCAAATTGATATGAGTTCTAGATAAAATTTCCTTAAGATTTTGAGAAATTGAAAGAACTCTAGATACATTTCCTTAGGGGTTTCAAAATCTATTCCAAAGGATCACAAATCCCTAATTCTCCTCTAAGATAACAAAATCTTTCTTCGCTTAAAGGTTTTGTAAATATATCAGCTAATTGTTCTTCAGTGTTAACATAATCAAGACAAATTTCTTCATTAGCTACATGTTCTCTTATAAAGTGATATCTAATTTCTATGTGTTTTGTCCTTGAATGTTGAATTGGATTTTTAGTTAAATTGATTGCGCTTGTATTATCACATTTATGGGTGTCTTATTAAGTGTGATACCATAGTCTTCAAGTTGTCGCTTAATCCATAGGATTTGCGCACAGCAACTTCCAGCTGCTACATATTCAGCTTCAGTAGTTGATAATGCAACTGAATTTTGCTTTTTGCTAAACCATGAGATTAAGTTACTTCCTAAGAATTGGCATGCACCACTTGTGCTTTTTCTATCTAATTTACATCCAGCATAATCAGAATCTGAGTATGCAATTAGGTTTAATGTGGAGTCTCTAGAATACCATAAACCTACATTTTTTGTTCCATTTAGATATCTTAGTATTCTTTTAACAGCTATTAAATGTGATTCTTTAGGTTCTGATTGAAATCTAGCACATAAACATACAGAAAACATAATATCTGGTCTACTTGCGGTTAAATAAAGAAGGGATCCGATAATACCTCGATAATACTTTTGATCAACCTTTTTACCTTCTTCATCTTTGTCCAGCTTGCATGAAGGACTCATTGGTGTTCCGAGGGGTTTCATTGATTCCATACCAAACTTCTTTAGGATTTCTCTTGTGTATTTTGTTTGGTTGATGAAGATTCCCTCTTTGCTTTGTTTGATTTGGAGTCCAAGGAAGAAGTTGAGTTCTCCCATCATGCTCATCTCGAATTCTCCCTGCATCAACTTGGCAAATTCTTGACATAGAGAATCGTTAGTAGCACCAAAAATAATGTCATCAACGTATATTTGTACTACAAGTAAATCTTTACTTTTTCTTTTCAAAAATAATGTTTTATCAACATTTCCTCTTGTAAATCATTTTCAATTAAGAATTTACTTAACCTATCATACCAAGCTCTAGGTGCTTGTTTCAAACCATATAAAGCTTTGTGCAATTTAAAAACGTGATTTGAAAATTCGTGATCTTCAAAACCTGGTGGTTGTTCTACATAAACTTCTTCATTTATAAATCCATTTAAAAATGCGCTTTTAACATCCATTTGAAATAAGTTAAAATTCATATGACATGCAAATGCAAGTAAAAGTCTAATGGCTTCTAATCTAGCTACTGGTGCAAAGGTTTCATCAAAATCAATACCTTCCTCTTGATTATATCCTTTTGCAACTAATCTAGCTTTGTTTCTAATTACTATGCCATTTTCATCTAGTTTATTTCTAAAAATCCATTTTGATCCTATTACTGAATGATTTTTAGGTCTTTCAACTAAAGTCCATACATTATTTCTTGTAAATTGATTTAATTCTTCTTGCATTGCTAACATCCAATTATTATCTTTTTCAGCTTCTTCAATAGTTTTAGGTTCAATTTGTGATACAAATGCAAGATGATTACTAATATTTCTCATATATGATCTAGTTCTTATTCCTTGAGATGGATCACCTATAATCAATTCCTTGGGATGACTATGAGCATATCTCCAGTCTCTTGGAAGATCTATATCATTATGATCAATATTGACATCATCGTCCTTATGTGAATCATCATCTTTAGCTTCTTGCTCATGATCTGAAGATACTTCAATATTAAGTTTTTCAAGATCTTTTTCAATTATGTTTGTATCTTCCTCATCATCAAGCTTTTCAGAACTAGATGCTAAAGACTCATCGAAAACTATATGAATGGATTCTTCAACTACTAAGGTTTTCTTGTTAAATACTCTATAAGCTTTACTAGTTGTTGAATATCCTAAAAAATTCCTTCATCAGATTTAGCATCAAATTTTCCTAAATTGTTTTTACCATTATTATGAATAAAACATTTACATCCAAATGCATGAAAGTATTTTATATTGGGTTTTCTTTCATTCCATAATTCATAAGGTGTTTTCTTTAAGATTGGTCTTATTAGGGCTCGATTTAAGATGTAGCATGCTGTGTTAATAGCTTCCGCCCAAAAGTACTTTGGTAGGTTACTTTCGCATAGCATGGTACGGGCCATGTCTTCTAGAGTCCTATTTTTCCTTTCAACTACACCATTTTGCTGTGGAGTCCTAGGGGCTGAAAAATTATGATTAATACCATTTTCAGTGCAGAAACTTTCAAATAAGTGATTTTCAAATTCAGTTCCATGATCACTTCTTAGAGATACTATGGTAGTGTTTTTCTCATTTGTGACTTTCTTGAAGAATTTCAGGAATATCGAGAAAGTCTCATCTTTGTGAGCTAAAAACATTACCCAAGTATATCTAGAATAATCATCTACAATCACTAGACCATATTTCTTTCCTCCTAGACTTGTGGTTCTAGTTGGTCCAAAAAGGTCCATGTGAAGTAGCTCTAATGCCCTAGAAGTTGAAACAACATTTTTAGATTTGAAAGAACTTCTAGTTTGTTTTCCAAATTGACATGCATCACATATTTTGTTGTTTTCAAAATCTAGTTTAGGTAAGCCTTTAACTAAATCCATTTTAATTAATTTTGAAATAAGGTGTGTGCTTGCATGACCTAATCTACGATGCCACAACCAACTAATTTCATTTATGTTAGCATTGTCAGCAATTAAGCAATGATCACTCAAAGATAATTTTTCTAGATCAACCAAGTAAACATTGCCATGTCTATAACCAGTAAATACAATGCTATTATCAATAGAATTAGTTACAGTGCATATAAGATTTAAATGAAACATTAAAGTTTTTATCACATAATTGGCTTATACTAATTAGATTATGCTTCAAACCATCAACATAAAGTACATTATCAATAAATGTAGATGGAGTTATACGAACTTTACCAAGGCCCATAATTTGACCTTTACCATTATCGCCAAACGTAACAACTCCACCTTTCTTTTCTTCCAGGGTGATGAATTCATCTTTGTCACCCGTCATATGTCTTGAGCAGCCACTATCAAGGTACCACTTTTTCTTTGATCTTTTGGCTACAAGACATTCCTGCAACATAATTTAAACTTTATGTTTAGGTACCCAAGCTTTCTTGGGTCCTTCATGGTTAGTAGCAATAAAAATTGTTCCTTTCGGAACCCAAATTTTCTTTCCTTTAGTGTTTAATTTTTCATTATTACTTATTGTTTTGCACTCAAAAGATTTATGTCCTTTTTGATTACATTTAAAACAAGTAATATTACTTTGGTTAGCTTTTACAAAAATATTTTTCAATGATTTTTGTTTCTAGTGTTATACCCTAAACCTGCTTTGTCAAAAACTGCTTTTTGACTATCTAAAATCATATTTAGTTTAGTTGAGCTTAGAGTAAATTTCTCAACAATGTCTTTATACTTTTTAACATCTTCTTTAGAAAATCATTTTCATTAGAGATTGATTCTTTTTCTTTAATTAGATTTTTTTTCAGATTTTAATCAAATCAATCTTATGATCATTCTTTTCATTAAAAGTGTTTCCTTTTATCTTTTAAATCTTTAACTACAAGATTTAATTCATTTTTCTCTTTAATTAAATTTAAGTTTTCAGTTTTCAAAGATTTGTGTTTCTTTTTCAAAGCCTTGAAATCAATCATCAATTCATTGAAAGCTTCAAACATTTCATCAAAAGTAAATTCATCATCGGGGGTTTCGGTACTTACCTCTTCGTTGTCGTCCGCCATGAAGCAAACATTTGCAACTTCTTTTGTTCTTCTTCTTCGGAAGAAGACTCTTCACTGTCAGTCCAAGTTGCCATGTAGGCCTTTTTCTTTTTCTTATAGGCCTTCTTAAGTAAAGGACAGTCATATCTAAAATGCCCTGGCTTTTTACATTCATAACATACTAAGGGCTCTTTCTCTTTGTCCTTGTCCTTTTTCTTATCCTTTTCTTTTTCTCCTTCCATTTTTGATACAAATCTCTTTTGTGGAAGGGCCTCCTTCTTTGCATAAACTTCTTGAATTTCCTTGCAAGGAGGGCTGTCTCATCATCATCATCATCTTCATCATCGCTGCTGCTTCTTCCTTTTGCAGCTTGAGGGCGATGGTCTTCTTCTTTCTTGACTCATCCTCATTGACATGTTGTTTAACTTGAAGCTCATGAGTCATTAGCGAACCAAGAAGCTCTTCCAATGGTAGGATGTTCAGATCTTTGGCTTCTTGTATGGCTGTCACCTTGGCTTCCCAAGTCCTTGGAAGTGACCTAAGAATTTTGCGAACAAGCTCAGAGTTAGTATAACTTTTCCAAGACTTTTCAAACCATTCACAATATCAGTGAATCTAGTGAACATGCATGTGATGGTTTCATTTTGTTCCATGGTAAATAATTCATATTTATGAACCAAAATATTTATCTTTGATTCTTTTACTTGGTTTGTTCCTTCATGTGTTATTTCCAACCTATCCCAAATTTCTTTTGCGGAATTACATGTTGAGATTCGGTTGAATTCATTAGAGTCTAAGGAACAATACAAAATGTTAATGGCTTTAGCATTTAATTGTGCCATTCTCCTATCATTATCATTCCAATCCCTTTCGGGCTTAGGAACAATAGTGCCATCAACTACGTGTGTGGGTGTACTAGGTCCATTTATTATTACTCCCCACAATTCATAGTCAGAAGCTTGAATGAATATTCTCATTCTAGCTTTCCAATATGAATAGTTGGTTCCATTAAATAAAGGAGGTCTATTCGTAGAATGACCTTCAGCAAAACATGAACCACTTTGTGTTGCCATAAGGATCTTTAGCCCTTGATCGTGAGATCAAATTCTAAATGAGCACTTGCTCTGATACCAATTGTTGGCCCAGATGGCAACCCAAGAGGGGGGGGTGAATTGGGTTCTTAAAAATTTAAGACTTTTTAAATGTTTTAAACAAATTAACTCAAGATGTGCAAGTGAGAGAAATTAACTTATAAGCAATGCACAAACAGAAATATAAGAGAGATAGAGTGAGAGACAAATGAGCACGGCAAACACAAGAAATTTTATAGTGGTTCGGTGCAACCAGCACCTACGTCCACTCCCAAGATTCACTTGGGTCCACACTATAATCTCCCTAGATTACAGCCGAGTTGTTTTACAAGCTCACAACTCAAACTTGTTGTTTTTCGGGATCACAACGAACCCAGCCGGTTTTACACGGGCTTACCAGCACAAAACCCAACTCGTTGTTTTAACGGGCTCACAACGAACCCAACACGTAAGCTATCCCAAGCTTACAACGAGGTATACCTCCACTGATTCAATCCACTGATTGAATCAGTACACAAGAAAATAAGAGTTTAAATACAAACAGCTCCTCTTGAGCAGAATAATCAAAATAAAGCTTAGGTTTAGAAAAGCCTGATTAAATAAGCTTGAATGCAGGCTTGGCTTCTTTGCTTCTCTTCTCCAACTCCTTTGAAGTGTGGAATCAGGCCTCAGCACAGATTCTCCTAGCTTTGGGGCTTTTGGAGTTGGTTGAAGCTTTTCTTCTTTTTCTTCTAGGTTGGAAGATCTTGATTTGCTCTTGGTTGCTTTGGGATCTCCTCTTGAACTTTTGTGATTGAGATCTGGAGCACACGAATCTCTCTCTTTGATTTCACTCCTTTTGAATCTCTTTTCTTGACTCAAATGATTTTTCCAATAAAGCTCTGTTTTTCCCTCTTTTTGAAAGATTTTCTTTTCTCTCTTTTTCTATTCTTTTTTTGATTTGAAAAGAGCTCCTCTATTTATAGATTCTGCAAAAATATATCCGTTAGAGACAAAAAATAGCCGTTATTTGAAAATCTTACCGTTGGGGCTGATGTGTCATCGTGAAAAATCGCGCCCAGATTTCGCGGAGTCGACTCGAGCTTTGTGGGAGTCGGCTCGAAGTCGATTACTAAAAATAGAAACATTTTAAACGTTAGAGGGTCGACTCGCGAAAAACCAAAGTGTCGGCTCCCGACAGTCGGGGGTCGACTCGAAGAAAATGGGGAGTCGACTCGAGAAGTGCTCAAAAAACATGGTTTCTGTTGTTTGAGCGGAGTCGGCTCGCACAGACAGGAGTCGGCTCGCACAGAGTCAGGGGTCGACTCTTGAAATCCAAGGGTCGACTCGAGAAAATCAGAAATCTCTGTTACTTACAGGAGTCGACTCTGAAACTCTAGAGTCGGCTCCGGAACGTATCAAAAATCAGAAATTTTTCTGATTGACTTTGAAATTCGTCCCAGAATAATTTTAAATGATATTTTGACTTGAATACAATAAATATGACATTAAGCATGAATTCAAGACATGTTTCAAGAAATCATTGATTGAAATATAACGTGTAAAAATTCCTTTTTGAAATCTTAAATATAGAGCTTGAAACTTCTTTTTCAAATTGATTCAAAACTCAGTGAATTTAAACATTGAGAGTCCATTGCTTTCATTTTGAATAAGCTCAAGGTTTTTGATAAATAAACTCATTATTTCCTTTAAAATACTCATGGCTTTTGGAAATCATCAAAATCAATAAAGTTGGGGTAAATACAATTTCCCAATTTTCTCAACACTTTTTTACAATATTAGCTCAACAAAACTACTATAAAAAGTCATACTTTTTTTAACCTTTTATGGAAGTGTGGAAATATAATTCTCAGTATAGCCTTAGGTGACATTTGTCTAGGATTTAATAAAAATGCTCAATTTGAAATGTTCTACACTTTTTACCTTTTATCAGATGAGAACCAAGTATTCTTTGGGAGTACTTAACTCGATCTACCTCATATACTAGGAGAAGTAGAGAAAATATTGTAACAAGATATCTATGCAACCATTCACACCACTTTTTTTAATTGTCTCGGATAAGAAAATCGTTAAAATTTGAACCCATATTTTAAGAAAAAAGGGCAAGTCAAAATTGAGTTATAATGAATTAAGCTTAGAGATTAAGGGCTAAAATTTAATGAGCCTCATTGTGAACTTGCCATTTTAGCAGTTGATTTTCAGTTAATCATAAGAAGCCTTAATCATTAATCTCATGGATTGGGATAATTTTTTATTGAAATACTACTCTCTTGACCAATTTCTTCCATCTAACTATTGCCTTCTTCTGTTATCCTAAAAGTCAATTTTGATGGATTTATAAAACATATGACTGGAAAGGAAGGTTTTAATCTTTAGAATTACAATGACAATTTTTTCTTTGTCAACTAGTCATTGTTTGGTGCACATGTGAAGGGCTTCCCATGACCCTAGTACACCTAACAAGCCTCTTAAAATTTGGTTAGATGAGGACTTGAAGACTTTGCCTAAGGTAGTGTTTGATAGTCCAAAAGCTATCCCTGGATAAATATACGGGATAGCATTTATCCAGGGCATAGCTGAGGGAATAAGTATTTTTTTTAAATTACAAGTTTGCCATCAATGGATAACATTAGTTGTTCCTTGGTTTCCTAGGGAATAAGTTCTCTAGTTAAATTTTTTCAGATCTATCCCTTCTAGCTATAGCATTTGGGAATAAGGAGGGATATCCAGAGGATATCCTTTCTTATCCCCCATATCAAACACTACCTAAAGGATTAAAGGACATCTTCTTAATAGCCTATCTTGCAACCATCCCCAACCAATAAAAAAGCAATTCACAAAAAGAGTTCTATATCAAATCTTATAGGAAGGAAGTAACTTAGACATGGATTTATTGGCAATGAGGATTTGGAACCAAAAGGAAACATATATACCCTCAAGCTCTACTTTTGTCCATAGGTATGTTCTTATCCATATCTATACTATATATAAAAACAATAATTTTAAATATAAGAATGTAATTTTATTTCTCATTTTTTTATCTTTCAAAAATACCCTTCTCCCCTTCTACAACAAATGGCTTACCTCTCTCTAAATAAATTTGTCTACTTAAAAATAATTAATTAAAATTACATATCTTAAAGAAAGTAAAGTGTGAATTAGTTTCTAATCATTTTTTTAAGGTGTGACAAGAGGAAAAATAAAATAAAATGACCAATTATTCTCCTTTTTTTTTTTTAATATGCATTACAACATCTAGTTGCTATTCTTCTAAGAAGTTTTGTTTATTTATTCAAAAAAACTTCTTATATTTTCTTAAAGTTTCTGATAATAATAAAAAAATCAATTATTTTTAAAATTATGAACATGGTTACTTTCCTTTATTTTATTTTATTTTATTTTTATTGCTGAAACAAATGGATGAAAATTACACACATTGCTCTAAAGTAAAATTATGCAAGTTTTTAAAAATTCATATTTTTCTCAAAAATAAAATTTTTAGAAAATTCTTTTAAAAATAATTTATTTTATATTACCAGTGCTATCTTCTGAGTCGTTTTTATAACTGGTGCAATTTTGCACCAGTTTTACGGTTAAGGGGTGGGTTTCAAAGAAATTGCAGGAAAGGTGTTAAAGGGGAAAACGCCATTTGAAATGACGTTTTCCCGGTGCCATTTCAGCTCCCAAACATCGGCCATGTCAGCCAAGGGGCTGACATGGAAAACCATGAAATCGCCACATGATGTGGCGATTTCACAACAAGTGAAATCGCCACATCATGTGGCGACTTCACGCGTTTTTCTCCCAGACTTTAAAGACCGCGGCTAGGCCCTCTTCTCTTCTTCTTCTTCTTCCTCCTCCCAGCCGTCCGCCTTCTTCCAGCGTCCTGGTCAGCGACAAGCGGAGCTCCTCTGTCCCGGCAAGCTCCCACTTCTTCCTCCTCTTACCTTTCATCACCCTCGCCTTCCCGATCATTAACTGCAGTGAGTATTTAAAATATTTTTTGATAACCACAAATACCATGCCCTAACTATCTTTGCATCATATTCGTTTATTCGTTTAATGTGCTAGCTATTAAAGTAAATGCAACTAGTTACTCAGATGCTGATTTTATTGATCATATAGATGATAAAATAACATTTAAAGTTATATATATGATGGATTTATAGGCGTATACATAAGAGGCTTGATAAATTTATTATCACCCTTTATTTCAGATGGAAACTGTACGTGTTTTGTTATATTATGATGGATCAATTGAACATGGCGGCCAAGAAGGGATACATTATAATCAACCTCCACGTAAATGTTTGAAATTGAGCACGGGAACACGCTTTGCTGAGTTAGTTGATCAAGTACATACAGCTCTAACAATTTCAGTACAGAGATATGTCATCAGATTGATGTGGAGATCTCCGACATTGAATCAAAAATATGTGCTTCTTCCAATTGAGGACGACGACGATGTGGAGCACATGTTGACATTTCCCTCGAAGTATCCTGAATATCGGTGTATTGAAGTCTATGTTTTAAGGGATAATGTTGCAGAGCCATATATTGTTGGTCATATAGAGAATGTTTATAACAGTTCTCCTATAGCCCAGCAGCAGGAACAAGTTAGGACTCCTGCTGATTTCCAATGATTGAGGAATTTATGCCATCATTGCAGAGTGATGATGTGATAAACAGTCAGTGTAATATGGATAGTCGGGAATGGAGTCAGACGAGAGTGCAGATGATGACTATTGGCCTGAACATGATAACTCAGATGAAGAGTCAAATGAAGATGAAGAGTCATATGGAGATGATATAGTTCATGAGACGGGCTTTAGTTCCAATCCTACATATAGTCAACCAGAACATATTCCAACCCAGGTACATGATCACCAAGCCTTTGCAGATGAACAAGTTCCAGAATTTTATGATGAGTTGAATTTGCATGATGGTGGATGTGTTAGTACTCCGAGAGAGTTACCCTTCAACTCCCAATTTTGGGATCCATCAATTACTGAGTTTGCTAAAGGATTATTATTTAATAGTAAAGATGAACTCAAAAGAGCATGTGACATGTATCACATCAAGAAGCATCGCACATATAATGTGTGGAGTCGAAAAAACTGTTCTGGTCTGTGAGATGTGCCTCTTCAAGTACTACCCAACGGTGTCCGTGGAGGTTGCGTGCTACTAAGTTGAAGAAGCATGGTTTTTTGAGATCACAAGGTATGAAGGGCCGCACACTTGTTTATTCAGTAATTTAACTCGGGATAACAAACATATTACTTCTCGAGTTATTAGCTATGCTGTTCGACACATTGTGGAGAAAGATCCAAGTGTGAATATTGAAGCTATTATAGCAACCATTGCAGAACAATTTCACTATACAGTGTCATATTCGAAAGCATGGCGTGGAAAGCAGAGGGCATTGATTGATATATTTGGTGAGTGGGAACCATCATATGCAAAGCTTCCTAGATACATGCTTGCACTGCAGAATGCTAACCCTGGAACAGTTGTATGTTGGGATTTCTACAGTGAAGCAAGTTCATCTGAACGTGTCCTGAATTATGTATTCTGGGCATTTCAACCATCTGTTGAGGGGTTTCGGTATTGTCGCCCGGTGATTTCTATTGATGGAACACATCTTTATGGAAAGTACCGGGGGAAGATGCTGATTGCGACAGGCACTGATGCTGATAATAGGATATTTCCACTGGCCTATGCAATTGTTGATGAAGAGTGTACAGCTAGCTGGAGCTGGTTTTGCTGAGGCTTAGGAGGCATGTTGTGAAAGATAGAAATGGCATTTGTCTTATATCTGACCGACATCCAGGTATACTGAGTGCCATAGCTGATAATCTAATTGGATGGGCTCCACCAAGAGCTTATCATCGATATTGTTTGAGACATGTTTGCAGTAATTTTAACTCGAGATTCTCAAATGTTCAGTTGAAAAGAGCAGTCTGGAAAGCAGGGAGTGAACATCAGCTTCGGAAGTTTAACTTTCTTATGGAAAGGATTAAAACAATGCAGAAGCTTGGTCTTGGCTATCGGACTTAGAGCCGGAGAAGTGGACATTGGTACATGATGGGGGCTTTCGCTACGGAACATTGACAACCAATCTCTCGGAGGTTTTTAATTGCGTGTTGAGGGGAGCTAGAAATGTGCCAATTACTGCGTGTGTACAGATGACATTTCGTCGTCTCGTTAAATACTTCAACACCAGACGCGCAGAAGCCTTAAGGTATGTACAAGAGAACCCTAACAACCTTTTCACTCCTCAGATTTCGATTAAGGTTGCTGAAGGTCAGGCCAAAGCTAATGAGCATAGAGTAACGAGATACAACATGCAAAGAGCTACTTATGAGGTCGTGACTAGGAGGTTCAGTGAAGCTCTCAGGGGTGGAGGCAACGTTCAGACTGTTTCTCTTAGTGACCGTAATTGTTCATGTGGGAAGTGGACACTATATAAATATCCATGTACACATGTGTTAGCAGTGTGCCAGGAGATTGGCAGGAGATAGCGCTTTCGCCAATTATTCGGCGAAATCGCCCCAAGAAATCGCCCGATTTCTATCCGTTTGGAATTTCATGAAATCGCCAGGCAGTCCCTTGAGAGGGGGAAAAAAAATTTAAAATTAGAGCGAATTAAAAGGAAACCAACTGACTTACATTATGCTGAAAATGAAAAAAACAAACAAGTCGACCGAAACTCGACCGGAAACTCGAAAACTCGAAGAGAACGAAACAAAACTCGACCGAAACTCAACCGAAACTCGACCGAAACTCGAAAACTCAACCGAAGATCGACCGAAACTCGAAACTCGACTGAAACTCGATCGACTCGACCGAAACTCGATCGAAAGTTGAATGAAACTCCACTAAAACTTACCAAGCGCAACGAAAGTAAATGCCGTTCATGACAAAAAGATAATACATTTAACAACACATTCTTATAAAAATTAAAATTTCCAGATACATTTCAAAATAGAACTTTTACATCAGTTAGTTAAAGTACAAAAATCTATTAAACCTAGGTTCCACATCCTCGTCTAGGAGGTCGGCGAATGCGTCCAGTCCGTCGCCTATATCGCCAATGGTATGGGATCCTCATCAATCACCTGAGATACCCCCTCTGCGTCGGTATCAAGGTAGGATGGAAAACATCATGCATAGCAGCGTCCAAGTGTGACTGGGAACATCAGCATCCTCACAGATCTCGGCAATGTCCGCATCAACAATGTCATCAATGCGACAGATCTCGGCAATGTCCGTACCCTCCCCGGCGTCCCTCCTCTGCGAATACTCGTGTGGTAATGGAGAACGCATGTAAGAAGGCGATGGGGTATAGTGAAATGTCTCCATCATCTGATCAACATCGGCTCGTGTGGACTCCGGGACCTCCGGGTACAGTGTTGAAGTAGCTGTGCTACGAACATGCCGATGCCCGACCACTGACAATGTACCATGAGCCATTGCCGTCGCGCTTCTCAAAATATTTAGCCGCTCATCGTCCACTGGGGCGGCTACAGCCCGCTCGAGCTCAACTGTCAGTTGTTGAAACCTCTCATGCTGCATATAATATGACAACAAGAATTTATATGAAAGCTTATGAAGTTGAAAGAAAAAGAGACCCAAACAAATTTATAAAATAGTACCAGAAACTCAAATGAAGTGCCTTCCCCTTCGTAGCCCCTTGTACTGTACTCAGAACGGCCTACACATATTCGAGTGATGCTCCTAAACCAAGCCATATAATCGGGTGTGCATGGGAGTCCTGCTACTATAGGCTCTCCCATAATCAGATGCTGACGCCGTGCATTCCATGTTTGAATATAGCTCCCGTGCACAGCGTCCCATGATGCATTTGACCTCCCTCGTCTATCAATCTGATGAAGATGTGTTGAAGTATCGCACGGACATGGAATCGATTGCCGACATCCAAATTGACGAAGCACCCGGTCCGGCAAATGCCACTCAACTACATCAAAACATATCAGCGGGATCCGTGCCATCCAAATATCCGAACTTACCAAGCAGCTTGGAGGTAAAATAGAGATAACTGCTGCCGAGTAAGGACACCATAAGAACTGCATAGAAAATATCTAATTAAACCTTAACAACATAATGAATCGATATAATTGAATTCCATATTGCAAAATGACATACCCGTTGCTCACTATCATCCAACACATCCAACTGGTCCCTATAAGCACGTAGTGTATGCGTTGGAATATTTTTCATGTTATATCTAACGTGCCATCTAAACCCCCACGGTGCACCTAAGTGCCAATCATCATCAGCATCCGAAGGTCTCGCCTCCGGAATCTCGAGTCTCGTGGGATGGAAAATAGGAAATCGTTCCCATGCCCAAATCTGCATGTTTGGATAATTCAAAATGTTAATTAACAATAAAAATTACCTCGATCTCAAACATTAGAATAAAGTGTTTACCTGTAGCAATGGAAGATATCCTCCGATATCAGACTGAGTAGGGCTCGTAGCTCGACACAGTGCTCTATATAAACCAGCCAGCGTTGCCGAACCCCAGCTAAGAGCGGCAAATGCCTCCAAGTCTTCCAGAAATGGCACATACATCAACTTAACTAAATTACCAGAGGTATCTGGAAGAATAACTCCACCAATGATTCGAAGAAGTTGTCCCCTCACGAACTGCTGGATAACCTCATCATCCACATCTTCGTCCAAGTGAAGGTCGCGATAGAATTGATCGAAGAATGCCAATCGAAAACGACCTTTTGGAAATGCTTCGACAGGAGGCTCAACACCAAATAGCCTCCCAAATATAGCCTGCCACTCCGGAATAGTATGGCGCGGATCTAACCCAGTAACAGCAGAACCATCAATCCGAAGGCTACTCAAAATACTCACATCCTGTAATGTAATGGTCGCCTCACCAAAAGGTAGATGGAATGTGTGGGTCTCTTGACGCCATCTCTCTACTAGTGCAGAAATAAGACCAACATCCAGTCGAATCTGGCCAATCCTATATATGCCAAACATGCCGACATGATCTAAATAATATTGTACTCGTGGGTGCGACATTCCCGGTGTCTCTCTCCATATACGTGCGTCATGACGACGACATCTAAGAACCGGTAACTCCTGACAAAAATAAATTAAATGATACATCCGCATTAACATAAACAAATGTCAATTATTTAAGGACTGTCGATCAATAATACATACCTCGCCCTGAAATATATTCGTTGATCTATGCATCTCTTGCAAAGTTAGAACAGTAGGATCACGAGGCCCTGAATCTAAGACATTATGAGCCATGTCTGACATAACAAGGTAAAAGAACTATTAGCTGAGGGTATATCTCATTGCATCAATGTGTTTATAAAACACTTCTACATTAATACCCTTGTGCACCCCTATAAATGTAATTTAATTAGCATAAGGTAAACAACTTAACATCTATGCAAAGATCATAAGAACAATTTGGACAGCTTCTATGATAGTCAACAACAGATGTATGGCAACTGTCACTGTTGATATGGCGAGGCAAGTATAATATTAATATTAGTGAAGAAACAAAACTACAATCAGCTAATAGTTGTCATTCAGCACCAGATAACACCCAGAATAGTATTCTGATATATTAAGCATGCATCACAAGTATTACATAAACTAATCTAAAATAAGATTTTCTATTATCAAAAACTATCAGGGAGCCAATGTGTAGGCATGGATTTGTAATGGGAAAGTTCAGCAACATATAAATAAAGCAAAAACAGGACCAAATTGCAGTCTAAAAATTCTTTCATCAATAACTACTAGCAATACAAATTGCCATCTGTCTGATCTCAATTGTAGGTGAACAGTTCTGGTGCATTCTAAGATCAGATTTCAGCTTTAAAATTTAGAACACATTAATAGAAATAATGACCAATCTATTGTTGTAGTGATCAACAAATAGATACAAGCTTGAGAAACAAGGCCAGACTCAAAGCCAAGAGTTATCTGAAAGAAAGTACTTCCTGACAAAGGATCCTAAAATGTGGAAGAAAAAAAACAAAAAGTAAACCTTCTAGGATTTTGAGTGACAGCCTGTACCAGTTCGTGCCAGCCAGCACATAATATGCCATGCCGGTATCCACTAAGAGCACACAACACTGGATTGGCACAAGAGAGAAGAGGAGGAAGAAGGTGGATGGCAGCTTACTTGTAAAATGTACCGGGAGCAAATGCAGCAAGAGAGAAGAGGAGGAAGAAGATCCGGCAGATCCGGCAGATCCGGCAGCAAGAGAGAAGAGGAGGAAGAAAATTTCGGACGGCTGGAAGAAGGAGGAAGAAGAAGAAAGGCGTCCGGCTGGGAGAAGGAGGAAGAAGAGGGCAGCCGCGGGTCTTTAAAGTCTGGGAGAAAAACGCCACATCATGTGGCGACTTCACCCAAGTGAAGTCGCCACGTCATGTGGCGACTTCACCCAAGTGAAATCGCCACATGATGTGGCGATTTCATGGTTTTCCATGTCAGCTCTAGAGCTGACATGAACGAGGTTTGGAAGCCGAAATGGCACCGAAAAAATGCCATTTCAAATGGCATTTTTTTCTTTAACATCTCCCTTGCAATATCTTTTAAACCCACCTCTTAATCGTAAAACCGATGCAAAAATGCACCGGTTATAAAAACGACTCGCTATGTTCTCTCCCACGCGTGCGGTGTGCGATTTCTCGCAGTGTCAGCAGCAACGTGGCACGTGGACCGTGGATGGCCTCAAATCTCCCGTACGTTCTCCCCCCAGGCTTCGCCCTCTCGCACTGTTCGTCCTCACGTAGTCTCGGTGAGTTCCCGTGTAGCGATTAGGGTTTCCTTTCTCTTCACCTCTGAAAACTTTCCCGAGATCGATCCACTTCCATGTCGACGCCAAATCCTCCGCTCCCGGCCGCAGATGAAGACGAAGAAGAAGAAGTAGCAGTGGAAGAAGAAATCGTAGAAGAAGAAGAAGAAGAATTCGAGGAGGAAGAAGAAGTCGAAGAAATAGAGGAAGATGTCGAAGTAGAAGAAGAGAAGCAGGTCGAGAAGAAAGAAGAAGAGAAGACGCTGGCCGAGGAAAAGGAAGAAGAAAAAGCATTCGAAGAAAGCCAGGTCGAGGAAAAGCTCTCGATCCCCTTAATTAACGACCAGATCGAGGAAAAGGTCTCGATCCCCTCAATTAACGATGCCGTCAATTTCAACACCGCCTTCTCCGAATTCGTCTCCCAATGGGAGGGCCTCCAGCACTTCCTCGACGCCATCGGTGCCTCCATCGATGTCCGCTCCAAGAAGCTCGATGCCCTTCAAATCCCGCCGCCTTCTGATAAACCCGACAAGCAAGCGGTGGCCGCGACAGTGAAAGAAGAAACGAAACCCGTCCAAGAAAAGCCCTTGTTAGACGACCCGCGAGCGGAGCTCCACTTCATCTGCGCGACCATGGGCGGGCGCTTCCTCCGCAAGTTCGTCTGCACCCGTCTTTCCGACCTTGCTTGGCTCCGCAGGGAGGTCCCTGCCGCCCTCGGGCGCTCCCCCGACCCCCCCAAGCTGGTCTTCGATGCCATTGGGCGGTTCTACCTCCAGGGCAGCAAGGCCTACGAGCGCAACCCCACTGTGATCAACGGCCGCCGCGCCTGCATTCTGATTCTGGAGTTTTACGTCCTTTCCGGCTGCCCCTCGGGGGTGGATTCTGCTGTCAAGGAGAATGCCAGGTTGGCGGCCATCGCCTGGAGAAGCAGGCTCGTCAGTGAGGGCGGTGTCAAGTCTGCGACTGCTGTAGATGCTCTGGGCCTGGCTCTTTTTACTGCATCGTTCGGCATTCCACCTGAGTTTGGCTGCGAGGTGATGTATGACCTGCTACGGTTGAGTAATCTGAAGAAGACGGCTAATGTCTTTCATCAATCCCCTATCCTTCGCGAGAAAATACCAGGTAAAATTTGCATCTTTGAATCTTCACTTGTCCATAGAGCATCTGGTGATCTTCTACGGAGCAGGGAGATGCCATGTGAAATTTGTGTCTTTGAATATTCTCTTGTTCATAGCATCCGATGATCTTCTATGTAGCAAGTAGCCGTGCAAATTCTTCCATGCCATTGGCCTAAGAGGGCTATGGAATGTCATATAATGAATGTGTCGAAAAGCTCTAGGAACTCTAAATGACAATAATGGTATGCAAAAAAGATTAAAAAAATTAGGAAGAAGAAAGGACTTGAGGCATGTATTCCTTCAGAGAAATAACCAACTTCATCAGATGAGTAGGAATGGGTTTTATTTTACACTGCTTAATTTGTTTTACTCCTAGTATTATCTTTATAGGAGCTAAAAGGCAAAAAAAGTGCCTATAAATTATCTGACTTGTTATCTGATTAGTTGGGTTTCACGAGAGTAAATTATGTTTTTTAAAGCTTACTAGAGTTGAGAAGGTTGTGAATTGAAGGTTTACAATTTAAAATGGAAGAAATGGTGGAGTATAAGGATTTTCATGCAGAGACATCTTAGCATAATGTGCTGGCTAAAGCAGACAAGCAAAACAAATATCAGGTTTCTAGTTATACATGGTCAAGATATTGATGCTAGTTACTTCTATTAAGTCCTTGATTGTCAGAGTGACTCTTCAACATTCCATCTATCTGTAACTCAAAGAAGAATAAGAGGATTGTAGGGTGTACAGTCAATCTCCAACAATTAATCTACACTTGTAGGTTCTGAAATTATTTCATTTCTAAGAAACTAAGAGAAATAATGTTACATTTCTTGTTTTCGTTAATGCTACAGTCTAGGCAGAGTCCATAACCAACAGGATGCATTCCACTGCTAAAAATTAATGTGCAATCTTCAAAGAGAGAAAAGATGAACTCCGCATTATTTTTGGCGAATGATTATTCAATCAGAGCAGCGTGACACTTTTTAAAACACCAAAACACTGCTAAAAATTTCTGAACTTGGAAACCTAGTAAGTAAAAAGAACATTTCCTTCTTTTCTTGAAAAGAAAGAGGAAAGATATAAGAAGAAAGCCTATAAGGTTCATTGTCAAAGGGAGGAGGAAATAATAATGATAAGCCAATTGGCATGCATTTGGATGTGGAATATATTTTCAGTGTTTAAGGAAACTTATGTGAATACCACTGGAGGGAAGTGACTCATTCTGTGAGGTAGATGCCTTTTGGCATTTGGAGAGATAAGTGCTGGGATAATGTGCATTTAATATGCATACGATTTTGTGATGATTTAGACTTTTTTATGAAGATGAAATCACCCTCCCACATTTTGTGTTTAGAGAGTGGATAGGGGCAAAAAAAAGTAATTGAAGGGGATAATTTCCCCTCTTGTATGGTATAACTATTTCATCAAAATGTTGGAACTTGGAATAGAATTATACCATGACCTCTCATTTATCTCCTCCCATGTATAAGCTTCTTCCCCTTCCTTTTTTGAGTGTCTAGCAAGACATCCTCCCACTTTGAAAATATTGCCTACTTATTTTCCATATGAACTAGGCCTTAAAGTTTTAACTTTAGTCCTGAGAAATTACCTCTATACTTTCTCATGTCAAATAGTCATGGAACCACCACTTAATATAATCAGCTCAATAGGGACTTCATAAAATAGCTCATGATGCCCTTTTATTGCTGACTTGGCAATGATAAGTTCAGAACCTGGACTAGTGCAGATGGTGCGGACAAATTGATCCTTACTCAACAGGGTCGAGTTCCTCCCACTCGGAGAGAATTAGTGCGGACACCAGGCTCAGGAAGAGGTTTGAACAACTTCAGCTGGATTTTTTATGGATGGAAGATTAAATTAAGTTTTAGTCCTGTCTTTATTTTTCATTTGAGCAATTGACTGTATTTGTTTGATTGAGTCCTGTTTAAGTTTTTTATTGCAATTGAGTCAAAAGGATCCAGCCCAAAAACCCGATCTGGTTCAGCACAAGAAGAATGGATGCATGGTCATGAAGTCACCAACATTGAAGCCATATCATCACGCCACATCAACAAGGAAGGTCGCTCAATGAATAGAAAGATTTTGAATCAAGTCAAAGTCTCCACAACCACCTTTATCATGGGACGCCCCACATTCTCCTCTTTGCACGTCTCCTCTTGGAAACCACCTCCATAAATCAAGGGACGTACATATTAAAAATTGCCTCCATAAATCATGGGACTCCCACATTGATGCCCATATTGAAAATCATCTCCACAAATCATGAGACGCCCCACATTCTCCTCTTCGCACGTTTCCTCTTGAAAACCACCTTCACAAATCAAGGGACGTCTATATTGGAAACTGCCTCCACAAATCATGGGATGCCCACATTGACGCCCACATTGGAAACCGCCTCCACAGATCATGAAACGCCCTATATTCTTCTCTTCGCTGGCCGAGATCTTCTTCCTCTAATGATAATATGGTGTAAGTGCTTGGTAGTCTATAAAAAAGGCTCCTGACTTTTTGTAAAAATGGATGATTAATGAAGTTTTCTTGAGAAAATCCCCTGCTTGTTAGATGGTCCCTGTGAGAGGGTAGGCGTGAGGCCTGGTGTCTATTTATATTGTCCACATTTTATCCTCCTTTCCCCACTTTGCTTCAAGCCCATTTTCAACCGATCAAGGATCCCCGGCTTTCATGGTTCCAAAGTTGCATGTTGTTCCCACCATAAATTAAGGTACGGAAGCTTACAATATGGTGGAATCCTTGTCATTCTCAAGTTCCTTCATTGACCATAAATCAAGGTACGGAAGCTTACAATATGGTGGAATCCCTTGTCATTCTCAAGTTCCTTCATTGAGTGCATCGATTTTACTTAAGTTTATTAATTGTTGGGAGAACCCTCTTTAAAATTCTTTCAGATTTGCAATTATTAGATTTACTTAGCCCTAATCTGAGTGGTTTCTTAACCATAATGATCCGCTTCTTTATTATTTTGTTTAAATTATAAATTCAAACTTTGTTTAGTCTTCTAAGTCCCCTCCATAAAATTTCTAGTTCTTAAATAATGAGTGAATGCATGTGTTATTTCACTTAATCGTTCATTTAATCTTACTAACTCTATTAGAAATACATCCCACATCGATTGTCTCATATCAGCAGACCTCATGGACCATCAAAAACATCTACCCTCAGCCTTGTTCAATTACATAACCAAGAAAGGCCTCAGGAAACTAGGATTGAAATGTCAAGGATGAAACTTGTATTGACCAAAGGTAAGTACGACATTTACTATACCGAGATTAGGCTATCAAAGTGTATCGATTGGGTTGAATAGATATATCCAAACGCCCTTTTTTGACCTCCAAATTCTGATTTTTGGCTTTAATCAAGGTTTCTTATCTAATTGCTGTGTTTTCAGAAGGAAGAATGTGAAAGTGTAGAGTTTACCATCCTAGTCATGGTTTTCTGTGCATGTTGAAGTTAAAAACATGCATGTTTATCATATAAATCACATAACCTGAATTTAAAATGTATATAAAACATATGAAAGCAGTTTACAACACTACATAGAGCAATCACCTTAATGAGTGATTCAAGACTTTGTGGGATTTGGGCCTAGATGTCTTGTTCCAAAGAGATTTTGGGATCGATCTTGATTATCCTGTTCCGTCCCATCGTAGTCATAATACATTATAGTGTTAATTTTAAATAGGTCTAATTTAGCATACGATATAACTTTCAAAGTTTAGATATGTTTAAAAATCGAATAAAACACTAAAACTTCATAAACTTTTTTAAAAAGAAAAAAAAAAAAACTTCCCAAGCAAGTATTAGGATACATGACCAGATGAGGGATTAAGACAGGATGAAACATGAAGCATCTCATTTTGTGGAAAAATCAAGATACTTTAGTCAAATTTTACATGCATCCCATGTTCTCAAAGGGAAAAAAATACTAGAAAGGCCTTATGGATTGATTGGTTCAGTCCAACAAGCACAACCTGATGGGATTCCAGAGTTGGCTAATTGGATTCCATGAAGAAACTTGAAAAATTAGTTTTTGAGGTTAGCAAACTTTCGTTCCTTTCCTATCCTTTTATTTCTCATTCTTTTCTTCGCCGCATCATGGTCATGGGTGCCTTGACTCAGTCCATGGCATCCTCTCCCGGACCAAGCCAAAATTAATGCGGCCTCCAAATTTCAGTGGACGAAAGAGTTTGGAGCCTTAGATTAGCTTCTTGATAAGTAGGTGGCATTGGTTTCTGTTGCCATAATATTTCAATGCCTATTTTTCTTCTTTTCACTCGAGACCTGAGATGGAAGCAATTGTTAGGCTGTGCTCAAGGCATGCATCATAGAATTAGTAATTTCAATTACATATTTTAACTTCTTTTCTTTTTCTTTAATACATTCTCATCAGTTTGATAAATTACAATGCAAATGGGGAGCACTCAGTTACTATGTAAATGGGGAGCACACCATGATATAGCTGCTTATCACAAGGGATTCAAGATAATTTTCAATAAGAGAGCAAATCTCCAAATGTTTGATGAGTGAAACAAATGATGGAACATTGAGAAGAGAAGTCAAAATCTATAAATTTGCATATAGATCTATAATGCTATCCTTTGATGTTAGGAAGCTGCCAACACAACAAAGGAGAGGAGGTAGAAGGAGAGGAACAAAGATGTCAAATGAGGAATGAAATGGAAGAGCATTGAGGGAGGAGAATGCCATCAATGGAGTCAAGGCAGCCATGATGGGGTGCAGGGGAGAGGCGGGGGTGGGCATGGGCTGTGCCGGGCTAAGGGTAAAAAAAAGATCACGAGGCTTTGGGCTTAGTGGAGCCCAACCTCAGGTGAAGTATGGCCTTGCCTAGGGGGGAATCTTTCAAAGTCTGGGTCCAACCCGGGACTGGCCTAGTAGAAAGATATAATTGTTGTTGTGGTGGTTTCACTGTGCACTTTTAATCTTGAGGATCCGACTTTGAATCCCACCTTCAATGTTTTTTAACAGAAAACCATTTATGTTGATATATAAATAAATATATAAATATATTGAAATATAATATATATAATATATAAAGTACAAATTTTTGGGTCGGGCTGGGTCAAGCCTGTTTTTCTTAAGCCTAAGCCTAGCTTGAAATATGAATGGTCTTAAAAAATCGAGCCCAGCTTGGCCCCATGTGCTTATTTGGCTCGAGCCCTGTAATTTTCTGGCAGCTCTCAGGTCAGCCTATGCCCACCCATAGGGAGGGGATAACAAGGAAGAAAATAATAGAGATGGAGAGATAAGACCAATGAAGGGGACTTTACCAACCTTAAACTATCTGTTTTTAAATCTATCACCAAATTCCACAGGTTGCCCCTAGGTCAAGAACTCCTTGAGATTGAGCCCGTTGGACTGAACTTCTTGGTTGGGATGAATCTATTAGTATTTTTTTCTCCATTTGAGAATAGGGGATGCATGTCAAATTATGATAGCATTGAGTGATCTAGGCGATCAGCATACGTAGTGTTCTAAACTGCTTCAAAAACATATACTATTAAGATCTACATTTGAAAAGCAATTAGATTGCTAAAATTCATAGATTTAACAATGGTACACCAAACTATTTCGAACAAGGCAGTTTGGGGCAAACCAGTCTGTAATCAGGATGGTTTGGCATGTCAGTTTGGTATAAGTGGAGAACTGAACCAAGTCGCCCTGAACCAAACCAATTTGTTGGGTTTGGCTTGATTTGGTGTAGTTCATGGCTTGAACCCTCTGTTCCACCTAACTGATGTCACCGATATGGTTCGGTATGTCCCATATCGACCCATACTAGTTTGGTATGGAGAACCTTGGATTTAATACATAAGGGGCATATTAATAGTTGTATCTAGTGGATTGATGTATAGTAAATGAGACACTGATCACTTTACTGGCAACAAAGAAAGAAACAGAGTGATTTTTACTGATCAATATAAAATATTGCAATGTTTTTGTCATATATTTGATTGGATGCAACTGTTAAAGTTGGAATGCTTTCTTAATTTTAAAATTCTTCCATCCATTGCAGTAGATAGAATCAATTTATATTAATCAGTGGAGTCTTGATTGTCTGATATCACTTTACTATTTAAATTGCCAAGATTGACAAGGATTTAGAATCACAATCTGATTACTGAGTTCTTGCTTCTTAACTAATGAGGATATACGAGCTCTATTACTTATATTTTGCTTTCAACTAATCAAAAGTGTTACTTGTATTGTGCTTTAGACAATGATTGAGGGTGTCTATCTTGTTTCCGTGTCTCAATAAATCATTTTATTCTGAAATTATAGTATCTTGTTTAAACTCATTATCAGAATATATGTACCTTATTGATTTGTTATAGTTTTACTATTCTTATTCTATAAAATGTTGAGTTCTGCCCTTATCCCCCCCCCCCCCCTGTGCCCCCCCCCCCCCCCCCTCTTTAAATTTGATGGTTGACACTAACCTGCAGCATTGAATTTGAGCTTTGGAAGCATGGATATTTTAAAGTTGTGAAGTACATACCCTATACTATATCCACTTGAGATACTCCAGCATATTTTATGTAAACATTGGTTGTACTTACCATTAGAACCAATCCCCCTTCTTCCCCTTCCTTTTTCTCTTTGTTGGAGACCTAATCTAACTTCATGATTTTTTTTTACATAATTTCTTGTCCTTTATTTCTTTCTAGTTTTTTTTTTTTTTTAATCTTCAATGGAGCTTGTATTTCTTACTATTATATCATTCAAGTAACAAAGATAATGTCTTTGAATTGATTCCTGATTTCAAAATGGTTTGTAACTAGTCGAGTTGTTTAATGAATTTATGCTCATTTTGAAATTTTATGATCAATTTATCTTCAATTACCTTTTTTTCATATTTCTCTTATACCCAGCTTCAAACTATGGTAAAGGGGTAGGAAACTGGGAAAAAATGTCATATGGAGTGCATATAGGTTTAATGCTTGGTTTGGGAGTGGAGTGGTTTAGGGCATATCTAGGGCAAGCTGACCTTGATCCACTCCAGGTTGATTCAAGTGATATGGGTGTGGTTTCTACCCTTACCAACCCACGGTATACCAAGTTGATCTTGGTTCAGTATGAATGAATTAGTTCTTTAATCCTTGCTTAGCAATGATAACTTAAAAGGATGGACTAATATAAACCTCATGGACCATCAAAAATAAGGTTCAAAATAGCAAAAATTGATAGTGTATAAGCTAAGGTTGGGTACAACTTGTGCCGTATTGAGGATTGTCTCAGCAAAGGGTATTAATGGATATGTATATTTAAAAAGGCCACCCTTGCTGTGGCCTTTTTTGGATTTTTTTTTGGGGTAAATAGTTAATTTAAAAATAACTTTAAGATTTTAAAATAATTTTGGAAATTAATTTAATTTATGGATTTTGTAGGTTGGCTCTATTTGCTTAGATGCCAAAATCAGGAGAGGGCATGGGTGTGGGTAACTATTTATTTTCTAGGAGCACTTTAATTAAGAAAGTGCTTTGAAATGAGTTCATTTCCCTAGATAGTAAGCTCCATGTACAAAACATATAAAAAATGAACTTGGATGGTGTTTTTTGTCAGGTTAATTTGAAATTTATGCTAATTTTGGGCCTCAACTCATCTTATGTGTGCTTGAAACTGACTTAGTGTGGATCAAATTTTGTTAGTATCGTTCCATTGCTAGTGCAAACATGTTATTTTTTACTGAAAATTATTTTTTAATTTTAAAATTGGTTTCAAGAAAAAAAATCGTTCCATTGCTAGTGCAAACATGTTATTTTTTACTGAAAATTATTTTCTAATTTTAAAATTGGTTTTCAAGAAAATATTTTTTTTTAAAGATCAATAGCCTCAAAAAGCTACTCTAGTGGGATTATAGATAGACCCTTTCTTGACAACATATTAGAAAATCATCATGAACATACACCAATTTCATTTTGTTTTTGCATTCATACTCTAGGGTTTGAATCAGATGATTAAATAGAGAAGAATGTAAATATGGTGGAGTTTTCCCCTAATTTTGCTGATAGTCACAAATTAGTGGTCGGTTATTGAAAGAAAAGAAAAAGATATGGCATAGACAATTACCTTGCTAGAGTGAAGTTCTAGCTCAAAAAATTGTTGTAGTGGTTGATTTAGTGTGAAAACCCTTATAGTAGCTTGTCTCTCTTTCGTTTCATTTTTAACTTCATATGGTTGAAAATAAGAGAGAATCACCTTTTAACCCACTTTCAGAGTGGTACTCGGGTGTACCACTTACTTTAGGAGTGGTTTAGTGTTGGTTTCAGGTGAACCAACAACGTTCTTTCTTCAAATTACTTGATCTATCATTAATCTAAGTGGTTTGAACAATTTCCCTCGAATTAAACCTCCCTATATTGAATTGAACCTTGATGTACCGAGGCCTTGTTACACTACGTACCAAAGCTTGTGATAATGATCTATTATTAATCTATTATTATTATTATTACACTACGAACCCTTTCTTGAGAACATATTAGAAATCATCTTGAACATACACCAATTTCATTTTGTGTTTGGATTCATACTCTAGGGTTTGAATTAGATGATTAAATAGATAAGAATGTAAACATGGTGGAGTTTTCCCCTAATTTTGCTGAGTAGTCAAAAATTAGTGGTCAGTTATTGAGAAAAAAAAAAAAGATATGGCAGAGACAATTACCTTTCTAGAGTGAAGTTCTAGCTCAAAAAATTGTTGTAGTTGTTGATTTAGTGTGAAAACCCTTATAGTAGCTTCTCTCTCTTTCCTTTCATTTTTACCTTCATATAGTTGAAAACAAAAGAGACTCAACTCAACTCATCTAAGCCTTTTCCCACCTACATGAGGTCGGTTACATGAATCTGTTTCCTCCACACTGCTCTATTCAGGACCAAGTTGACATTTAACGTCGTAGCCCTTCGCATAGTTTGATTTACGAGATTCATGTTTTAAGGGTTTTGACGGAGTTTTACGCTGGCTGTCAACTACCTAACGCAATCCTCCTCCTTTACCCGGACTTGGGACCGGCCTTGGTGGAGTTGAAAACAAAAGAGAATCACCTTTTAACCCACTTTCAGATTGGTACCCGGGTGTACCACTTTTGGAGTGGTTTAGTGTGTTCTTTCTTCGAATTACTTGATCTATTATTAATCTAAGTGGTTTGAACAATTTCCCTCGAATTGAATCTCCCTATATTCAATTGAACCTTGATGTACTGAGGCCTTGTTACACTACGTACCAAAGTTTGCCATACTGGTCTCGTATCATACCAATAAGATATTTTGTATGATGCCGAATTTGTTTCAGTATCGATTGAACCGGTTCTAGCCAACCCATACCGTCTAGTATTGAGCCACATTTCTCAATATTGAGTGGTTAAGAGTGGGAAAAAAAGCACTTTGTCTTGGTACAGAGTGCATACTATACTGTATTGACACTTACATTACTATATTGACAATGTATTGGTATGGTTGTTAATACTTGTTTTGCAGACCTTTCTACATGCTAGGAGGTAACTTAGTTGTTAGAATTAGGAGAGTCTGCACTTGCAGGTGTAGATGCAGAGGAGCTGATAGTTTGGAAATACTTTACAAGAAGTACTTAGGAAGTAGGTGCATAACCAAAGAAAGAAGAATCTGGTTAATAAGAGATGCACGTGCCAGATTGCTTGATATCTCAAACCTTGATAAGAAGATAACTCATCCCTTGATCAACTAGTAAGCAAACAACCAGGATTGATAAAAGACTCCCTAAACTCTATAATGGTTTTAGACTCCCTCTGTGCATGAAGATTGGGAAATATTATTTTTATTCAAAATTCAATTTTTTTGCATCCAATTTCCTTCCAAAAGAGATTGTATGTTGAAGGAACTCTATGTTATCCAGTTTACAGTGAATGCAAAAATAATGCTGTGTTTTTTTTTCCTGTCGTCATCCCTTATTTTTCATTATACCAATGTGGTAACAGCCATTATAACAGTATTCAGATCCAATTTTTTAATATACCAAGTTGCTATTTAGATCCAGTTGCTCTTTTTTTTGTAGTAGACCCAATAGTTCTTTAACATACACTAATTAATGAAGCAACAAAAAAAAAGAAATTATTTATACTAAGTCGAAGGTTATACATGAAGGCCATTAAGTAGTTCATAGCTAAGACTGAGCAGAAATGTTCTATATCCAGAGATCAGATTACCAGACAAGACCATGAGATGATGTCAATGTTAAGAAGGTTGGCTGATTCATGCCATGTTCTTATACTGAATATTGCTCTGAACAACCTTAAGCAGGAAATCGTCCTATCTTTGACTCCGTTTTTTGAAGGTATCTTCTTGGGTGCATAGGTGCATAAATACGCCAAAGCGACTGAGCAGTAGATGCTTAAAATCCCAGGTCTTTTATATGGGATTCCAAGGAATTATGAATTTGCTATTTCTATTGGAGAGTTATTAGTTTCTTTTGCTAGGAAAATGAATAGATTTGCTATGATGGAAAATTTTGGTTGATTAAAGTCTTATATCGAGTCACGTTGTAAGTTAGTGTCCCTGGTCTCTTTAAGTTGATAGATTTTTTTTTTCCTATTAGAAAACATTATTTAAAGTAGTTTAAGTGTCTATACATATTTTAAGGGATCTGACGGAGTTTTACGCTGGCTGTTAACTATCTAACGCAACCCTCCTTCTTTATCCGGGCTTGGAATCGGCCTTGGCGGAGTTAACGCAAGAAGGTGAAATAGTTGAAGATGTAAATTATAGAGTTAAAGCAGGATGGATTAAGTGGAGGAGTGCTTCGGGAGTATTGTATAATCGGCGCATCCCATTAAAATTAAAAGAAAAATTCTATAAAACCGCTATTAGGTCAGTCATGCTATATGGAACAGAGTGTTGGGAAATACTGAAACATGTGAATAAATTAAGTGTAACAGAAATGCGTATGTTAAGATGGATATATGGTAAAACTTTAAAAGATAGAATTAGAAATAAACATATAAGAGAAATGATAGGAGTAGCCCTAATTGAAGATAAAATGAGAGAAAATCGATTACGGTAGTTTGGACATATACACGAAGACCTTTAGATGCTTCAGTTAGAAAGAGTGATCTTTTAATAATCCATGGTAAGGATAGAGGTAGAGGTGGACCTAAATATATGGACAAAAATAATTAAAAAAGATATAACTATTTGTAATTTGAATGTCGACTTGGTCCTGAATAAAGCAGAGTGGAGGAAACAGATTCATGTAGCCGACCCCATGTAGTTGGAAAAAGGCTTTAGATGAGTTGAGTTGAGTTGAAGTGTCTATACATATGGTCCAGGAGGAGTGGTGAATTATGTATGATTTATGCATTTTATTGATGAAGTGGCTTCTTTATGGAAATTTTATGCTCTATTGTTGTCTCTCTTTACTATATTATTGTTCTTCTCCTCTGTTCAACCACTTCTTTTTTCCACCGCTTTTATACTCTATCATTGTTTAATCTATTATAAGAAAAGAAAATTCAGATCTGGCCATATCTGAAATATATTATAAGACACATTTATCTAATTTACAATTCTAATATAAGAACCTTATCACCATGCAATTTGCAATTATGATCCATGTTCATCTTTGATGGATCATTGATGTTATTCATCATTTTGTGTTAGTTGTTGCTGGTTTTGCTAATTTTAATTTTATGTGCCTATATTATGTTATAGCATTGAGGGTAGGCTTTGGCACAGCAAGTAAGGTTGCACCAATGTGACTTGGGTGTTTTGGGTTCAAAACACGAAGCAACCTTTCTACATGCAGGGGTAAGGCTGTATTCATTTGATCTTTCTCGGACCATGCAATGGTGGGAGCCTCGTGCATTGGGATGCCTTTTATATTATGTTAGCATTATCTTGTTAATGTGTTTCATTAGTGTTAGTTTTTTATGAAATTTGGTGATTTTTGAACTTAGCTTAATGTGAAATAGAGGTTTGATGATCAAATCTATTCTGAAAAGAGGTGTATATATGAGATATAATGATGTATACATGTACATATATGTAAAGTTGTACATATGTAAAGTTTGGGATGTGTATTTGAAGCACTGGAGGGTCTTCCTGCCTAGGCAGCTGCCTAAATGCATAGCCATGTCTAGGACATGGAGAGAAGTCATAGAGTTAAGCTATGCTATCGCTCAAAGAATTCAATTTATTATTGGAAAATATTGTTTTTGGAAAAAAATATCATCTTGTATTTTATGAGGAATGATCTCTTAGACTCACCACAAATAGAGGTTGGGAAAATATGGCTGCTGAAAACATGACAAAACTGACAGCTTGTCCAAGGGTCCCATGAAACACCATTTTCTTCTTCTTGAATATAATTAAGCATACATCAGAAACCTGTTAGTAAGTCAATGTTGTATTTACAGGGAGATGCAGCACTTAAAAACTAGGCATACTTTTCAGGTAAAATGAAAGTCGTGCTAAAGTTTTATGGTTATTTAAACCTTGGTGTTAGTGCTGGTGTTTTTTAATATGCTCCCATTAAAGGACAAGATTTGGAGCCACTTATATTGCTTAAAACATGGTTGCAGGACATGAAAGATGAGAAGTTATAGCCATTTATATTGCACATGGGTTAAAATTAGTAAGTTGATGAATAATATTCATTTGAAGGATGGGTACCTGCCTAAGGACAGCCAATAAAATTTGTTTATATTTATCTAATTTCACTTTTTATGTCAGAAAGTGATGCAGGGAGTTAGTGACAAACTTTTATATTGGGAAAAGGCAGAACATTTCGTAGTTGCTAAGCAGGGAACATGGCCTAGGCATTAATTAAATACATTTCCTAATATAAATATGGTAATGGTATTTTTGAAAGAATTTCATAAATTTCTTTTCTGGAGATTGCTGCTGATAATCAACTGAATTTCATAAATTTGTTAAGTTTTCCATAGCCTGTGAATCACCAATTATCTCTTTCATAAGACATTAAATGTAGGCATTTCATGGTATATGCAGGCATTCTGTTAAATTTGTCACTCACATAAGATATTCTGTGAACATGATGTTTTTCCTGCGTCAAAATACATTTTATGTTGATGTTTTGCAATATGTGAAGGTGAAACCTACATTTAGCATTAATTTCCATATGCCTGCAAAAAGGACAACTTAAATTAGGTATCGGAATCTTCTAGCGTTTCTGTGCATTTGTATCCTTTAATAGACGGGGGAGTCAACAATTCTTTGATTTTGACTTACTGAAAATCACCTCATGAGCTTTCTAAGGAACATGGGAACTTTCTTAGCTTTGTAATGTCAGTTTGTAATAAATTCATTATGGCATTAAACATATATTTCAGACACAAAAATGCAAATTTCTGATTTCTGGGAGCTGCTACCATTGGTCCCATAGGGCTCACTGACTTACTCTCCTGATTGCCTTTAAGTTCTGAAAAGGCTATCCATCAATATCTGAAACTCTTTTTATGATCATCAATAATTGTTTTTTTTAGTACATTGGATTGCTTTTCTAGGCTTAAACATGGCCTTGCAGATCTAACACGATCATTTTATTTTTTATTTTTAATATCAGGCATTAACTTCACAAATATGTCTGCTTATCATATATAATGTCCTTAATGATGCCTACTCATGGTGCAGATATTATTAAAAAATTGCTAAGTAAGGACATGCTTGTTGAAGCGGTTGACCTAGCTTGTGCTTTTGGGCTGAAGGAGAAATTCCCCCCTATCCCTTTGCTGTCTTCTGTTTTACAGAAATCATGGCTGACTGCAAAAGAAGAACCAAGGGAAGGACAATCTTCCCTAAAGTCACTGGTATGATTTGTTTTCCATTTTTTTTCACAGAATAACAAGTAACAATTTTCATTTAAATTTGTAATATTTGTCTACCATATTGAAAAATTAAATTCTATAGACACTATTTCTCAACAAAAATATATTTGTGTCATTTGCTGCATTTATTATCAAGTTTTTTGGTAGTAGGAAGTTCTTTCATTCTCAATGTTATTTTTTTCCCTTGAGTTTTGTACTTGTTTTTTTCTTTATATATGTGATAAGGAAACCATAGGTTGCTTTATATATTGAACTAAAGTATCTTTGTGGTAACTTAGGAACTGTTATCTTAAAATATATAATGCATGTAAAATTTAATGTCAAGTGATAAAAAACCAGAACATTTAGTAGATACTGTCTAATTATGTAAAAAATAAGAACGCAAAGCTTGGAGTTAATTTTGTTTATGTATATTAGTCTTAACGCTCTAATTACTTCCAAGAGAACATTATTTTGGGGGAACCCTATGTTCTTATTTATGTTTGACAATGGAAAAAAACACTATATGTCAACAAAACTATATTTGTGTCATTTTCTGCATTTATTGTTCAGCAGTAGTAAGTTCTTTCATTCTGATTACTAATTTTTGCTGCTAATATATTTTTTCCTTGAGTTTTGTACTTGATTTTTTTGCATAATAGGGAAACAATAATTTGTGGTGAACTAAAGTATCTTTATGGTCACTTAGGGACCTTTTATTTAGCATGTATAATGCATGTAAAATTAATGTTAAGAGTGATGAAGAAACGGAATATTTAGTAGATACTGTCTATTATGGAAAAAATAAGAATGCACAGCATGGAGTTGATTTACTTTCAAGAGAAGAGAGAAGGTTATTTGGGGGAAACCTATGTTTTGCGTTTGACAAATGCAGAGCAAGAAAGGGAAAAGTTGTGAGTGGGTGGGGTGGATCGTCTGCTAGCTTTTACTTTCAACCAATGAATAGAAATTTGTCAATTTCCATTCTTCAATTGAATTGCTCTCACTTTGTTTCATTTTACCGGAAAGTATACCGAGCCTAAGTTCCTGGATCGAGGATGAAAGTAACTGTGAAGGTTTGGGATTTTTCATGGAACTAAATTGAACTGTAGATATGTATGGATCTGCAAAAAAATTTCTACATATCACAACACCATCTAGGATGTTTGATTCCTTTTCTATAGAATGAAATCTTGATTTTCTCTGAATTCACTCGGAACCTTCAATCACTGTGGTTGAGGAATCGGCCAGATAAGATCTGGCAATGCAATATTTATATCTCATCTTGACCATCCATGTGGGACCTTTCTAGTGACAATTTATGTAATGGATTTATGCAGAAAGAAGCCAGTGAAAAGAAGGTAGCACTGCTTAAATCGGTAGTCAAATGTCTGGAGAACAACCAGCTTGATCCTTCCGAGGTAGCTAGTTTTAATATGTATGAGAAAATTGCTGAGTTAGAAACAGATATTGCAAAAGTTGAGCTGAAATTAAAAAATAAAAATTTCAAGAGAATGGCTGAGGAGGCTAGACTGTCAAAAAAACCAGAAACACAAGCTAAACGTTCGTGGTCTGCTTCAGCAGAAGCATCTTCTGGGATTCCACCTCATTTAATGAAGCAAATTCAGGAACAGAGAAGTCCTGCTTTATCTGAATCTAAAGACTTATATGCCAGCATTATTCCCCAGAGTATGCATGATGATGGATTCACAGGATCGCATAATGGAGGTAGCATGGGGTTTCTAACGGGAGGTGTGCATGGTTCAGCAGGAGTTGGCAGTAGTCTTGTAGCTGCTGCAACAGCAGATGGTGCTGGACCAACACCAGGAAATGACGTTCGGTCATATGCAAACATCAGTGGAGCTTCATTTGGGTGGCATCAGGATGGAGTACTTGATGACAGATCAGTTGCACACAACTATTCAGGGTATGCACCCTCAGCAGGCTTGATCGGTCCATCAGCAGCTGCAGCACAAAGTTTATATCAACCGCAGGCTTCATCTCTTGGCATACAAAGGAGCTCAGGCTCCAATTTGTATCGTTTTGCAGATATTGTTTTGGAACGTGAGTCGCACTACAATTCCAGCCCAAGTAATGCCATGCCTGGTGCCACCAATCCTAGCTATTACTCATCTTACCGGAGCTGAATTGGCAGCATCTACTTTTGCTAAGACAATTGGCTGAATTTTCAAGCTTGATGCTCACCATATCAAAAGACCAGTTGCCATATCTCTTTGGCTTTGGTTAAAGCCTCAAATCTCTTGCCATTTGCTTTTACACAGTTTGCTGGATATTTAGGCCGCTCTCAAGTTATATGTAAACTCTCTGGTTCCTCTTGGTCATCAGATATTTTCCCTTAGCAACTATCTGTACCCTGCCAATTGGTGAAGTAGTAAACGTGGGTTAGAGCAGGCAAAGCTTAGCACTCGATTGTTTTTTTTTTTTTTTATTATGGTGAAGATAAGTGAAAAATTGCCTCTTCCTTTGTCATATGCTATGCTGCCAAGCTCCGTCCTTACCCATAATAATCTCGGGGGTCCCAGAAATGCATCTGCAACGTCCTTGGGTGGTATTCCTTGTTTGCCTTAAATACTCTTTTAATATCTTTCAGCAAAAAGCAGAACAGTTGAACAAAGAGAAGTGAATTTTCATTTTTCTTATAATTATTTGAAGATTGTACTTAACCGGCCATGGTATAATGATCATAGCTCCTTGATGAGAGCTGTCATATGATGTACGGTTTGACCGTTGGCCAACCAGTCCTCGAAAGGTAAGATGGCATCGGTTCCAGGGTGGGAGCTGTATGATCAACTACGATTTTATTCGGCTTCAGGTCTGCATGATTTGGATTCTTTAAAAATTATTTTATTTTATGTTTTGGCTTGGACGTCTCAGCCCATGAGGTGCTATTGCACTGCCATCATAAGTTCACATTTGTATGTGAAGGTTTGGGTCGAATCAGCAGTGGCAAAAGATAAAACCGGTTAAAAAAGAACTTCTAGAAATAGTTAGCCTGAAAGTGTCGTGTGAATGACGTTGGTTGTTTGAAAGAAATGCCAACGCAGAGCAGTTTAACGGGATTGATATCCCAATTACTTGTATCTGTTGCTCCAGTGCAGGAATTGAGAGGAAAGCTAAGCTCCAGTTTTGACCTCTGGCTTGTGGACCATGAGTCATGCATTAGGTGATTTGTGTGCATTAGTTCCTTCAACCCCAATGCCATTGCTTCTCCAGCACGCAAATGTCTGAATTTTGAAAGTTGAGGGCGGATGATCCGCAGGTGCAAGCCCAACACAACGAAGGAGCTGTTTTTTAAACTGTAAAACGTGGTAAACGATACAGGTTTAATAAGAATAGCATGAAAGAGGTGTTTAATAAGAATAGCATGAAAGAGGTGTTAAAATGTAAAACGCCATTTGAAGTGGTATTTAAGAAAACATCAGTGGCACTTTCAGAAAACTGCTTCCTCTTTCAGCTTTCTGTTTCAGTTAGAGACCATCATTGAACAAGTCACACAGAAGAGCGCAAAAAAGCATCATTTGAAGTGGTACTTTTAAAAAGCGTCATTTTAAATAGCGATTTTTAACTTAAAAGCATTACTTTTTCAAAAAAATGCCATAGCATTCTAAAAAAAAGCATAATCATTTTAAAAAAATTAAAACAATACTTTTTGTATATCTAAAAGTATGATCATGTTAAAAAAATACAAAAAAAATGGTGTTTTGCCCTTTTAACACCAGACGTCTGCAAGTACTCTATTTTCTATCTCGAAGAGTCCGCCACCACCATGTTTAATGTTTTCTTTTCTCTTGCATGATGGCATCAATTCCACATGCATCATGGATCTAAACTTTTTTTTTAGGGTACAAATGGGTGATCACACTAGTCTAGTGTGAGTCAGCCCAGATAAGTCAGAAAATAAAATCTGTTTGAGTACAAAAGGGCAGGAGTCATCCTGCTTCCAAATCCAAATCCCTGAATGATAAGCCATCGAGCCCGCTATCCAGTCAGCCACAGAATTAGCTTCCGATAGACATGATCAACGTGAACTCTGTGAGCTTCCTAAAGGGTGACCCGGATATCATGTAGCAGTAGGTTAAATGCAACCGGATCGTCGTTATCTTGCCGAAGCCATCGGATAACAGTAAGAAATCCCCCTCAATGAGAAGGCTGTGAGCACGAAGGATCCGAGTGGCATAGGAGATACCTGCCCAGACTGCGTATAGCTCAGCCAGTGGGACCGAACAATCCAGAAGGCCTAGGCCGCCAGCAGCCAGCATAGCACCGTCAAACCCACGAATTATAAAAGCTGAGCCAACAAGTCTACCCTGAACACTACCATCAAAATTGATTTTAACAAACCTTGAGGGGGCTCCCAAGAGATGAAAATCGTATGCCGGTTCACTGCCGAAGTAGCAGAGGAACCCCAGTGGCCAAAATCCAACGCAGAGCAATGGTGAGTGTATTCCGTAGATAAGGAGATCGCTTTTCTGGCAGTCATATGCGGAGCTGCACGATCATCAATAAAGACAAGATGATTCCGCGATATCCAGACCTGATAAGCTGTGTAAGTCCAGATGGCAGCTTGCTGTTGGATGCCCCTCCGAATATCACAAAAAGAGTCGCACACTAGAAGCAGTGCTATCCTGCCCAATGTGATAGCCAATAATTTGCCAAATCTGTCTAGCTCTGGGGCATGTAAAGATAGCATGATCAGTAGCCTCCTCCTCCTGACCGCACATAGGGCACATAGGCCGGATAGACAACCCCCTTTCAGAGAGCATGGAGCAGGTTGGAAGGCAATCCCAAGCAAGCTTCCACATGAATAACTGAATCCTAGGATGGGTAGGAAGCCGCCAAATCCACGCCACATCCATCTTGTGTTGAGCCTATGGCCTATAAATTTTCATAAGATCCCTAACAGGAGCACTGGGAGACAGGATCTTTTCCAGAGTCTGGTATCAGCTGTGTGTCTCGGAGTGAGAGGAATGGAGAGGATCCTTCGAGCGAGCTCATTGCCGAAGAATCGGGACACCGTGGGCAGGTGCCAGAGGAGTGGTCCTGAGAGATCAAATCACTGATTCTCAAGTTGCAGGAGACATTGTTACTGATAAAAGTAGGCCAACAAGAAAGAGGGATATCAGCAATCCATGCATCTTGAACAACATCTACCGACGAACCATCACCAATCAACCAAGAGATATTATTCAAAATAGTCGAGCATGACAGCATACCTCCTTCCAAAAGAAAGAATATCCTCGAGCCAACTAAAATCCGTAGTGGGTGACCAATCTCCATATTTGGCTCGCATAAAAGAGCTCCATAAAGAGTGCGGGTCAAGAAGGAACCGCGTAGCATGCCTAGCAATCAGAGCCTCCCTCCTCATAGTCAGCGATTGAATGCCAAGGCCACCCTCAGAAATCAGCAAGCAAACAGTGTCCCAATCAATCAAATGGACACCATGCCCATCCTGTCTAGAGGCCCAAAGGAAATCCCTGAAGCTCCTCTCAATCCTCCTTAAGCACGTCAATGGGACAACGGAGTTAGACAAAAGGTAAAGAGGAAGAGAGGTGAGGACAGTCCGTAAGAGGGTAATCCTAGCCATCATGGATAGCCCAGTGACCTGCCATCCATCAAATCGATCACGGACCCGACGCTTTAGGTCAATGTAGTCACTGCATCTAGGCCGTCTACCTGTGATAGGGATCCTCAGATAAAATAGGCGATCAGTCTGTTTAGTAATGCCCAAGGTTCGGATGATGGCTGCTTTAGTAATATCAGTGATCCTCGGGCTGAAGTAGATAGAGGATTTCTAAAGATTGATCTTCTGACCAGAGGCCTGACAGTAGCGCCGAATAACGGAAGCAAAGGAGATTGCATTATGGACAGTAGCCCTCCCAAGCAAAATGCAGTCATCAACAAATAGGAGATGGGATACCGTTGGGTCTTGGGGGCCCGTAGAGAAAGGGGTAATACATAAGTCCTGCTGAGCCTGAGAGGGCAAGTGAGATAGATCATCCGTAGCAAGAATGAACAGGAAAGGGGATAAAGGGCATCCCTGCCTCAGCCTCACAGCAGAGTGAAAAAAATCCATTTGTCTTCCATTAATTAGAAGAGAGAATGACATTTTGTGAATACAAGCCCTGATCCAGTCAATAAAGAGAGTATCAAACCCAAATTCCTGAAGAGTTCGGTACAGAAAAGCCCAACTCAATCTATCATAAGCTTGCTCCATGTCCAGCTTAACAGCCATAAGGCCCTGACTGCGAGAGGATCTCTGGAGGTCATGCATAAATTCCTAGGCAATTAGGATATTATCGTAATACATCGCCATCTAATAAAAGCTCCCCGCTCAGGGGCAATAAGACGAGGAATGATGATCTGCATACAAGAGATGAGGATCCGTGCACAGACCTTATACAAAGTGGTGCAGAGGGTAATAGGACGATAATGTAGCGGAGTGGAAGCATCCGACCGTTTCGGCACTAGAGTGATGAATGTCCGGTTCCAATCTGCTGAAATAGATTTAGATTGAAAAACAAGCTAGATAGCCTACAGAACATCCTGGCCAATAATATTCCAATAATAGCGGAAGAAAAAGGACGAGAAGCCATCAGGCCCAGGGGCTTTATCAGGCCCAAGATCCCATAAAGCCTTCTGAATCCCATCCGTGTGATAGCTCTAGTAAGAAGATCATTCTCATATGCAGTGAGCTTCTTGGAGCTCGGAACCGGATGAACAGAAAATCCAACTCCATTATGCTCCGACCATCTAGACTGATAGAAATGTAGGAGCTAATCCCTGATAACCTGGATATCCTCATAGTAGTGCCCTTCCTCATCAGCAAGGCGCCAAATCCTGTTCGCTACACGGCGCTTCAAAGTAGCTTGATGAAAGAATCTGGTATTACGGTCCCCCTCTCTAATCCACTGGATCCGAGACCTCTATCTCTAGAAAATCTCCTGCTGCAGAAAAAGAGAGTGGTGAAGGGCTAGCTTAGCATGGAGGGAAGTGAGGTCAGACTCAGGAAGGCAGCCTTCTTGGTCTTCGATAGTTTGAAGGGTAATAATGTCAGCTTTCACTTGCTCTACTTTTGGTAATGTCCCCAACCTCCATTCTGCTCCATCTAGAGAGTCTACGTCTTGCTAGCTGAAGACGTCTGGATAGCTTGTAAGTGGCACTGCCTCTAACTGGTATCCACCAAACTTGAGAGAGAATAGTCCTGGCTAAAGGATAGGAGGTCCAGAACTGCTCAAAGCGGAACAGTTTCCGCTGTTGAATCTCCGCCTCCGTGAAGATCATGATAGGGCAGTGATCCAAGGCAATCCTCGGTAGATGAGTAACGGTGGCAGTGGGATAATGCTGAAGCCACAGCCTCAAAGCCATAGCCCTGTCCAACCTCTCCTATATTCTAGCAGAACCCTGGCGATTATTACACCAGGTGAATTGAGGACCCAAGTACCCCAGATCCATCAAACCAGCCTCAGAGATAAAGGTTCTAAACTCAGAAATATCCGCCGACCCAGCTCGATACCTGCCCCCTCTCTTTTCATGGGCCCCAACTATATAATTAAAATCCCCCGCAACGAGAGAGGGATAACCCTGATGAACAAGGGAGTATCTCAGCCCAGAGCACACGTCTCTCATGGAAGTCCGTACTGACATAAGTAGCTGAGAGAAGCCAGGGATTAGATGACCCCTCAGTAATAACAAGAGTGATTTGCTGGTTGCACTGGTGGAAAGCATCAACTCGAATCATGGAGTTGCGCCATAGGGCCAAAATACCTCCTGAAAGCCCCACTGACTCCACAGCATAGGAGGACGAGGATCTAAAGACATATCTCCTGAACCGGGTTAAACTGTCACCCGACAATCGGGTCTCCATTAATACGTAGATATCAAAACTATGTTGCTGTATAAGTCTCCCAAAGGAGGAGTGAAACGAAGGTTTCTGAGCTCCTCGAACATTCCAGATGAGAATCTTCATTTAGTGGTTGGGAGAGATTGGGACCTGATGCAGGGCGATATTCAAAACGCCTGCAACTCAAGAACGATCTAATCTGCGAGAAAAGAATTCGTCCAGGTTTGGTTCGAATCTTGACAAGAGAAGGGGAAAATTTCGAATTTGATCACTCACAATCCGAAGTTTAAAGGAAGATCAATTGAATTTTCAATTCAATTGTTTTGAATCAGAAAAAAAAAAAACATAGATCTGAATTCAAGAAATAACATCTAAATAGCATCTTTCTTCCCCATTCTGACGACCCCCAAAGCCAAGCCTAAATAAAAGAGATAAAACCCTAACATCATAAGTTTAGAAAAATTACAACTATGCTAATAAAAACGAAAATAGGCCCAAAACTCCTATCAGACAAGCCCGGATGGCCAAAATCCACAGCAGCTCATCGCCAAAGGCGATGACTTTGAATCAGCAGTCCGTTTCCATATAACCAGCCAAGTTTGGGCCCAGTCCGACACAGTAGCTGACCGGATTCGATTGACACAAAGTGTTAAAAACGAAGTCGGGTCAATTCCGTACACTCGGCCCAAACATGAAATTTCAAGCCCGTTTGTTCTTCAACCTCTTGGACCTTCGTAGATTACTGGTGTGGTCTTCCCTGACGTGGCCTGCTGACTCTGGGTTGCTGGTACGGAACATCCAAGGACTGGTTCGACTGACCCGAACTCTGGTCCGAACTGATGTCCTCATCAGGACCCAACCTGGTCCTCCGACATATCATCATCAAAAGGTTTACCATCAGCTGATTGTCCAATACAATCAATCACCTGGGTAGCCTCCATTGCTTCAGTGGTGTCTAGCTCCCGGGGGCAAATCTGTGGCAGGACTATTTTTACCCTCCCTAGGATGGCTCCTTTGAGCCGAGAAGAACCAAATTATGGCTATGCCCCACAAACTGAGTTAGGACAGAAGTCGCATCCTTGTCCTGAGATAAGGTCTCCCCAAGGCAACCCTTAGATATGGAGCTCCTTCCTGTCACAGCAGCAGGTCCCTGGGGTGGGTCCGTAGTTGCTGAAGGGGTGACATTAGCCTGAAATAGTTTGGAAGCAGCTAAGATGGCTTTCCCTTTCCCTTTTGCATTTTTGGATATAGTTCTCGGAGTTGTACTCGCCTCCGGCCTAGCCCTCTTCGAAGGACCCGGGCAAGCATCCAAAGTTACTTTGGGGTGCCCAGCCCACTTGGCTGAACCAAGAAGAGAGAAAGGGTTCACTGATTGCAATTTAGGATTCAGACCAAGCTGAACTTGAGAGCTCTCGGGATTAGTCTCAGTGAAACTGGCACGCTCATCTACTCCCGACACGCTAGCGTTTCCAGGCAACGGACCGATCTCAGAAGCAGCGGAAGACACGAGTGTGCTAGGCTTCAGTGGTGTCTTCAGGCGATCTTGGTCGGAGCTTGCCAGCCATCCACCGAGTCCGGCCTGTCAGAGAAAGCCATTGGCTTCCCAGGCAACAATTGAGGGGCAACCCCATCATAGAGCCTCGAAGTTATCGTCTTCCTCCTCAGATCAGAACCAGAAGCAGGGGAGGGTCTTCGCTGCCTAATAGCAGCCATCCACGGCCTGAATTTGGAGCCCACCGAGGAGGTGTCTGCAACCGGTGCTGGCGAGCAAGGATTGGAGTAGTGCAAAGATCCATAGTTAGCGCAGATGCCTTCCAAATGCTCGTAGAAGAATTGTTGCCAAAATGGTGATCGTCTTCCTCTGATTCTGGCACCTGGGCGGAGTGGCTTGCTGAGATCGATACAAACACAAACTCTGGCAAATCCACCCCTGCACTTCGCCGAAGTTGAAGAATCAGAGAAGAGGAATTCCCTAGCCAGGAGGACAATGGATCGGAGGATCTCGTCTGTCCAAAACTCCATTGGTAGTTGGGGCAAGCGAACCCACAGAAGGGCGAAAGGAACAGAGTTCCCTGCCGGAATAAATTCAGGGCACCCAACCTTTGTGGCTATGGGTTGCTCATTAACAACCCACGGACGATCCAACACCATGGTCTTGGCATTAAGGTCAGAGAATCGAAATATGATGCATCTGTGAGCTAGGCAAACTGCTTCCACCTCGCCGGGAACTCCACCTCGCCTAAACTCCCGAATGATCGCATCCGGTGGCACCCAGCGGTTGATGCTTCTAGCGAGGATCGCGTTCTTCTCCCATATGCTAGCTTCCTCTTCCAAGGCATCAGAGGGAACTTGGACTATTTCAAGGAACCAGAGCTCTAGGCCGGCCACCACTGCTGAAGACGGGGAAGGGGCAGACCATACAAAACGGTTATCAGAGGCTTGCCTCCTAGCAGCATGATCATCCGATGCACCATCAGCAGCACCATATATGGGGGGTACGCTTGAGCCATAATCCAGAGAAAAGCTGTCGAAGAAACCAGCGATGATCGCCGGAGATCAAGTAGGAAACAGTTGAGCGCTAATCTTAAAACACATAGAAAGATTCAGAAATACTGTAGCAATCGCCTAAGGGATACCGTCGCATTGCAACCCAATTTGGATCTAAACTTTGGTGCTCGCTTGATAAATGATAAGATGGCAACGACCATCCATGTCCTCTTTCACATGCATGCATGGCATATGCACAATAATTATTATAATGCAGACGGGAGCTGACGCGAGTCGTATGGGTTGAAGTCTGACCCTACCGCAACTACCCACCACGGGATGGAAGAAGCGCCCAAGGGCTGTTTGTTAGGAAAAGACGTGGGAAAGGATGTGGGAAAATAATAAACGCATTTTTTGTTTGCTGGGAGAAAGGGTTGGTAGGTGGGCGAGCGGTAGAAGGATAAACAAAACGGACAAAAGAGGGGCCTGGAAGTTGACCGAGACCAGCAGTCACGCGCCTCGTGAGCTACCCATAACACCGCCACTCTCTTCCTTTTATTCCGGCTCGCCCTCTCTCTCTCTCTTTCCATTCGCAAAACTGAACGCCGCCTCTCTCTCTCCCCATCTTTCTTTCTTCAGTCCAACCCAACTCCTATTCTTAGCTAGCGCCCATGGAAGCTACCACCGCCGCAGCCTTCTTCCTGGCAAGCAAATCGGCCTTCCTGCCGACCGCCGCCGCTGAGGAGGTGCGGATGCCGTGCGTGGCCGGCAGGCGGCGAGGGGGGAGCATCAGCTGGGCTGGGAGGGGAGCGGGGTTGGTGGTGGCGGCGGCGACGGAGAAGGGTGCCGGAAACGGGGGGAAGAAGCCCGGCAGTGCGGTGCCCAACTCCAACTATGTCGTGCCCCTGGACAAGGCGTCCGGCCTCACCCGCCCTCTTGCCGAGATCCTCCGGGACCTCAACAAGCGAGTCCCCGACAAGATCATCAACACCGCCAGCAATGCCATCCCTTGGTATCTCTCTCTCTCACCCGCCCCCCCTCCCTTCTTATCTCTTCTTCTTCTTTCCTTTACATTGGCTTTGATCTACTCGGTTCCATTTCTCGATGGTTGTTAACTTATCAGGGTTACATTACGAGTAGATCAGACATTGGTGATGTGGAAGTTTTCTTTTTCTGGGAAGATATGTGTGAAAATACGAAGAGGAAATATGGATCTGCTAGTGCTAACATTGTATGTGGCGCTGATGATATTCAGATTATTTTCTGGTAAACTATATCTATACCGAAGTCAACGTCTTAAGTTGATTATAACAAAATCTTTCAGATCAGAATCTGGATGTGTGGTTCTAGAATTCAGGAGGCTGTAAATATGATGAATCAAGACAATCTTAAGCTTGTTATGATTGGGATCTGGAACCAGAAAAGTTAGATAAGCTAAAATAGATGATTGTTTCTGGTGCTAATATTGCTCTGGCACTCCCGATGCTTGTTTGCATGCATCTTTTTTTATCTGGCAAAACAGGAGGTCTTGAACTTGAACTCATATTTTCATGGTTTCCATCTTTCCTGCAAGTGAAGCGCTTCTGGGTATCCTTTGCAAGAAGAAAATAATTAGGCTGAGAAAATTGTTTTTTTCAGAGAGGAAACTATCATAAAGAAAACTGGTCTATAGATTAGATAATGAAGAGGGAGCCCTAGTTGTGATGCGATAGTGAAAGCTAATGCCTCAATGCTAATACCGGTTTATGATTGTTAAGGGAGGAAGAATGAGGTTTCAGTAGCGTATATTTTTGGTGGTTTAGAGTTGGTATTGACTCTTATTTGACCCTACCTGAGGGACAATGGTCACTTATAACAGAAGCATTCTGTCTGCTTGTGTGTGTGTGTCTTTTTGGTACTCTGGCAAACAGATGGGTTTGTAGACTTGTTTTTTTGTGTGTGTGTGTGTGTGTCGACTCTAGCAAACAGATGAGATTGTAGGCTTGTGCATGTGTCTTTATGGACTCTGGCAAACAGATGAGACTGTAGGCTTGTGGATGGCAGGCTTTTATGTACTGAAATGTATCTTATTGGTCAATTTCTTTTTTACTTGGAGATGGGACAGTAATATTTTTCAGTCATTTGTTTTTGGACATTTATAACATATGCTAATTATATAAAAAGTGGTGTGGATGTGATGGGCAGTGCCCATAACTGTCGTTGCTCTGCTCTCAGAATGATCAAGGAGACTTCTTGATACTTGGCTTTGATTTGTTGTGTTCTTATTTATTAGAATAATGACCCTGCTGTCTGTATTCTGCTTTATTGCTAGTATATATTTTTAGGAAATGGTGTATTTTTTGTCCCACCAGGCAAGGAGAATTTCCTTGGTGTTGGACTTTGTTGCATGCTGTTTGGTAGGGGACTTAAAGGGTAAGAATCATTTGTAGTCCACTTTTTCAAGTCTTTATAAAACTTCTGATGTCTCATCTAGACTGGCAGCATGGGGATTATTAACTTTGGTCTTGATCTGGCTTAATGCCTATATGCTTTATATCTGATGCTTTTTCTAATCATTCATCTTATTAACCATTTTTGCTGCTTTCTTCCTTTTCTTTTCTTCTCCTGTTTTCTTTTTCCCTTCTGTGAGCATCCCCTCTTCTTCAATACAATTAACTTATATTTACAAAGTGAAGTAGTTTACCTCTTCTCGTTGCACTTCTTAATTTGTTTTATTGCCTTTCATACATTCCTTTTTGCATGTTTTGATGTGTTTCATATATGGACAAAGCTTTGTGGGTTAGTATTGAGAGTTGCTATCTAGTTTTGATATGTTTACTGCTTAAAAATCAGAATGCCAAGTTTTTGTTCCAGATTTCGTTTGAGAAAATTCCAAAATCAATAACCCACATTAGATTCATGTCCGATACAAATTGAGCCCTGTGGCATAGTATTCATCAAGATCTATAAAATTGGTACCAAGACCCATATCTGTACATTACTGGTTTGGTGCGCTATGATATTCACCCTGCCTCAGGGTGAGGTGCTATTTTTTTTTTCCCACTCTTGATCACTCGATTTTGGATGGTTTAGATCGGTATTGAGTGGCACAAGTCGGTTTGAATTGTTTCGGTTTATGCCAAATCAAAACTTGGTATTGTACTTGTACCTTACCGGTATAGTATGATATAGTACAATCGACCTTGACTATTCACAACTATTAACCAAGTATAATTATACACTTACTGATATGAAAAATTAAGTATAGAAAATTGTTTCTCATTAAAATAAAAGGCAATTTTTGCATGATATCTTGGATTTTCAATGTTTTAATGTCTATTAAAAGGAAAAAGATATTGATTTAAGACAACCGCAATTATCCTTTCATGCTGGAATCAATTGATTGATGAAAATAGTTTTATTTCTGTTAGAATGATTTTGATTGGAGCCACTGCATGTGCTTTATAATATTTCTTGTCATGTAATTTTATTTTGATCCTCTGTCCTGTTAGGACAAATTACCGTGTTTGTTTAATTCAATATGTTTTCTTCTTCTCATTGTGTTTCTTATTTTAATTTTTTTGCTCCTCTTATTTTTCTTTTTCTTGGTGTCTCAAGGTGTTTCATACATTGGCAGTGCTTTATCACATAGGAGTCATTATCTAGTTTTGATATATTTACTACTTAAAAATCAGGATGCCAAGCTTTTATGGTTTGCAATCCAAATTTCTTCTAAGAAATTCCCAAACGAATCTCACTTCAATTCATTTCATGTCCAACATAGATTGAACTCTGTGGCATACATAACTATTAATTGTCTAAGTATACTTATACACCTAGTTACCAATATGATCAACTAAGTACAGAGAATTGTTAGTCAGTAAATATAAACGGGATATTTTTCTCGATATCTTTGATTTTCAATATTTTAATGTCTATCAAAAAGAAAAAGATATTGATTTAAAGCAACTGCAATTATCCTTTCATGCTGGAAAAAAATGAGTGATGAAATATGTTCATTTGTGGCAAGATGATTTTGACATGCACCATTGTATGCCCTTTATGATGTTTCATAAGATGAAATGCTATTTTGATTATCTATCTTGTCTGGGCTAGTTCCTGTGTTTCTTTAATTCCTTATGTTTTCGTCTTCCTGTTGTATTTGTTATTTTAATTTTTATTAGGTATTTTATTTTCCTATTTTTGAGTCCCAAGGCTTTTCATGTAATGTATAAGGCTTTATCACATCGTGTTAAGAACTGTTAGCTAGTTTTAATTTTTTACTACTTAAAAATCAGAATGACGAGCTTTTATAGCTTGCATTCCAAGTCTCTTCTAGGAAAATTCCCAAATGAATAAGTCACATTAGATTCATTACATCTCCAACAAAGATTGAGCTTTATGGTATGGTTTTCACAACAACTAACTGTTTAAGAATACTTATACCCTTGCTTATCAATATGATAAAGCAAATACAAAGAATTCTTTGTCATTAGATATAAAAGGAATATTTTTCTTAATATCTTTGATCTTCAATATTTTGATGTCTTAAAAGGAAAAGAATATTAATTTAAGGTAGTGACAATTGTTCTTTCATGTTGGCATCAATTGAGTGATGAAAGTATGTTTCTGTTGGAACTCTGAATGATTTTGATGTGCACTACTAAAAGCACATTATGATATTTCTTATCATGTAATGTTATTTTGATCCTCTATCCTATAACAGCAACAACAATAAAGCCTTAAGTTCAAACTAGTTAGGGTCAGCTACATGTATCTTTTCTTCATTATGCTTGATTTAGAGTCATATTTTTTGTAAGATGCAAAACTTTTAAATCTTTCTTTACCACTTCTTATGTAATTTTCACTCCATCTCTACCCTTTTCTTTCATAGATTAAATCACTCCTTCGCACTAGTGTATCCTTAGTCTGCGTTGTAAATTTCTAAACCATCTAAGTTGTCCTTCTCAATTTGTCTGTAATTGGTGTTGCCTCCTTTTTTTTTTTTTTTAATGAATGACGTCATTTCTTATTCTATCTTTTTTGTATTACCATACCTTCATTTCAACATTTTCATTTTAGTTACATTCATCTTATGTACATATAATTTTCTAATTGCCCAGTATTCTATACTATAAAGTATAGATTGTCTTATAATTTTATAAATTTTTTCTGTAACTTAATAAGTATTTTATGATCATATATTATTTCAGTTGCACATTTTTATTTCATCTAATATGCTTTACTTCTATGAACAATATCATTCTTAATGTTTCATTCCTTGTAAATACAACTAAACTCAACTCAACTCATCTAAACCTGTTCCCAACTATACAGGGACGACATTCCTTATAAATAATAGATCTTAAATAAAAAAATGATCATTTTTAAGAATTTCATTGTCCTTAATTTTTACTACCATTCTTTTCTATTTCTAATTGTATTAAAATTGCATTCCTTATATTATTTTTTTAATTTTACTTAATGTGAAACTTTTAGATTTTAATTATTTCTCCATAATTCTAATTTACGATTAATATTAGCCTTAGTTTTATCTACTAGTATTATATCATCTGCAAATAATATGCACTATAAAATATCATTGTGAATATATCTAGTAAATTCATCTGTAATTAACACAAGGTAAAGATTTAGAACAAATCCCTGATGTGAACATATTGTAGTGGGGAATTTACTTGTATTACACAAGTAGTTTTTATTATTAATAGCTGTTCTATTATATATGTATTTTATTACATTAATATATCTAATACGTGCTCTTTTCTTTTCTAGCATTTACCATGAAACTTTTTTGGGAACTCTATCATATGCTTTTTAGATTAATAAAAATCATATGAATATCATTCTCTATTAACATCTTAAAGGAAAAAATAGTTTCTTTAGTCGACTTTTCTAGTATAAAATCAAATTTTTTTATTATATCTTAACTTATGCTTAATTATCCTGGGCCAAAGTTTCATAATATGACATATGAGCTTAATATATCATAGTTAAAGCAGTTTTGAATATATCCTTTATTTTATTAGTACTATAATGTTCTTTTTTTATTCATCAGTCATCTTCTTAGCTTTTAGGATCTTGCTAAATAAATTTGTCGCTCAAGTTACTCCTATATTACCTATATATTTTTAAACTTTGATGAAAATTTATCAGGTTTCATGCTTTTCCTATTTTGATATCCTAATTCTACAAGTATATGTTATATTTTTATCCTCAATGAAACTAAAATATCGTAAATTATCTTTATGATTTTCATTCAATAATTTATTAAAATAAATTCTTCATCTTTAATTTTATTCTTCTTAACTAAAACATTTTGATTAGTTATCTTTGATGTATTTAACTTAGATCATAGCTTTAGTTTTTCTCTATTAGTCTTGCAATTCTCTCTCTCTCTCTCTATATATATATATATATATTCTAGTGCGCAATATAATTGTTCTTATGCCTTAATTAACTCTTTTGAATTTCTTTCTTAGCCATTTTGTAGTTTTTATATGCTTTTCTTTTAATTTTATATAAATATTTGCACTGCTTTTTAACTTCTTTCTCAATCATTTTATAATTTTTAATATGCTTTTCTCTTCTTATATTTAGGTGGTTTTCTATAGCATTTCTTTTTAGCATTAACCGCTAATTGAACTTTTCATTCTATCATCAAATTTGCTTATCATATGATCCTTTTCTTTTTGACTCTCCTAGAACTTATATAGTTACTTTTCTAATATTTTTAGCTATCTCTTCTCACATGATATTGACTTTCCTAATTAAACTCTATTTTCTTTCATTCATTGTTTTATCCTTAGAAACTACTAGTTTTTTTTTTTCTTTCAAGTTCTACCATCTAATTCTTAGATCCTTATACTCTTTAGTGTTCCTTCTTTTAAAACATGTTGCTTACTAAATATATGCCATTGTAAACTCAAAAATGACGTCTCCTTTTTCTCTATGTCATAGCTTTCTTGTACTCTTTCAAAACTTATATTATATTTTTTCACGTTTCTCAAATTTTTCCAAAAGCTTTGCTTTTTGGGATTATCTAAACTTGTTTGAGGAGCATAAGTACTAATAATATTAATTGACTCCTTTTCGAATGCCAATTTAATCAAAATTATCATATCATATTCTCTTAATATCTACGACCTCATCTTTTAGACTCTTATTTATAATAATTTCTACTCTATTTTTATTCTTATTTTTACATGTATACCAAAGTTTATAACCATTAATTTCTTTTTTTTTCTTTTACTCACTTAATATCTTGCAAGCAAGTTACATTAGTTCTTTTAATTATTGTAATGACATTATATTCTTGTTAATGACACTATATTCCATGTTGCTAACTATATTTTATTTTTTTATTTTCTTTTTATTTTCCTAGACTTAACTTTTTTATGCACACTCGGTCATTAAGATGTGAGAACTCTTGCTTAGTTTCCATTACACTCAAGTGCAAATATGATGTATTGTTGTTGCGGACTACTTTATCTATACTTCCAAAACTTTTTAGTACACCCAGAGTCTCATGTAGGCGACGTCCTATTAGTTTTTTTCATTGGATTTATATTCATGAGGTATAGCTATAGTTTTATGCTAGCCATGACCTACGGTAACCTTTCTTTATCCAAGCTTGAGATCGACTATGCACAAAACTTTATATAAGTAGAATTTATTTTGATTCTTTGTCCCGCCCTGGTTAATTTTTGTGTTTCTTTAATTCAATATACTTTCTTTTTCTCTTTATATTTCTTATTTTAATTTTTTATTAGCTCTTATATTCCTTTTTTGTGTCCCTTGGTGTTTTATGTATGGTTAGGGTCTTGTTTAGGGGTGAAAGTGGATTGGATAACATCCATTCGGATTTATTTTCATATTCAGTTTTAGCCAGATATGGATACAAACGTGAGCTTCTAGCTAATAGTCATATTTGTATCTGTATTAGTAAAAAAAAAGGATATGGGTAGACAATTATCTAATCCATATCCGAATATCTAGATTTTGCTTGTAATCCTATTTAATCTTCTATAGCACTTAAGTGGTTACATTAATATGTTACTGACTTAATTTACCTTCCACTTTGTGATATCTCTGTTTTGGTGGTCATAAAGTTTAAATATTTGACCTATATCTGTTTCTATATTTTTACTTTTAATTTTGATTTATATTGCACTAGTTTAAAATAAATATGGATATGAATTTTTGTATTCAACTAATATCCATGTTGTATCCATATTCACCTAACAAAAATGGATACAAATATAGATATGCTTTTATCCAATCCCTATCTGACCTATTTCAATCATAGCTTTGTCCCTTATCGTTGAGAGTCTTTATCAAGTTATGGTTTGTTTGCTAATTAAGAGTCAGAATGCCAAGCTTTTATGTCTTGCATTTCAAATCTCTTCTAAGCAAATTTATAAATGGGTAACTTGCATTGGATTCGTTACATATCCAACACTGATTGAGCTGTGGTGTAGTTTTCACAACTATTAATTGTCTAAGTATATTATACACTTACTAACCAATATGATAAGTTATGTACAAAGAATTCTGTCCTTAGATAAGAAAGGCATATTTTTCTTAATATCTTTTATTTTTAGTGTTTCAACGTTTATCGAAAGGGCAAAGATAGATTTAAGGATACGACAATTATCCTTTCATTTTGGAATTCATTGAGTGATGTATGTTTATTTGTGTCAGGATGATTTTGCATGCACCATTGCGTGCGCTTCATGATATTTCTTATTATGTGATGTTATTTTGATCTTCCATCCTATCTAGGGTAGTCTTGAATTTGTTTTCTCATTTTATTTATTATTTTAACTTTTATTAGCACTCTTATTAGCTCTCTTATATTTTTTTTTTTTTTTTTGTGTCCCAAGGTATTTCATATACGGGAAGAGCTTTATGGCATAATGTTAAGGGTCATTGTCTCATTTTGTTATATTTGTTAATTAAAAATTGGAAAGCCAAGCTTTTATGGTTTACATTCCAAATTTCTTCTAATAAAATTCTCAAATGGATAGCTCATATTAGATTCATTGTGTCCTGCATGGATTGAACTTCTTAGCATTGTACAACAACAATAAAGCATTAATCCCAAGCTAGTTGGGATTAAACAATAAAAACTATATGAAGATCTTGTCTCTTTTCTTTATACTCTCATTAACCTCCTAAAGAGGAAAATAGTTTTTATAGTTGACATTCTTGGTATAAAAGCAAAATTTGATTTTCTAATATCTTTCTAGTGTATCTCAATTTATGTTCAACTATCCTTTCCAAAGTTTCATATCTCCTTTATTCTTATAAATTTGAACTTCATATAGTTTTCACTAGTGATTTAAGTCTTGGCAAGATAGGGTTCGAGACAGCTGAGACGTCTTGTCCCAAAGAGATTTAGAGACTGATATCGGTTTTTCGTTCCATCCAACCATAATACATTATAGTGTTAATCTTAAATAGATTTAATTTATTATAAAAATATAACTTTTGAAGTTTAAACATATTTAAAAATTGAATAAGACACCAAAGCTTCACAAATAATTTTTTTAAGAAAAAAAAGTATTTCAAGCAAATATTGGGATGCCTGACCGGATTGAGAATCGAAACGGGATGAGACATGGGGTGTTTCATTCTGTGAAAAAATTGGGATACTTCTGTTTTATAAGATTTAAAACCTTAGTATTCACCATTATTATATGTCTAATTATGCTTATTATTTGCTTAGCAATATGGAAAAAGAGGCTTCTTTTTTCTTGATATATTTGATTTTCAATGTTTCAATGACCATCAAAAGGAAAAAGGTATTGACTAAAGACAGCCAGAATTATCCTTTCATGCCAGAATCAATTGAGTGATAAAAGCATGTTTTGACTGTCCAAATGATTTGACATGAACAACTGCATGCACTTTATGATAGTTCTTATTATGTAATGCTATTTTGATCTTCTATCCTCTCCTGGCTAAGTCTCGTGTTTCTTTAATTATGTTTTCTTCTCCTTGTATTTCTAATTTTAGTTTTTATTAGCTTTTTTATATTTCTTTTTTACCTGTGTCCTGAGGTGTTTCATATATGGGCAGAGCTTATGAATTGGTGTTAATAGTAATTATCTAGTTTTAGTAATATTTACTACTTAAGAATCAGAATGCCAAGCTTTTATTGGCTTGCATTCCATATCGCTTCTAAAAAAACTCTCAAATAGATAACTCACTTTAGATTCATTACATGGCCCAGATAGATTGAGCTCCATGGCATAGTATACCTGTACACTTAGCAATTTGAGGATAAAGGAATAATGATGTAAAAATAAGTATAGAGAATTCTTTATCCTTCAATTTTTGGTGAAGTTTTTTAATGCTTATCTAAAGGGAAAAGATATTAATTGAACGCAGACACCATTATCCTTTCATGCGGGAATCAATTGAGTGATCGAACCTTGTTTATTTCTGTCATAATGATTTTCAAATTCACTATTGCATGCACTTTATGATGTTTGTTATGATCTAATGTTGTTTTGATCCTCTATTCTGCATTGGCTAATTCTTTTGTTCATTTATGTAGGTATCATACCAACAGAATGCTGAGCTTTTACGCCCCAGGTGATCCCTCTTGTCCTGCATTTCTATAATTTGATGCTGATGGTCCTATCATGATATTCCAAGTAAAAAGCATTTTTGAGTTTTTTTAGGGAAAGAATTGAACAAAGCCCAATCCAAATTTATTGAAAGAAAACTTCAAGTGCGACAAACAGTGAAAACAAAATTATGCATAGGGGAGTAAAATCGAATACTGGCTTTAGCGCCATCCTTTTCTTATCAGAACATCAGAACACACAGAAGTCCAATCTTTGAGAAGAAATAAAATTTCATCCTTTGTACTGGCTTGAGATGCCTCTTTTTTTTTTTATCCCAAAGGCTCTTGCATTCCTTTCTTAACCCAAACTTCCAACATGCCTTTCCCAACCAAACTGCAACTTTTTAGAAACATTGCTCCTCCTACATGACCATAGATCCAAGACTGATGTATGTAGGGCCTTCATTCTCAACTTCGAGGCGAAGTACAAGAACAATATAGAGTTACTGTTAACTGCTAAAAATTTGCTGGGTTCTTATGCCTATCTCTGAAGCTTCTCTTCGTAAACTTTTTTCTTGGTCCAGCTTTAACATAAGAAACTACAATTTATTGGTCCAGCTTTAATATAAGCAACTACAATTTATGAATCTAGTATCAGCAGTTTAGGATGACATATAGCACATCAAAATAACAACAATAACAACAAGCATTAATTCTAAACTAGTTGAGGTCGGCTACATGAATCCTTTTTCTTCATTCAGTTTGATTTTGAGTCATATTTTTTATAAAATGCAAATATTCTAAATCTTTCTTTATCATTTCCTTCCATGTAATTTTGATTTATTCCTATCTCTTTTTCTTTCTACATGTATCAAATCACACAGGATGACATTAAGCCCATAATAGGAGTAAAAAAAGAAAATTTGAGAACAGACCTGCAGACTTGATTGGTTATATCTGCCACTTTCTAATAATTGAATAATTAGAATCTCGAGGTCAACCTTTTCTTAATTTTATGGCAGAATTTTTTCTGAACTTGATAAATGGTGATTGCAAAATTCTGCTATACTTTACATTGCATAAAATCTTAAGCAAATCAATTTTTCTGTAATAGGAGTGACTTCTTATCATATTGGTATTTCCAAGTCCTGTTTAAGTGCCAGATAAGATCTTCCAACGAACACTTCTTCTGAAAAAGGGTGGGGCAGTCGGAGTAGCAACTAATCCCTAGTTTGAGGGATAAGATAAATCACCTCAGAAAATATTCATTATTCATTAAAACAGGGATTAGTTTCTCCTCACTGCCAAATCTCCTTGAATCACCCAAATTTCCAGTACATTTTCTGAAGAGTTCCTGCTTGCAGATCTTATCAGTCTGATAAGATCTGCATCCTAAAAAGTCCTAAAGTGTAAGCTAATGCAAAAGATATATCGTGCTGTATGTACCTATCATATGCACCATCTGGATACCTGTTCTTAATATTTACGGACTGCCCTTCTTTTCAGTTGTAAAATTTGTATATATTTATGCTTTTGATTATTGATCTTCTAATTGAGGTCAAATTGGCATCGCTGGGACCATTTGACATACATTGCTGGGACCATTTGACATACATTTTTAATACCTTTTGCAAGCAGTGTACATAATTTAAAATTTATTAATTTATATGTTCATTGATATTTCTTTCTCAAGGCTGGTGTGGAGAAGTACGTAATGTTACGTTCTCTGACAATGGAAGTGTAACAGTGGTATATCGTGTTACAATTCGAGGATCAGATGGAGAGGTACTTATTTAAACCACAGTTTTGTTGCTGATTCATGATTCTTGCCTTTCATATCTATTTGTTGTGATATGAATGAATTATTTGATTTTGAAGCGTCTGCTTTTTACTTTTATTGCTGGACAACTATATCCAGTTTCAATCTCTGGTTAAACTGTTTATAAAGATGCAATGTTGTATTTCTTTTTTTCTACCATTGCTTTTTAATGGAAAGAGGAGCAAAAACTGTTTTTTTTTTTTTTTTAATTTACAATTACAAGGCCATGTTAGTGCTGCAGCTAGTTTCCAATGGATTTAAGTGATTGCTTCTTAGTGATAACGCTACAAGAGAGAGGTAGAACAACTAATCAAGGTCACAAACACAAACTACTTTATCAACATGCCATATTGAAAGATCACCAACCATATTTCTCAGACAAGCTAAAGGAGATGTGAAGCCTCTAGAAAAAGCGCGTCTGAGACTCTGAGACTCTGAGTGAGCCTTAAACTAAGAGAGAATGTAATGTAGGAGACTTAATTTAGTGGATGTCAGTAAATGGAGGTGCTCAAGAAGACACGGTGATGACATCAATGATGATCAGAAAGCAGTAACAGTTGTTGCTACCACTTGTTGAGGCCCTGAAATTTGTTAAAGATGGTGACAAAGAAGCAGCAGATTTAAGCATCAGCAATTATGGAACTGCACTTACCAGCAACAATGTGCACTTAAAAGAAAATATAAGACAGAGGTGGGACAGTTAAGCTATTGCACAAGTGAAGTTCTCCAATAGCTTATGGCCTGTGTGATATAAAATGATCATCAATTCATTTTCACAAAGAAATTATTGGGAACCTATGGACATAAAGGAAGAATCTATATGTACCTGAGGGAGTAAAATGCAGAGCAGTGCATGTGGATGTTGGGAAGATCAATGACAATCATGAGAACAGTAACAGGTGTAACTACTACTTGGGAAAGGCTTAAAGACATTTTTCGGTTTAACTTTAATGCATTGATTCTTTTGATAAATTATATATGTATATATATTAACTAATGAAATTTCAGATAACACTCTTTGCTGATCAGTTAGTAGGCATACAACACAAGATGGGTATCTTTCATTGGATAGCCATGGAGCAAAGGTAGTAATAGATCTGCGTAGGCAAAGTTTTGGAAGAGGTTAAAACTGAGAACTTGTCATAAGTTCGGAAAGAATTTAGTAATTACTTTAAAAAATAAAAAGATTAAACCAAAGAGCATGGTATGCAGTTCCGGAGCGTATCGCCTCATGCCGGGCATGCTGTGCTGTATTGGTACCAAACTGAGACTAGATACTTATGCATACTAAGTCTTGCATACTGAGTGTATTCACACTATACTAGTATGGTATTGGTATGGGATTTGGTACCGAAACGGCGAACCTTGCTAAAATTTAAATTCATTCCATAGTTTGATATTTTATTTACGACTAGTTGTCAGCCTAACTTCAACTCTCTAGTTTTCTCATTTGGGCCTCAAACCGGCCATGATAGTGTTAGGAGTTGCTGAGGTTGAAGAAGAATATTTCCAAGCACAACAAGCTTGCTCCAAGATCAGCACTAGGCCCTTATCTTTTTACTCCAATGGATTACATCTAAAAAATGTATTTCATGCACGTTATTTACATATGATATAGTATTGGTTAATAAAAAGAACTTGGTCAAATACTAAATTAGATTTATGGAAGAAAGCTTGAGAGGGTAAGTGATGTGGAACAGTCTAGGAAAAAGGATCAAGAAGGGTTTAGCATCGGATTGAACCTCAAAGTTGCTGGAATTTCAATTGCAGATCTGAGTTTTTGATAGAACTGGAGTTGGAAGGTAATATTTTCGAAAAGAATAGGTAATAGATAGCTACTGTTTAACCTAACATTTAGTATTTTAAAGCTTAAATCAAAATTTTATTGGGAATTTGGTATGGGGTGCTCCACTGAGAATCACTAGTGATTTAGATGTAGGTGATAAGATCACCATGTTTGGTTGTATCCTAAATCACCCTCATCTCTAGAATCACCCTGTAACCTAGTGTTTCCATACTTATCCTTGATCATGCATATTCAAGATCACTCGCCTGAGTAGTGATTGAGTTGAGATTTGGGGATCAAAATGTCCCCCCCCCCCCCCCCCTTAGAAAAATATGTTTGTATTATTTTCATATTAACGTAATATAATTTAGTAATACAATTATATTATCATTATATAATATGACATCATATAATAATATCATAATTAGAATATTACAATATTAATATAATATAGTATATATATTACCATAATATAATATTATAAACATAATATTATAATTTAACATAAATTTATAATAATGATAAATTAATATGGTAGTTGCAAATATAGTTTGGTATTACATGGTTAGTGATTTTAGGTTCCTATGATATACAAAACAATTTAATCATGAATATTCGAAGATCTTTAATTACTGAACATAGCATATTAAATTTGGTGATTTTAGACCACTGCAGATAAGATCACTTTGAGATAAAGATCAATAGTGATCTAAAATCATTGTGGTGATCCCATTTATAAAACCAAATGCTCCCTTAAGGGTTTTGTGATAAAATATCTGAAACGAGTGCTTGCTGGAATATTCTGAAAGAAATCTGATATTTATATGGAAAAAAATGCTGTGGAAAATGAAACTCAAAAGAAAAGATCAATGACAAATGAACAAGGGACAAGGGAACAAGACAAAGTATGTTTCTATTGGATTGAACACAAAAAAAAGGGAGGGAAAAAAATAATATTGGACTCACTCAAGAACCTAGGAATCACAATTTGGATTTGAAAGCCTCATGCCCCAGTTGCAGAATCACACTTCAATGTAAAGAAAATAAAAAAACTGCATTATTTCATTCATAATATGCATAAATTTTCATCACATTAAACCCTAAGAGTCCCCATTCTACTTTAGTTTGAAATCATAAAGCTGCCTCTAATAAGGCACTGTTACTATTCACAGTTACCGTTATGTGAACAGTGCTGTGAACAGTATGCACTACAGCAATTAGGTTCCTACATAAATATCGAGTCTTTTAATCACAGCCCTAGAAGCCAAAAAACCACCAAAATAGAAAATAACCAAAGGAGCTTATAATTCGATAGATAAATATAGTATATGTAATGTAATTTAGTGAAAATAGAATTAAAGTTGAGGTCTTTCTCAGTATTATGGATAAACGATACTACAAAGCAATCATGTTCGTTATTTGGGATCCTTTATGCAAAATGGTGGCAAGATAGATTAACTCAAGCGTGATTGATGCATACTAAATGTAAGATAGATTAACATTTAGTTAATCATATATGTAAGAGGATTAGTTCTGGTTGGATAAAGTGAAGGGAACAAGCGTGGAGATTAACTCAAGAAAGAAATGGACTAAAGCCATATGGTAGGCGAATTGAATGGTTTTGAGTGTCGACTTAGTCCTGAATAGAGCAGAGTGGAGGAAGCAGATTCATGTAGCCGACTCCATGTAGTTGGAAAAAGGCTTAGATGAGTTGAGTTGAGTATGCATCCTTTGCAGGTTTAAAAGAAAATCTATTAAGTAACGAAAAGGCTTCAAATATTTTATGGCTTGGAATGTTGGACAATAAGGAAGATTGAGGGAAACAAGTTTACTATGGTATAAATGAAAATATTAAAATGAATGTATAGTAAAACTGAAGGACAAATTGAGAATTGAATATATTGGAGGAGCTGTAGCGATCATAGGACAACATGGTGCAAAATCTATTAAATATGATATGGGTATCTGCAACAAAAATGAAGCTAAGAAAAGATACTTTAATTTATATTGAAGGTTGCAAGAAAATAAGGGAAAGACGTATTGTAATAGAGTTGGAGTGGTGAAGAAAGGCATGAGTAGTCTTGGAATAATATTAGCGGTGGCCTTAATAAGAATATTTGGCAAGTAAGCATCCATAAAGATGATCCCAAATGGTTGAGAAAAGACCGGATGGTTATGCTGTGTTATGTATTTTTCATGTAAAACGTAGTATGAGAGAGGCAAAATCAATAAAGATTAACAAAACAGCACTATCAACAAATAGCACCATTGATTTGCGATTTCCAAGTATTTCTTGAATTGTTCATGAATGAATCATGAATATTGAATCAATCTTTATTAATTTAATTTCCTAGGAATAACTGGGAGAATCATTTGACCAAGGAAAGAATCAGGTATAACTCAAATTTTCCAATAATTAGGAGAATATTGCAAAATGTGTTATTCATGTAGTCATCATAAATGATAAGCATGTTAAATTCCATCTTCATGTATTTAATGTTTTTCTTTGGTTTATGGTTACATTAGACTTTGATCCATCTATTAAAGTTTAAAAAATTTACTTAGAATGCCCACTGAACTATTGAAACTTGATGTATTTTATCTTAGCTAAAATCCTATGTTAAAGATAATGTCATTCCAATTAGCAACTCTGTTAGAAAAGGTCTATATTGCTGAAATCTTATTGTCAGCTCTGCAATTTGCATAGGGAACAAGATATTGCAAAACTATTTAGGGGTCAATTTGGAACCCTAAATAGTTTTCTTGTTTCCAAGGACTAGAAATAGGCTTGTACCAAAACAAAAAGTGAATAAGCCCAATTTTTTGTACCATTTACTGTTTCCAGTTTTTGCGTGGAAAAGAGTGAAAAACATGTTGCACAGTCGCAACATTTTCATAATTTTAAAGACAAGAAACAGGTTTGTACCCCAAAAAAAAAGATGAAACAGGAAAATATGTTTGATGGTGTGGTCATGGCAGTAGTGTTGTGTCTTGCATTTGCAATAACAGTAGCGGTGGTGGTGCTTGTTATGGCAGTGGTGGTTGATGATGGTGACATTTTTTTTTTTTTTTTGTGGATGCAGATTATAATCTTTATAATTAGAATTCGGTAGTGTGTTTACCATCTATGTTTTAGGCTGCTATACAAGTTCTCTAGTTTCAAAAATCTAAAATTAATGATTGGAAAGCAAAATCACTGCTCTCTTTCCAAACCCAGCATAATCCCTCACTGTAGCTGAATCATGGGATCACCAGAGGTCGCCACTGTCAGAGGAGAGAGTTGATCGGTGTTTTTTGGGCTTTTTCAGAGAGCACCCCACCTTAGAGCCCTAAGATCTATGAGGCTCAAGTTTGCTACGAGGCAGGGCCTATCCCTGAGTATGAAGTTATCCTCAACTTCTATCATAATCCCTCTGACTAGGTCTAGATGTGGTCATCTATCCATCTTGTGTAAGTCCAATCTGGGCTGGATTCTAAACCAATAGCCATCCACCTGCCAACGTTGCTACCATTCCACCCCTTCCTTTACTTACGAATGTCACCAACGCTACTGCTGTCACCATCACTGGGGCCCACTGCCGCTAGCCGATGTGCTACTTGTTTCAGAAACGGGAAACAATTGCGGCTATTTCCTTCCCTTGAGATGCTGAAAACAAAAATAAAGTTGGCTGGCTTTTTTCCTATTTTGTAAAATTAAGAAACCAGCAATAATGCCACATGTGACCATTCTCTTCTCCGTCTCTGAGTCCTGCCAACCAGGTCCTGGACTGTGCCGTGCCATGGCAGCACCTCACTTTTCCGCCCTGGTGAGCAGCCCATATGACAGACACCTTGGGGGCTTCAAAGTGCAAAGAGGCGTTGCACTAGCAAGATCTAAAAATCGGAATTTATTATGAAGGCAGCGCAACTTTTGATCCATGATCTTTTATTGGTTTTCTTCTCTCAATTAACAAGATCTAGAAACTAGAATTTGTTAATATTTGTTCCAGGAAGCCTTCATAGGGTTGATGAAGGCTTTATTTTGCTCGCCAAATGAGCTCTTATGCAACCTTTTGCTCATCAGAACTTCTAAGCCATTGACTTCTCCAAAGCATGAATATTGATGAATAACTAACATGACGGATGGATATTGTTTTATTTGTTTGAACTGACAGAAATATAGTTGTGCATGTGTTTTTCTTTATCTCCATTGAGCATATATAAAATATCTCTTCTTATCCCTTCAGATGAAGATAGCTAACTACATAAAAATATAAAAAGCTTATGCTAGGCTAAAACATCATGTTTTTATAAAATAAGCTTCCAGGTTATCTGATGACGAATTCTGCTTGTCCTGTATGAATGCAGGCACACCGTGACTCAACTGGAACGGTGTCCCTAAATGACCACCGGTTTGAAGATCCTGTTGCAGCAGCAGAACAGACGGCCTTCTGCAAAGCCTGTGCCCGGTTCGGTTTCGGCTTGTACCTGTATCATGAAGAGGAGATACTGTAGGGAGGATTATCTATCCTTTTTTCATGAAGTGTTTCGCGATCTTGTCATTACTTCTATGGGTTGTACCATCTTGGAAATATTAAATTTATCAAAATTTCACTTCTAAATAGGATATATGCATCTTTCTTAAGGCTAAATATTACCGGAGCTTGGTACTCCTATGCATCTTTTGTCAAAAATAAAATAAAATAGAATTGTTAATAAAATTATGAATGTAGCATCAATTGGTGTAAAAGAGTGATTTGGTATGTGTAGAAGAAAAAAATGCGATGAAGAATTAAAATTTTTATGTTTTATAGAATATAATTCTAAATCAGAAAAAGGCATGCTATCTAATCTGGGATTATGGTTTTGATGGTGTTTTAAGTATGTAACTGGTGGAGGCAGCATTGATTGGGCGATGCTTCATGGGAATTATTCCATCAGAACAAAACACTCTATGCTTCTTAAATAAACTTTCAGATTTTCAGTTGTTTTCTCATACATATTGTTACATGCTCTCTCTCTCTCTCTCTCTCACGCGCACAGGCACACACAACTGAATGTATCTGGTAAATTATCAATAATTTTCAAAACTATTGTAATAAAGGTTTATGACTGTGTGCATTTGTATGTTCCATACATATATATCCATAATGTATGGTAAAATAAATCCATGTTATACATTTCTTTGCGCGTCCATGTGTGTTTGTGTGTACATGACCATAAAATACGTGCATACCTATTAATTGATAAGATGTTGTGTAAACGAAAAAAAAGTTTGCAAATAAACCAAATTGGTTCAGGTTTTACGTAAACCTAATTGACATTTTAACTAGGTCAGGGTTTCAAATTCAATCCCTATCCACTTTCATAGTATAGCTAGGTTAATTATTTTACTGGTTCTATCAATGGATGTCCTCAAGACCTTGTTACCTTTAATGATGTGTCAACATCTAATTAGAGTTCAACTTGGGATAAAGAGATTTGAGTAATCTAAATTATCTACAATAATTTATATTTTCTAATATCAATTAAATAACATTAAATTTATTTTCTGATATTAAACAACTTCAAATCCATCATATTTCACTAAAATAAGTTTTAATAACTAAGATCCTATGTGGAATAAAAGTTGGAAAGGGTCAATAGTAGTTCATCAACAACCACGTGAGATGGCTATTTCTCAGTAGTTACCTCGAAAAGGGTCTAAAATGATTACTAAGATTTAGCACAATATAGTTGATGATTGAGATGGAGATATTTTAAGAAATTATAGGAGCATACTTAGATAGATAGTAGATGGCTAAACTAATATAACTATATGAAAACATGTTATTAATGGTAAATAAGAGTAATCACCATAACAAATGATGTGAGGGCATTTATGAATATTTTATTAATCCATTTTACATTTTAGGTTGAATCAGGTTCTTTGAACATTTTAAATCGCCCCTCAGTCAAAATAATTTATATTGGTTAGAAAATTATCTATTTCATGCCTCAATTGAGAGGATTTAAAATATATTGAACTTCTAATATGAAGAAGAAATGAGAAAATAAGGAAATCAAAGAAAAAGAATCAGATCAAAAGAATGAAAAAGTATCAACCTTCATCTAATCCAAATTCATCTAAATAATTGATTGCATCAAAATAACAAGTGCCAAAGAAAGAAATATATTAGTTTTTCTTTCAATCTGAACTCATGCATCTCGGTAGAGTTAATAAACGAGATGACTGAGAAAATAACAAACCCTTTGTTTGGACCTTTGCTCTAGAGGAAAAACCTATTGTTAAGATAAGAACATAAGAAAGATCATTTGTTGTAGACACTGCTGCAGAACTATTATAGTCGTGTGAAGTTAGGAGATCCTAAGTGAAGTATTCTGCCCCTTATGATACAGAAAGATGGCTTTTTTCCAACAATAAATGCATTCTCTTAGGTGGTTTCTTGCACTATTAGTTTCTCCTTTAGTGATTGTTGGCAATTCCATGCATGAATATAAATAACTACTTTATAAAATAATTTATATTACATAGGTAGCTCTAACAATAAACTTTCCAATTATGGTCTTCTGTATGAGTAACAAATGCATAAATAAATACTGGAAACTTGATGGAATAATGGACTCTTTAGATTGATCTCTATATTTTTTACTGTAAAAACAAGCAAAAGTACAAACTTACAAATGTTTAGACTTTTACGTAATTATGTGTGGAATATATCATGCAAAATATGGTGCTTTTAGGAATATATAGGAATAATTAATAACCCATTTGACATGAAATCAATTAACCACCGCAAAGACAATTATTAGTAGTACAAATTAAGGATTAAATACACAGTGGTCCCATCCTCCTCCTAGTACCTTAAAGCGTTCGTGCCTTTCTGAGTCATGATGAGCATCAGGTCGGAGTTTTGTAGTCAGAACAATTTATTTTAATGGGTTTTACACCTTATTAGTGACTTTTTAAAGATTTTATAGGATTTAGTTTTTTTATGAGCACAAAATCCACTGTTAATTATTCTTATTGTAGAAATTTTAAAAACTTTCAATTAAAAGGTTACAATATTTGTTACCCTTTTTGTTGTAGATGTATAATATATATAAGATAGACCTACAAGGATAGAAATAATTAAAAAGATATAATCATTTATAATCTGAATATCGACTTAGTCTTGAATAGAGTAGAGTAAAGGAAGCAGATTCATGTAGCCGACCTCATGTAGTTGGGAAAAAGGCTTAGATGAGTTGAGTTGAGTTAAGTATGTATATATATGTAATAAATTTAATTTTTAATATTACTTTGTTTTGTTACAAAGGTTCAAAGCGATATCATTGCTTTTTTTTTTATTATTATTCAAAACTAATGGCTTATGTTTATCATCCTTTTTACTCATTGTTTCTTCTCCATTTTAACTTTAAGCCTTAGCTAGAAAGGTTTTTGCTCATGATACTTCATCTTGATAGTACCTGATGGGGCCAATAAGCATCATGGGCAATGATAATCCCATCAGGATCAAACTAGTGGTTTCTGGAGTCGTCCCTTGAACCTTGGCCTTGGCCTCTGGAGTCGGCTTCGGCTCTCGGCCCTCGGCCTCGGCAAGATAGGCCCTCGGCCCTTTGGCCTTAGCCACTCGGCCTCCTCGGCCCCTTGGCCTCGGCCCTTGGCTTCAACCACTCGACCCTCTCGGCCCCTCGGCCTTGGTCATGAACAGTGCTCGGTCTCTTTCCTTTGGCCATGAACAGTGCTCGGCCTCTTTCCCCTCGGCCATAAATAGTGCTCGGCCATGAACAGTGCTCAGCCTCTTCCCCTCGGCCATAAACAGTGCTTGGTCTCTTCTCCTCGGCCATGAACAGTGCTCGGCCATGAATAGTGCTCAGCCATAAATAGTGTTCGACCATGAACAATGCCATGCAAATGTTCACCCACGACCTTCTCTGGAGCTCATCCAAGGGCATAAACAGTGCCATGCACGTACTCTATAATCAATACTCCATGAGGGACAGAGCCAGCTTCAACTCCAAATTTCATCTTCTGCCTCAGCGGCTACCCTTTGAGGCCTACGTGCCTGACTTTATCATTGTCTACACAGGGCAGCGAAAGGGTGGCGTAGGGGATACATCTGGCAAATGCCGTAACGATGGGCCATGCCCTGCAACAGCCTGCAACAGTTGTCCAAACCAAGCAGTATTGCCAACTATGCAGTCATCCATATTTGACAGGATATGGCCTGCACTTCTGACATGCCACTAAGAAGCAAGCCCTACCATTGCTGCCACCATCATAAATGCTCTGACAAGTGATCATGCCCCAGGTCTCATAGACTACAAGGTAGTCTTACAGGCTCCAAGCATCAATAAATGGGTAAGAGGGACCTTCGATAAGATAACAGATAACTCAATACACAACTCCTAAATGCTCATTCTTGCTCACAGAGAGCAAGGCTCTAAGCCTCTCTCTCTTCTCTCTTTCAAGATTTCTTAAGCTCATAGCTGTTGCTCAGAGCACTGACTTGAGCGTCAGAGGGTCCCCATCGAAATCTCTGGTCCTCAGGACTTTTTTGCAGGCTCCCGATCGAGAGAAGCTCGTCGAGGATTTTGGGCTCGCTAGAGGATGCGACCGAACACTCGCAGATGTTCGAGGATGGTGATTTGGCGTCAACAGATTGGCGCATTGAGTAGGAGGGGCAGAGTATAGATCATCAACGATGCTAGCTTGTGGATCCTCGTCCCCCTTAGATTAGCATGGTAAATCAAAACGATGGTGATGAAAAGAGCTCGAAGAGCTTCCACCAGTCACGCTGGGGCACCCTCAATGAGCTGAGCAACAGAGCCAACCACTCCACTCCACCATCGCCACTACCTCAGGCCACTCAAGCAAAACAACATGCTACCCTCATCCTGCAAATTCATACATTGACAGTAGCTGTCCAAAAGCTCCAGAAGCAATATCTCACGGCCACACAGCAGCCAGCAAGAGCTTCCGCTCCCTCTTTAGTTGATGCTCAAGCCAGCTATCATCCATCCCGCAGGAGATCTCCTCAGCAAGAGGCTCACAGCCATCAAGCTCATCAGCATGAGTATCTTCAAGATCAAAAGCAAGAGCTCACTAGCAAAAGCGCCATCGCTCGCCATCCAAACGGCCTCCTCTCCTACGAATGGCGACGTGGGAAGGCCCAAGCAAGGGCGCCAGCACCTCCACTCTAATCAACTTGCTTTCCTGGGGTGCAGACCATCAGCGGGCTGATGTATCTAAATCAACAGAAGGAGGAGACAAATTCCTTCAAATGCACTTCACAATGATAACCTCTTCCACTTAGACAGTCGTAATCCACAAGAGGCGTGCGACCCCGAGGCTATCTTCGACCGATAGGGAGCTGATCGGCACTCCTCCTCAGTCGCTTTTTGCTCCCTCCAAACCATCCGCATCAAGTGCCACATCATCATCATAACCTGAAATATTTTTTCGGCTGGATTCTCTTCAAGAAGTAAGGTCTTGGCTTGGCTGCACAAGGTGGGAAGGACGTGGTCCAAGTCTTAGCCCAGTGCCATGCCATGTAAACTTAATAAATGAGATTTAATGCATGAGGGGAAGGAAGCTTGATGCCAGCAAAAGGACATAGAGAGGACATTGGGTGGAGGGATCATTATGACCTTCCATTTTATGTACTTGGATGTCAGGACTCCATTAATGCCAAAGGAGACCAACAATGATGGTGCTCCTCCACTCTCGAATGGTCTTCTTTGCCTTCGCAAAATACCCCGATCCAACATCAGGAAGAGCTGGGGAAGGCTCTCTGTCTTAACTCCATGCCGACCCCTAGGCCGATTATGAAAGAAAAGATCTCAGGCCTCCAATCGGTATTGACACCAAATATGATGCAAAAAGGCCAAAAAACTATAAAATCTAGGTATACTATACTTTGATAAAAACTTCTTTTCACTGATACTTAAAAATGTTATGCAGGAAAGACCGACTCCACATTGGCATTCAAGGCCAACCTCATATTGGCACTAGAGCCCAAGGCTAGCTCGGCACTGAAGATCAACCCAGTGTTGGCACCAGAGCCCGAGGCTAGTTCAGCATCGAGAACTAACTTCAGCGTCGGCAACAAAGATCATCGGCACAAAAAAAAAGGCACCTGAGCCTGGTCCAAGCACCCTTAGGTTATCCTTTGGGGTTAAAAGGCACCTGACGACTCTCAACTCTTAGGTCATCCTTCGGGGTTAAAAGGAACTTGACGACTCTCAACTCTCAAGTCACCCTTCAAGGTTAAAAGGCACTTGGCGACTCTCAACTCTCAGGTCATCCTTCGGAGTTAAAAGGCACCCGACGACTCTCAACTCTCGGGTTACCCTTTGGGGTTAAAAGGCACCTGATAACTCTCAACTCTTAGGTCACCCTCCGGGGTTCAAAAGGAACATGACGACTCTCAACTCTTAGGTCATCCTTCGGGGTTAAAAAGCACCTGACGACTCCCAACTCTTAGGTCACCCTTCAGGGTTAAAAGGCACTTGACGACTCTCAACTCTCAGGTCATCCTTTGGGGCTAAAAGGCACCTGACAATTCTCAACTCTCAGGTTACCCTTCGGGATTAAAAGGCACCCGACGATTTCGGCAACTCTCAGGTCACCCTCCGGGGTTCAAAAGTCTCTTGACGGCCTCAACCTTGTCCCAGCAGCCTTATAACTGCCTTAGTGATATTACTGCAGCTTCAGCGGCTCTATCTCTTACCTCCATGGCCTCATTACAATCTCAAAGGTTTCATCTCAGCCCCAGCGACCTTATATCTGCTTTAGCGGTATATTGCAGCCTCAGCGGCTCTATCTCTTTACCTCCATGGCATTTACAACCTCAATGGCTTCATCTCAGCCTCAGCGGTTCCAACCCCGTTTCAGTGGCCAATGGCCGATCGAGTAACCTTTGTTGAAATTATACACTTGCAACATATTACTGGTTACTTTCAGCCATTTAAGAAGAAGCCCCAAGTTAACTCACAGTAGGGAGAGGCCAACTCCCTGGCTCACAGTTAACGGTACTCATCTCCAAATTTCATGTCAAAAGTAGAAGACCCAAAGTCAACTCACAGTAGAGAGGGGCCAACTCCCCAACTCACAGTTGACAGGCATCCGCTTTTAGACTCTGTATTGGAAGAGGATTGTTGGCTGCCCTTAGCTAGCCAATGGTAATCAACTTACCTCCAACATTACTTAAAAGTTTTGGGCAGGCAAATACACAGCTTCAGAGAGCATGTAGATGTCCGCACAAGGTAGATGAAAAGTCAAAGGCAGAACTAACAAGAAAAGACAAGTGTACAGATCAAGAATTCTATACTTCTATCACTTGGCAGATGCAAGGCACTGGTCGCACAGCTCAAAAGTGTGTGGGGCTTCTGATGGGGCCAATAAGCCCCATCGACAACGGTAATCCCACCAGGGTCGGACCAGTGGTTTCTGGAGTCGTCCCTCGACCCTCGACCTTGGCCTATGGAGTCGGCCTCGGCCTTAGCCAGTTGGCCTTGGCCCTCGGCAAGATAGCCCCTCGGCCTCAGGAAGACACCCACTCGGCCCCTCGGCCTCAGCCACTCGGCCCCTCGGCCCTTGGCCTCAGCCCTCAGCCTCAGCACTCGGCCCCCTCGGCCCCTCGCCATGAACAGTGCTCGGCCTCTTTCCCCTCAGCCATGAACAGTGCTCGGTCATGAATAGTGCTCGACCTCTTCCTCCTCGGCCATAAACAGTGCTCGGCCTCTTCCCCTTGGCTATAAACAGTACTCGACCTCTTTCCTCGGCCATAAACAGTGCTCGGCCATGAATAGTGCTTGGCCATGAACAGTGCCATGCAAATGTTCACCCACGGCCTTCTCTGGAGCTCATCTAAGGGTATGAGCAGTGTCATGCACGTACTCCACGAGAGATAGAGCCAGCTTCAACTCTAAATTTTATTTTCTGCCTCAGCGGCTACACTTTGAGGCCCACGTGCCTGACTTTATCGCCCATCATTGTCCACAGGATAGTGGAAGGGTGGTGTAGGGGACACATCTGGCAAACACCATAACGATCGGCTATGTCCTGCAGCAGTCTGCAATAGTTGTCCAAATCAAACAGTATCTGCCAACATGCAGCCATCTATATTTGACGAAATATGGCTTGCACTTCTGACATGCCACTAAGAAGCAAGCCCTACCATTGCTGCCACCATCATAAATGCTCTGACAAGTGATCATACCCCAGGTCTCATAGACTACAAGGTAGTCTTACAGACTTCAAGCATCAATAAAATGGGTAAGAGGGACATTCGATAAGGTAACTGATACTCAACACACAACTCCTAAATGCTCATTCTTGCTCACAGAGAGCAAGGCACTAAGCCTTTCTCTCTTCTCTCTTTCAAGATTTCTTAAGCTCATGGCTGTTGCCCAGAGCACTGACTTGAGCGTCGGAGGGTCCCCGCCAGAATCTCTGGTCGTCGAACTTTTTTGCAGGCTCCCGATCGAGAGAAGCTCGCCGAAGGATCTCGGGCTCGCTGGAGGAGGTGACCGGACTCTTAAGGATGGTGATTTGGCGTCAACAGTACCTTAAGGTAATGAACTCTTATAGGGTCATCAAAAAGTAATACTCTTATAATTAAGGAGCAATGCTATTTGATTATGGAATAATGTTCTAAATTTTTTAACGACATCAAGGTGATCAGGGCTTGGCTAATTGGAATTGAAATTAAGTGATCCACCATTGTCTTGACCCAGATAAATCACCCTCATAGGAAGCAATTTGGTTATGAACAATGTTTTAGGTTCTTTAAGACTATTGAGTTGATTAAGGTCTTAGTTAAACCAACTTGTATTGAACTCCTGATATGGTTTTGATGCTTAAACCATCACTTGACTTAAATGAACCATCATTTCTTATCTCTGATAAGTTAATTTCGAAGAAAGACTCCAAGGCTTCAAGAAAGTAGGGTACTAGTTTTTGGTAAGCAAGGCTTGGTTTTATTAGAGTAGAGCTTCAGAACTTTAATAGAGCAAGACTTTGGAGTTTTAATAGAGCAAGTTTTAGAGCTCTAGTTTTTGATGAGCAAGGGAGTAGGGCTCTAGTTTTTGAAGAGCAAGGCTACATTTTTAATAAAGTGGGGCTCTAGAAATTTAATAAGCAAGGCTTCAATTTTAATAGAGTAGGGCTCCAAAATTTTAATAGAGCAGGGTTTTAGAGTTTTAATGGAGCAAGGTTTGGGGCTCCAGTTTTAATTAGTGAGGCTCCAAGTCTTCAATGGAGAAGAGCTTTAGAGTTTTAATGGAGCATGATTTTAAGCAGGCTTTAGATCTTTAATGGAATAGTGCTCCAAAATTTTAATGAATAGGGCTCTAGAGTTTTATGAAGAGAAGCTCTCGAACTTCAATGGACTAGGGCCCCAAAGTCTTGACGAAACAAAGCTTCAGGATTTTATGGAGCAAGGTACTAGAGCTTTGATAGAGTGAAGATCTAAATCTTCATCATTGGAGCAATGCTTTAGGCTTTATTAATGGAGTAGGGCCCTTAAAACTTGAATATTGTGGAGCAAGGCTTCAAGCCTCATTAATGAGTGGAGTTCCAAGAATTGGTCACCAGAGTGAGGCTCTAAGTTTTCTTCATGGAGCAAGACCCTAGGACCTAAATATTGAAGTAAGGATTCAAGCTTCATTCATGAAGCAAGGCTCTAGAACTTGAACATTAAAGCAAGCTCCAAATTTTCATCAATGGAGCCAAGTTCCAAGACTTGATCAATGGAGCAAGGCTTTAAGCTTTATTCACGGAGTAGAATTCCAGACTTGAATAGTGGAGTAGAGATCTAGGGTTTCCTTCATAGAGCAAGACTTTAAGATTTGATCATTGGAGCAAGGCTCCAGTTCTTCTTTCAATAGAGCAAGACTCCCTTTTGAGCTAGTTTAGGTTCAATCTAAGATCTGGGCTTGATCCAGGCTTCATTTAGACTTAATTTAAGTGCTAGGTTTCTCTTTGTGTTGACTTAGGCTTGATTAAGCAAGGCTTTCCTTTGAGCTTGATTTGAAGTAAGGCTCCCTTTGGGCTTGATCTATGAGTAAGGCTCTCCTTTAAGCTTGATTTGAGCTTCTTTTGAGCTCAATCAGACACTACTAATGGCCTTAGGCTCAAGTTGCTCCTGGGCATGGGCCCCTCTAGACATGGTCTCAAGCCACCCATGAGCTTAGGCCTCTTTCTAGACTTTGGCTCGGGCTGTTGTAGAGTTCTTTAGGCTTTGGGGTGATGCTTCACATGATTGAATCTAGAGGTCCATTTTGAAGACTTTAGGCCATGAGTTGGAGAAGTGATGGGTTGCCATATGCTATTTTGGACTCCTTTGGAGCAGTGCTCTATTTGGGGCTAGGCTTAGAAGCCTATTTTTGAGAACTTGGGCTCCATTTCCAAGAAGGTTTGGGATATGGGCTGTGGCAAGTGATGGATTCAGGACTCGAATCAATGATAGATGGGCTTGTTGTCGACTAGTCAAGTTACTTGAGGGTAGGGCTAGCAGGGCTATTGTAAACTTCTTGGTTTGGTTCTGAGCTTGATTCCACAAGGGAGCAAGGGACTATCAACACTCTCCTCGCCCCCTCCCCACCTGCCCCCTATATATATAGGGCTTGATCTTGATGATGAAGAAGATTTGAAAGTCACCATTTTGAAAGTCATCATCCCAAGGTAAGCTAACAGAGAATATGCCTTAAGGTAAGCTAACAAAGAATATGCCTAGCTAATAGAGAATATGGCTTACTTCGCATGAACACTACAAGTTCTAAGGTCTCAAGGCATTATGAAGATGAGCTTTTGACTTTGCAAAGGGGATCAAAGGAGGCTTATTTTGCTTGGAAGGAATAACCCTATACTGTTATTGCATTGCAGACCCTATGGAGGCTTGAATAAAAAAGACATGGGTGTCTCGATAGGGTCTCTAAATCTGGAACTTAAAGGAATAAAAATGCTTTCAGAGATTTTGAAGTCTAGGGTTTGAGAGAGGCCAAGTGTGGGATCAAGTTTTAGGTGATGCAAGCAAACTTGGCCCTAAGATAGACATTATATTTTTATTCCTTCCTATCTTTCAAATAGTTTTAGGTGAACTTCAATTATAAGCTCCTTAAACTTTTCTTTCCCTTCTAGTGTAGGATTTAGGGGTATTACAATCTCTCTCCTTTATCAAGTGATGCCCTAGTCGCTACAAGCTAATTAGAATCTATCCCGAGTAGTACCATTAGTGTTGCAAAGGTGGCTTGCTATAAGCTAGCCAGAATGTACCTTGAGTGAGGTCATTGGTGCTACAAAAGTGGCCCCACATCATTGCAGGACCTTTCTACCACTTTTCATGGGTAGTTCTTTCCTTCTGCCAATCAACTTTTATGCATTCAGTGTGGCTCGGATACCATCTATAATGTTTCAAGTCTTTTGCTGGACCAATTAACATGTTAGCAAGCTGGGTCCATGTGGCCTTGAAAATTCAAGTGCAAGTTAATTAGTAGCATGTAAACTTAAGTTATAAGCTCCTCAAAGTTTTCTTTTCCATCTAATATGGGGCTATTTTTGGGGTATTCTAACTATAGAGATTTATGAAAAAAATTTGGCAAAAAGATATGCCAAGAGACATAACTCAATTTGTAGCTTGATACTTAGTATGCCAACAAGTAAAAGCTGAGCATCATAAGTCTGTAGGACCTCTACAATCTTTATATTCAACAATGGAAGTGGGAAAATATTCCCATAGATTTTATCACTGGTCTACCTAAAACTTTCAAGGGCAATGATATATGTGGGTGGTCATTGATTGACTAACTAAATTGCCCTACTTTTTACCCTAGTTGGTATTTCCATAGAAAGATTGGCAAGTATGTATATAGATTAGATAGTGAGATTGTTTGAAACTCTAGTGACAATTGTGTTTGACAGAGATACTAGATTTGTGTCATATTTTTAGAAGAGTTTGCACAAATTTTGAAAACCAAATTAAATTTTAGCATAGCTTTTCATCCACAAATTGATGGGAATCAAAAAGAACTATTCAAATTTTAGAAGATATGTTGAGAGCCTGTGTGATGATTTGGGAGTATATTGATAGAAATTGCATATAACTATAGTTATCAAAGTATTCAAATGGCTCTATTTAAACTTTATATGACAGGAAGTGTAGGTCTCTGTGTATTAGGATGAGGTTAGTAAACAAAGGTTATTAGGCCTTGAGTTGGTGCAACAAGCTATGGACAAGGTGCAACTAATTAGAGAGCGACTACATACAACTAGAGTAAACAGAAAAGCTATATTGATAATAGAAGAAAGAGATTTGGAGTTTCCAGTTGGACGTCATGTTTTCTTGAAGGTGTCACTTATAAGTGATATTATTAGATTTGGAATTCAAGAAAAGTAGAGTCCATGATACATTAGCCCATACGATCCTAAAAAGAATTGTAGGTGGCATATCGTTTGGCTTTACCATGATACTATTTATCAAAAAAATTAATTAAGGTAATAAATAATATTTTTATAATTTAGGAATATGCACTAACAATAATAATAAACCTAACAAGAATAAAAAAGTTAATCAGAAAAATTAGTTTAAAAAAAGCCTATGGATTGAAGCACGTTGAATGCTCTCCTTAAAGAGAAATGCCTCCATTGTATAGGAATGAATCTATCTACTCCTATCCTAAGATAGATAAATTTATTGGACCTTTGTATGTAGCTAAGGAAATCCTCAAACCAATGAACGATCCTAAACTCATAAGAAAATATACAAAGAGAAATAGATAAGAAGATAATTTTCACATAAAGAGTTTATCCTTTGTTATACATTTAAATAGATATAGATACAACCTTCTCGTAGACTAGGATAAGGATAAAAATAAAATCGCTTATGAGAAAAATAGGAAAATAATTTTAAAACAAAACATTCCAACATTCCCCCACATGATTCACAATTTTAATTATAGTATATGACACTAAAAAAATAAAGTGAGCATACAATACTATGTGTTTGGTGTAAGGTACCTTTCGGGTTTGAATCTATACTTAGTCATAGGACAATCATTAAGGTTCTAATCAATGTTCTACATTATGGTCATTAGTGCATATTTTATCTCATGAGCATCTTTAAGAAGTAGCCCAATCTTGCATAGTGGCAGTCCCACCATCATATTCATTTAGATGAACCCTCCAAGAATGATTTATGACTAACACCCTATAAATAATTTGCCATTGAGTTATTCAGAGTTAACCTCTTTCTAACTGTCATAATCAAAAGAGGATCATAGGAATAGGACCCAAGAATGCCCCACAAAAAATATAAATTTATTTAGTGTTAGTCATCCTACAGTTTCGTTATTACCCATTGAACTTCATCCATAGGAACTTCTGAAGACTAGTGTCCACTGCAATGACTAACTTATGGACTTCAATCTCATTCTCCTTGATGGTTTAATAACATAGTGATGCACCAATCCTTTTGTAAGTTGATCCACAAAATTATTTTTAAACTTGACAAAATCAAGAGCAATTGCACCATAAGATATCAAATGTTTAATAGATTTATGTCTCATCCTTAAATGTCTCTTTTTAAATTAAAATTTTTATTCTTAGCCTTAGCTATGTAGCTTGGCTATCTCCATGAAAGGAGATTAGAGGTATAGGCTTAGGTAGTATTGGTATATCAAATAAAAAATTCTTAAGCCATTTAGTTTCAATATTAGCTGCATCTAATGCCACAAGTTTTGCTTCAGATCTAGAAATAATAGTCTATGTAGCAGACTTCTAAGATATTGCACCTCCTCTTAAAAGTAAAAACATAACCACTAGTAGATTTAGTTTCATTTGAATTTGACATCTAATTAGCAATACTAAATCCTTCTACCATTGGGTACAACTAGTATAATGAATTCCATAATCTATAGTTCTTTTAAGATATTTAAAACTTCTTTTTAAAGCTATTCAATGTGTCATAGTCTATCTACCCAATCTACGAATGACATTATCTATAACAGATTCGGCACGATTAGCTAAATGTAACAAAGAACCAATAATTTAAGAATGTATATATTGAAAATATTTTCTCCTTCATTTTTCTTTAGTTTTATATTAGGATCAAATGGATTAGACACAAGAGTAACATTGAAATAATTTAAAAACTTCAATAATTTCTTGATATGATGTGATTGACTTAAAATAATACCACTATTATTTTTTATTAGTTTAATATCTAAAATAACATCAATTGCATCAAGGTCCTTCGTATCAAAATTATTAGACAAGAAAAAATTTGTTCTTTAATGACACCCAAATTGGTACTAAAAATCAAAATATCATCATCGTATGCATAAAAAATAACACAAACATCATTAAATTGTTTTATGTAAACAAATTTGTCAAAATTATTTATTTCAAAGCCATTTGAAAATACTATTTGACCAAATTCCCCATGCAATTGTTTTGGAGCTTATTTTAATTCATAAAGTGATTTTATTAGTTGCAAATTTTCATTTCTTGTCTAGGTATTGTAAAACCATCGAGTTGATCTATATAAATTTCTTTCTCTAAATCATCATTTAAAAATATCATTTTTACATCCATTTAGTGAATTTTTAATTTATAAATTGAAGCAATAGCAATCAAAGTTCTAGTGGTTGTCATTTTAGAAACCGAAGAGTATGTATTAAAGAAAATAAGTATACAAATCAATTCCATTTTTTTTTTTGGTTTTCTTCCTTCTTTATTTTTTTTGGTTGAATTTGCTTTTCATTATCAACATTAGAAAACATATTATAATATGAACTTATATTAGATGTAAAGCATTCATTAATTAGTCTAAATATTTTATTTTCATTAAAAAATGCTTTAAAAAAAGATCGCTTTATGATATTTTATAATTATATTATTAAAAATTTTAGAATCACTAGCGATCATTCAACTCAACTCAACTCTAAGCATTTTTCCGACTACATGGGGTTGGCTTTATGAATATGCTTCATCCGCTTTACTATTCAAGACTAAGTTGACACTTAGGTAGTGTTTGATAGGAAAAATATTATCCATGGATAAGTGTACGAGATAGAGTTTATCCTCTGACTATCCCTAGGGATATCCTTGACTATCCTATTGATCATATCAAATGCAAAAAGGTAAATCCATAGGATAACCTTTTTTTACTCTTATTTGGAGGGATAACCAGCTATTCCTACATTTTCTAGGAAATAAATTGAGGGGATATCCATGGTTAACCATGATTAACCATGGATTATCCCTTTGGTTAACTTTATTCCAGCTATCCTTATAGTTATGGCTTTTGGAATAAGAGGGATATCCCCTGGATATCCCCTCTTATCCCCTATTTCAAACATACCTTAAATTATAAATAATTATATATTTTTTAATTATTTCTATTCATGTTAGTTTAAGTCTACTATTTAAATTTTAGAATCACTAGTGAGCATTATTTAGTGAAATACTCTTAATAATTTAAAATTATCATATATTACTATGCAATATTTTAAGGATTAAAGCACTATTTGGGGTAGGAACCTTCATCCAACCTAAAATCAATGTTTTGAAAACCGAACTGAATAACAAATCGGCTTGATATTTGGGTCATAGATCAATCGGTTCGATCGATAAACTAGTTTGATCAAACTAAATGATATCATAATTAATTTTTAATTTAATAATATAAAATAATAAAATATAAATATCAAACTATAAAAAAAATATCTTTAAAACTTATATACATATTCAAGAACATTTTATATAATATTAAAACTTTAGAAAAATATTTTTAAATCTATAGATGAGTTGTTTTAAATCCAAAATTTTTAGATGCAAACCGAAGTAAAAATTTTAAATACCAAAAAAGTTTAACCCTAATTTTATTTATTAAAACTAAAAAGTTTAAAATCGGAGTTGGATTGGTTCTCTAGAATTCAACTGATTTAATAAATTTTTTAATTTTTATTAAATTATATAAAAATTAATTTTAATAATAAAAACGGACTGGATTGATGATCGATTTTCAGGCCGATTCGATTTGATCCTTTTTCAAAATCATGCCTAAAATCCAAAGTTCCAACTTCCAAAACCATCTGGTACCCTCGTGCGAGCAACAGGCCCGGTCTTTCCTTTTTCTCGTCCTGGGAACGCCCTACGTACCCCGTTCGTGCGTTGCTGTGCTCTCGGCCCAAGAATCCAACCTAGAAATCTTGAGAAGAATCGAGTCAGAGAAAACGAGAGATGGCTTTGAATCCTCAGCTGTTCTCCAACGGGTTGGCCGTCCTGTTCCACGGAGAGATGTTCGTGCTGGCTAGGGATGGCGTCGAGTTCGAGATCGACAAGATTCCCGGGTCTCCTCTCATTCACCTGTTTCCTTTCGCTCATTTATCTCTCTCGTGAAAAAAAAAAAAAGAGATCGAAATAAGTTGTAGATTATATTCCATTCTCTCTTTTATCTTCCTCCTGTTACTGTAAACATTTGGCGTCGACGTTTCACAATTCATTGATTTGATATAATAATAAGACACAATAGGCATTGGAATTTTTCCCCGGCGATGAATTTGGCACCAATTGTTATGTGGTTGGTGGATGTTAGATCGATAATTAGTCATATCGATCCTTTCATGCATTTGCTTCCTATGGTGTGCTGTGCCAAATCAGAGCATGGGGAAAAAGATTCAGTTTAAGAATAACTATAACTTTTTTTTTTTTCCTTTGAAAATCCTTCTGAAGTTAATATTGTTTTCTATTATTAATGGAATGGGAAAAGGAAAACAAATCTATTGGAAAAAAATATAAACAATATCGGCGCACATGAAAATTGTGTTACATTGATTTCATGCATCTGTTTCTTTAAGTTTGCAATATTGAGTTTTATTGTATGTCAAGAAAACAAATTTAATCTTATTTGATCTGAAACAACGTTTTGAATGATTTTGATTGGAAATTGCTATGGTTATTAGGTTTTGGTTAATTTTGGACGTTTGTTTGAAACTGATACTGTGGAAGGGTCTTGGTTTTGGCTGGAACTGATACCTTGGTTATGACAAAGAAGAGCATGCAATGATATCTAGTGAAGTACTGTCATTTGTTTTTCCAATAATTAGGACCAATAATATTCTGCAACTTTGTGGACATAGAAAAAATTGTCGAATGTTGGGTCAAATCATAAGGGGCCTTTTTTCACCATCAATCTGGGCAATGTCATTGTAGAATTTCCTTTGACAACTAAATCTATATGGGGACTGCACTCTGCTTCACAGTTATATGATATTATCAGCATCTGCTTCTTGACGTCTTCATTCAAATATAACCAAAATCTACAAAAGTTGAATTGATTGTGGCCTTATTTCACTTCACCAATAGCTGACGGCTCTTCAATTTGCTTCCATAAAATTTGATTTTGAGGTTTCGCAGAATAGGGTTTGCCTAATTTTATGCAGTGGCAAAGAATTTCATCCAAGAATACATATGACATCACTCTTGACACCAAACAAAATTGTGAAACTTTACATTTTTGGAAGAAAAAACACCAAAATAATATTTGGAGATTTTCTTGACGATAGAAGCAGTACATATCTTCTTATGATCAAAGTGTCTTGTTGCGACACCATAAATGAATATGTTACAAAGGAAAAATGGAAATTGTATTAGTTGATCCCAAGGGTTTAATTAGCATTTGCTATGCTATATCAAAATTAGAGTTTGTCAAATGCTGGACCAAGCCAAGCTTGGGCCAGGCTATACACTGGTAGCTAGGATCAATGCTTATGCTTAGGCTTGACTTAGTCCTATAAGTGGCAGTTGGATCAAGTTAAGTCACAAATGGTCAGTTCTAATGCGGATTGACCATAAAAGCCATCAATCGAACCCGATATTTTATTAAATAAGTTAGAATTTCAAATATGAATGTGACCTGTTTGATCAATAGATAATCTCACCTTACTAGCTTAACCTATTTGACCCATTAACCAATAATAAAAAGGTCAGATGTTAACTTGATTAACTTATTTAACCTCTAACCAGTAATATAAATGGATTGGATAAATAGGTCAACCTGAAACCAACCCTACTCAATTAACTATTTAAATGGGTTAAATGAATTAAATAGGTTAGGGACATGAAATCTGAACTTGATCCACTTAATATATGGGTCAAGATGGGTCAACCTATTTATGACCCAAACTTGTTTAATCCTATCCCAGACCTATTTATTGTAGTTTGGATGCAGGTTGGATATAATATTGCCACCCCTACTCAGTCCGACCATCATGCCTATATTTCTAACTAGGCCAAATCCAATCAAATAGCCAGTCCCAAGCCCATCCTAGTTCTTAGATCAAGCTTACTTTCCTTTTCTCAATCCTGTGCCATGGGCTTATCTTTAGCATCCATACAACAACAACAAATCATTAGTCCCAAACTATTTAGAGTCGGTTACATGAATCTTTTTTCTCCGTTCACAACTCTTTTTTATGTTTTTTTTTTTAAGATGCAAAAATTCTAAGTCTCTTTTATCACTTCTTCTTGTAGTCGACTCCATGTAGTTGAGAAAAGGCTAAGATGAGTTGAGTTGAGTCTATATCTTTTTTACTATATATATCAAGTCACTCTTCAGCATAAGTGTATCTCTAAGTCTACATTGTACATGTTCAGACCATCTAAATCGTACTTTTCTTAATTTATTCTCGATTGGAGCTGCCTCTACTTTTTTATGAATAGTTTCATTTTTCATTCTATCTTTTCTTGTATCACCACACATTCATCTTGGCATTCTTATTTTCATCATTCATCTTATGTACATGTGTTTTTCTAATTGCCCAATATTTTGTACCATAAAGCATAAATGGTCTTATGGTTATTCTATAAATTTTTTTTTAAACTTGTTAAGTACTTTACATTTACATAATATTCAAATTGCACTTCTTCATTTTATCTAACCTACTTTAATTTTTTGGATAACATCATCTTCAATTTCTCCTTATGAATAATTAATCCTAAATATCAAAATGATCATTTTTAGTAATTTCATGGTTTCAAATTTATACTTTACATTCATCTTTATTTCTAATTGTTCTAAAATTGCATTTCATATATTCTATCTTCATCAACTGAATTTAAAACCTTTAGATTCTAATGCATTTCGCTATAGTTTTAACTTATAATTAATTGCAGCTTGAGTTTCATTTGTTAGTATTATATCATTTACAAATAACATACACCATGAAATATCATCCTGAATATGTTTAATGAGCTCATCTATAACTAAAAAGATAGGGACTAAAAGCAACTTCCTGATTTAGCTTACTAAAATAGGAAATTCTTTAGTATTATCATCAATAATTTTACACTAGTAATTGCCCCATCATACATATCTTTTTGTTATGTTAATATACCTAACACATACTCTTTTCTTTTCTCGCACTCACCATAAGATTTTTTTAGGGACCCTATCATATGCTTTCTCTAATTCAATGAAAATCATATGAAGATCTTATTTCTTTGCTCTATACATCTTTATTAACCTCATAGAAGAAAAATAACTTTTATAATCGATCTTTCTGACATAAAATTAAATTGATTATCTGATATTTTTTATAGTATATTTTAATTTATTTTCGATTACTTTCTTCTAAAGTTTCATAATATGACTCATGATTTTGATATCATGATAATTAGAGCAATTTTAAATATTTTTTTATTCTTATAAATTAGTATTATATGCTTTTTCTCTATTCATTAGGCATCTTTTTAGTTTTTAAAATTTTATTAAATAAATTTGTCATCCACTTTACTTCAATATCACATAAACATTTTCAAACTTCTATAGAAATATTATCAGATCCTACAGCTTTTCCTACTTTTATTTTTTTATAGCCTCATTTACTTCAAATATCCTAATTCTACGAATATATACCATAACTTTATCCTCAATGGAGCTAATAGGGAATCCTAAATTATATATATGATTTTTATTTACTAATTTATTAAAATAGCTTCTCTATCTTTCTTTGATCTTTTTCTCTTTAATCAAAACTTTTTTATCGTCATTTTTAATGCATTTAATCCGAAATATATTTTCAGTTTTTTTGTCTCTTACTCTTGCACTTCTATCTATATATGTCTTTCTCTCCATCTTTAGTTTCTAACTTATGATATAGTTCCTTATATGCCTTATATTTAGCCTTCATACTGTCTGTTTAACTTCTTTCTTAATTATTTTATAGTTTTCATATGCTTCTGCATTCTTCCATTTAGGTGTTTTCTATAGCATTCTTTTTTATCTTTATCTACTAATTGATCTTTCTCATTCTACTACTAAGTTTCTTTATCATATGGTCCTTTTCTTTTAACTCTCCTAATACTTTTATAGCTACTTTTCTAATATTATTAGCTATCTTTTCATATATAGTATTAATCTTTTCATTTATACTCCATTTTCTTTCCTTCATCACTCTATCTTTAAAATTATTAGTTTCTCTCCTTTTAAATTCCGCTACCTAATCATTGGATTCTTATACTTTATAATCTTTCTCTTTTATTTTTGAATACATACATATATAACCATTAATTTATGTTGTGTGGTTAGACCCTCACCCAATATAACCATTCAATCTTTACAAAGCACTTGAGCAATCTTTCTAATAAGAAGAAATCTATTTACCTAGCATTATATCCACTTTTAAAAATTATCAAATGAGAGTCCCTCTTTTTAAAATATGTATTGGTTAATACTAAATTATATGCCATCACATACTCTAAAATGGCTTTTTTAATCATTTTTATCATTAAATCCATAACCTTCATGTACTCTTTCAAAATCTATATTGTGCTTTCCTACATGTCCATTCAAATCTCCTCTAATAAATATTTTTTCTCCAATAGAAATCTCTTAAATTAGTTCATCTATATCTTTTCAGAAACTTTGCTTTGTCACATTATCTAGGTAGGTTGGGTGGGTCACTTGGCCTATGATCGACTCTACTCAACATGAGTAGTTGGTCAATTAATTCTTCAATGCATGGTTGTGAAGTTTGAGCTATGGTAGAGCTGGGCAGTTCAAAAGAAGGAAAGTGCTCAGAAATTCATTAAATAATTGAGGCAGTATTATTAGTCATGAAGAGGTCCCATGATAAGAAATATAGACCTTATCAGGGATCTTAAGATGATTGGCATATCCATGTTCTTCCACGGAAAGGGATTTTCTATGTTGTAAGATTTATAGCCATGCTCTCATAGGCTTTCTCATAAAGCATTCAAAAGGAGGATATCATTGTGTCCTCAATGATTAGAAAGAAGATTAATTAGAGTATCCCATCACTTATAGTTGAATTATCCTATTGCCCTAGTGAGTATTTAAACTGTAGCATTAATGCATAGTTATAAAGTCCCTAAAGTATAGTGAACTGAATATCATATTTTATTATTATTGCTGCGTCTGTTATTGTTGTTGTTTGTTGTCAGATCAATTTGACTTGAAGAATAAATATATGCTATTTGTTTTCCAACATTAAGAAAAGTATTCCAAACTTTTCTATAAGGAATTATGCACTTCAGTTAGTGGCATTTTGAGGACCAATTGCTCTGTGCATTCAGTTTAAAGAACCAAGGTTTCTCTTCTGTGGTATTAGAAGTGAAGGATAACATGAGAACTACGTAGATGATCTTCTATGTGCTGTTGGCTAGATGTGCGCATGATTTCTCATATAAGCAATAGAGAAGCAAAATTATTGTTGCTGTAATCTAGTTTTTTACTGGATAGTTGCTAGTTACTACATTTTGGTAATTGTATGTGTACCTACAAGATTCAATCTAATATGCATGCTAAAGCTTATTCGTTATTTATATATGAATGTTTAGCAAAGTTTCTTACTAAATTTTGCTTTGTGGTAACTAGTTCGGGATTAAGGCTTTGTTGTTGTTGTTATTGTTGGTATCTCTATTTAATTTGTACAAATGCACGTAGCATGTAGATTTTCTCTACACTTGTTATGAATATAATTTAATGACTGATTTATGCTGACTGACTAAAATTTTCTTGTGGTACAAAAATACTATTATCAGAGCTCATGGTGGTCATGTCAAAGCTAAGGGAACTATTTACTTGTCAAATATACGTATGGTATTCGTTGCTAAGAAACCTGTTGGAAATTTTGTCGCTTTTGATATGCCCCTGGTATGAATTTCTGCACATTTCATGTCATTTTACTTTAATATATTATTCATTGGTCCTGCTCAAAGTTTGCACTATTTGTACAATTTATAATAAATTATTAAACTCTGTGATTGGTTCAATTGTACATTCATTAAATTATGAACTTTGAGCTTTTTGGAAGTTTTTGTGGTTCTTTATAATTGATCCATGTTACAAATAGAGAGAGACCTATTTTCATTATAATATGACTGTCAAGGATTCACTACTACGAGAGTCAACTTAATAGAATGCAGAGAGAGGAGAAACTAAGCAATTTTGAAATTTACTACTGTTCTTGTTTAAGGTTGTGAAAGTGTAAAATGTTAAAGCCTGGGAAAAAATGTTTAATATTAAAAGTAAAATAAAATAACTTCTATTACAAAACTTTGATTTTGTCCATCAAAATTGAACATTTTAAAAGGTGGACAAAGAAAATTTCAGAATAGGATCCTTGGTCATTGATATAGAACTTGCCCGGAGTTGGGACGGCAATGGATGGGTTTGGTTACCCATATTTTTAGTGGGGTTCTGATACAATAAGACCAGAGATAGCCCAGTTGACTGACTATTTTGATTTGGTTGCATCCAAATTTACACCCACATTTTTCTTTTGTTCTTTTTTTTTTTTTTTGAGGCTTTATTTGGATCACCCTTGATGTGACCTTAAGTCAAAATCAGACCTAATTTGATTAGTGCTGGACAGGGCATGATCCTCCCCAATAAAACCTGAATACCAGATGCAACACACGTTTTACAATATATAGAAGTATCATATACATTACTCAATCTTCTCTAAATTGCCAATAGTTTTGACATTAGCTTTGCATGCCTAATGGGACTTCTTCAGCAGCATCTTGTAAGTTACAAGGTTCTACTTAAAATAAGGAACGCTCCATGAGAATATATCCTTTGAAATCATTGAGCTTGATTTGAAGTCAATGCTTATGTTTGTTTTCTCCTGTTTATGTTCTCAATCTAATGGGTATCTGAAAGAGTTATAAAATTAGCTGCTTGCATATTCTTCAGTTTTCTCCTAAGCTTGCGACTTTGCATGCATAATTAACAATAGTCCGCTATGTTTGGCAGCTATTTGTGCACGGTGAAAAGTTTAACCAGCCAATCTTTTTTTGCAACAACATAAATGGATTTGTCGAGCCTGTAAGTATAAAAGAAGCTTTGAGTGAAGTGTTTGAAGTTGCAGATCTGTGGCTCCAATAGCTGACCTTGCTATGCTAATAACAGGTAGTTCCGGATGATCAGCACAGGGCTCTTCACTCCACTCACTCCTTCAAGGTTTTGTTCAAGGAAGGTGGATGTGGAACTTTTATTCCCCTCTTCTTTAATCTCATTGCATCTGTGAGGCAGTATAATCAACTTGTGGCTAATTCTGCTCCATCTGTTCCTCGCTTGGACCCTTTGCAAGCTGCTCAGACTCCAGTGGAGGACATGATGAGACATGCGTGAGTAGGCTAGCAGAGTTCTGTCTTCATTTATCTACTAGGGCTAATTTATGGTGTTTCTGATAAATTTTCAGCCTGCAGGTATGTTGACCCAAACGACCCAACCAAAATCTTTCTGCAGCAACCCACACCAGAATCCCAACTGAGGAGGAGAACATACCATTCCCAGCCTGCTGACAACTCATACTAGATTCGGTACTACCGTTGCCTTGTATGACGGTACTGTCACTTCTGAAGTTGAATAAGATTGCAAACAGAATGTTACCTAAAATGCTGTATTTTCCTTTCATGTTCTTATGGCATTGTATCTCAGCAAGTTTACCCTGATAGTTCTGTAATGTATAAGAAAACTTGATTGGTATACAGTCTTGGTGGTAAAGTTCGACATCGGATGCATCTGGGCATCAGTTTCATCGGACAGCATATTTTTGCCGACTTTCAACCTCGTTGTCTATTTCCTATATTAAGATTGTTACAAAAAGGGAACCTTGTGGGTTTTGTTCCTAGCTTTTTCTATTGGTTTTGGATCTGAGCTACTATATTGCAAAGCCTCTCAACTGCTAGAATTTAACGTCTGGATCTACGGGGACATTTTTTTGGTGTAAAAAAACTACACTCTGCAGGCACTGAACCAAGTATCATGACATCCGCTATCATTGACTAGGAGTTATTCAGTAAATCAGGCAGAGAAAAGTGATTCAAATACTTCATTGTGCATCAATTATTTTTGGTTCATGACCTTGCTGAGGGTCTTAACAAAATGAATTTGATCGTTCATGGCCGTCAACTGGATTTAAATAGCTGATATAGAAAATAGCATTAACAACAATTTCCCAGGTAATAGCAACACAAGGAATTTGCATATCAGGATATTCTTGCATTCTTTAAAGATCTGCAAGCTACTATGCCTGATGAAGTCCTCATAGGATGCACTCCAAGAACTGCCACACAAGCGTACATGGTCCTCAGATGAGTTTGGATGGATTCCCAAATCTTCTCCTTTTGGACCTGGGTATGCAGTTCATGGAAAGGACTTTGTGCACCGGATGCGGTGCAGGTTGTACGCACCACGCATGCTGATTAGCCGGACGTGCATGCGGCCATGTGTGCCAAGAACAATTTTATTCTTTCGCGCACCGCATGCGCGGTCCGCATGCACACGTGGTCAATCAATGTGTGCGGTGTGTGCGCTTCTACACCATATGCAGTACAAAAGGACTTTTCTTGCAATGTCAAAGTCCATAAAAAAAGTATATAAAGTTATAAGATTATTTAAATGAGTGCAACAAAAATGATTGCATTGCCACATGAATGTTATGCGCGCACAAAAAGCTCATGGGTTTACATATGCAGATTTATCAATGGGTACAGACCAAATTTTTAACTTGCCAAATATTAGATTTTAGAGTAGTTGATTGCATCAAATTTGAGGTTAAGATTTTATTTCATGAGAAGTAAGTTTTGAATTGCTCTAACAATACACTAAGAAGGATGTTCAATGGAAACTACTTGTAATATTTTAAAAATAATCTTACATTGGATGAAAAAAAAAGGTTTATATACTTATAACTCAAGTTCATCTCCTACCAATTAATTTTCATTCAAATTCTTAGGGCCATGTAGTTTTAGCCCATTAATAGATTAATTAGGCCATCAAATAAGCTTAGAGTGTTATAAATAGTATTAGAATTGATCCAAGTGTGTGAAAATTGATGGGTTGGAGGAAGGGCTACCTATAGGATAGTGGGTTTAGAGCATTATAAATGGTATCAAAATCGATCCGAGTATGCTAAAGTTGATGGTTAGGAGGAAAGGACTAGAAATAAGATATGATAGAGTCTCGCTATCATATGGAACTACTTTTACAGCACAACATCCGGCTCAGGATAATCGAGGTAGATTTTGGGGAGGTTGTAATATCTCCAAAATAGTCCCACTCGGTTTTTAGGGACATGTGGTCATGGACTATTAATGAATTAATTGGGTTAATAGGTGGGCTTGGGGTGTGAGACGTTACACTACTACCAAAATATGTGCTTCAAGCAAGCTTGAAATATGATTGCTAGAGTTGAGACCACTAATGAATTAATTGGGTCAACAGATAGGCTTGGGGCTTGAGGCTTTATACCACTATCAACAAATTCCATTTCATGAATGTGAGTTGATATATATTGTTTCCATATGTATGTTTTGGATTGTTGCATCCTAGATTCATCGTTGGGCTTGAGGTGCGATGAAAGGAGCTTATTAGTTTGGTGTGAAAAGAGCATAGAAGCATAGGATGAGAGAACTAAAAGAAAGAGGGGGAAAAATAAAAAGGAGGGCAGAGCACTAAGAGGACAACTAGAAGCTAAAAGGAGAGGAGACAAGAAGCAAGATAATGTATTAAGGCATGGGATATATATATTTATGTACATATATGAGAATGTATGTGTTACGGCCCAGCCCAGACGGGCATGCAAGCGCACAGGCCAGGCGGGCGCGCGAGCATGCGGCCCAGACGGGGCGCACCAAGTGCACGCCCAGGCGTGCGGACACGCATCCAGGCTGGCACGCGGCCAGCCTGGCAATGCCCAGGCAGTTAGCCTAGCTGGCAGTAGCACCGTATTTCTTTCGGAAGATCTTCTTTAGGCGATTCCTTGGAGCAATCTTAGTTGTCCAACCATCATCCAACGGCCAAAGGAAGAGGCGCACTTGGAGAGGCCTTTGAGGCGGTGATTTCACGAGGGATTTCCAGCAGATTTGACACGGGATGGGCAACGAGCTTTTCAGCTATAAAATGGAGGCACCAGTCACCATTGAGAAAAATCAGTGAGCACTTAGCGTGCAGGCTTGATCATCCACCTTGAGTGAGGTTGGTAGACGGCTTGACTAGTGAAGATCAAGGTCGTAATGAGGTTTAAGCCAGGCGGGCTTGGACACGACGAGACTAGGCCAATATGCACAGGAGGTGCGCAGGTGCGAAGCGCCAAGATCGGTTTCATATTTTTAGTGAGGTTGGGGCAGACACATTATGAGCTCTTTATAAGGGACAAAGAGGAGTGTGTGTATGACCTACAGGCAACCTCATTGTATCCAAAGTTGCTTAGTGGAAAGTTCTTTGGTTGGAAAGGCTTTGCTTTCCGTATATCGTTGTATTTGTGGGACTTGACTTGGAGTTTTATTTTATTATTGTGGGGTTTAGGCTGGTTAGGAGAGGAACCTTCTAACGCCATCACCGGTAGATGCAAGGACCTAGTGGCCATAGGGAGTGCTTGCACGTGCCGATTGAAAGCCTGGTAACAATTGGTATCAGAGCTTGATTGAAGCAAGTTCCAAGCACAAGATGGCGAGGGCGGTTAGAGACCGTGTGACCCGTTTGGAGGGGATTGTGGGCAATCCAGGAGAAGGATCAACCATGAATTTGGTAGCTATATGCACAGAGTTAAGCATGCAGTTGACCGAGTTGCGGACTTCACACAATCAATTGATGGAGGTGCATGAGGGGCTGATTCGTGACCTCAAGCATCAACATCTGCAACAGCAACGATCAGATCTAGCCATGGAGGAGAGATTGGAGCTTTGGATCCATGCTTTGAAGGAGGAGTTGATTCGACAAAAGCAGGAGGCGCAGAGTCCAGTTAACATGGTCGGTGCTCCGATAAAGGAAGCGAAGGTCTGGGAGCCTAAGGCCTTCGGTGGAGTCAGGAGCGCGATGGAGTTGAGAATTTCATATGGGATACGGAAGTCTACTTCCGTGCTGCAAAGATCCCAACAGTCGATCAAGTGGATCAGGCCTCGACGTATTTAGAAGGCAACGCCAAACTCTGGTGGAGGACCAGGATGGCTAAAGATGACCGTACGGGGCATCCCAAGATCGAGGCATGAGAGATCTTAAAGAGGGAGCTGAAGGGTCCGTTCCTACCGAGCAATGTCGGTTGGCTTGCTCGAAAGAATCTGCGGAAGCTGCGATAGACAGGAAGCATCGGGAGTATGTGGCGCAATTCAGCATGCTACTTCTAGACGTATCTAACATGACGGAGGAGGATAAACTCTTTAACTTCCTCGCGGGCCTACAGGGGTGGGCACAGGCGGAGCTTCGCAGGAGAGAGGTGAAGGATATTCCTTCAGCCTTTACAGCGGCAGAGGCACTGGTGGACTTTCGTAGCAGTACGACTTCGGGTAGCGATAACCAGGGCAAGGACAAGCGTAAGAGTGCGTCACCACTGTAGGGTCGAGCAGGAAAGAAAGAGGGCGTGCCAGCACATGCGGCAGCAAAACTGAAGGCACGAGCAAATTTCAACGGATGCTTCATATGCAGAGGACCGCATCTGGCATGAGGGTATCCAAAGAAAGTGACGACAGTAGCAGCCGTCACCCACCAAGAAGACAAGGCATCTAAGAGTTCGGAGGAAGGGCCAATAGTGAGGTTGTCCCCATTAATAGCAATCGGAACCTTGACCGCAACAGAGCAGAGCCAAGGTTTGATGCACATAAGGGCTCGGGTCAACGGGAGGATAGTGCGGGCCTTGGTTGACACTGGCGTGACACACAATTTCGTGAGCCAAGGAGCGGTATACAAATTGGACTTAGGAGCGCTTTCCAAGCCTTGTCATGTGAAGCTTGTAAACTCCGAGGAGATAGAGTCTTTCGGCCAAGCAGAGGCCACATTGGAGGTGGGCTCATGGCGAGGGCACTGCAACTGAAGGTTCTACCAATTGATAATCTCGACATAGTGTTGGGCATGGATTTCTTCATCAATGCCAAGGTCGAGATTACGCCTCATCGCAGAGGTATACTGATTCGGAGATGCAGATGTCCTTATTTTGTGCCAGCGAAGGGGCAAGGCAAGACGGCAAAGGGCTGGGGCGGAGCGCCCCACCACAAGACTTGAGGTTATGTGGCGACCTTGCGCCTAGGCGATGGTGCGCGTAGGCACTGGGACGGCGCGTGCACAGCAGACTTAGGCATGGTGGCCTGTGGCAAGAGGCAGTAGACAGGATGGCTCGGCGAAAGGGCTATCCGACCGGGAAAGCATTAGGGGGTGCACGTAGCAGGTGGCCACGTTGGGACCCAGGAGACTTTGGCCAGAAGGGCCAAGGCGCAGCGATGAGGTGCGCTAGGAGGGTGAACGACACTGCAGTATCGAGCCCCGACATGGCTCGACAAGGGCATCAAGATTTCAACGGGGAAAGGATTGTTACAGCTCAGCCCAGGCGGGCGCACGAGCACGCAGCCCAGCCAGGCGCATGAGCATGCGGCCTAGACGGGGCACGCTAGGCATGAGCCCCGGTGTGCCCAGGCGCGCGAACACACATCTAGGCTGGCACGTAGCCAGCTTGGCAGTGCCCAGACATTAGCCCAGCGGGCAACAGCACTGTATTTCTTTCAGGGGATCTTCTTTAGGTGGTTCCTTGGAGCAATCTCAGTCGTCCAACCATCATCCAATGGCCAAAGGAAGAGGTGCACTTGGAGAGGCCTTTGAGATGGTGATTTCATAGGGGATTTCCAGCGGATTTGACACGGGATGGGCAGCGAGCTTTCCAACTATAAAAAGGAGGCACCGGTCACCATTGAGAAAAATCAGTGAGCACTTAGCATGCAGTCTTGATCATCCACCTTGAGTGAGGTTGGTAGACGGCTTGACCAGTAAAGATTAAGGTCATGCGGAGGTCTAGGCCAGGCGGGCTTGGACGTGGATGAGACTAGGCCGGTACGCACAAGAGGTGCGCGAGTGCGAGGTGCCAAGGTCAGTTTCATGTTTTTGAGTGAGCTTGGGACGGGCATGAGCTCTTTTTAAGGGCAGAGAGGAGTGTGTATGTGGCCTACGGGCACCTCATTGTATCCAAAGTTGCTTAGTTGAAAGTTCTTTGGTTGGAAAGGCTTTGTTTCCCATATATCGTTGTGTTTGTAGGACTTGACTTGGAGTTTTATTTTATTATTGTAGGTCTAGGCTGGTTAGGAGAGGGACCTTCTAACGCCATCACCAGTAGACGCAAGGAGCTAGTGGCCATAGGGAGCGCTTGCACGTGCCGATTGAAAGCCCGGTAACATATGTATGTGTGTGTACATATAGCTTAACTTAGTTATACTTCTCCAGGTTAAGTTTAATTTTAAAAATAAGTATCCCATATCAATGGTCTAAGCTATTATATAATTTATTACTTTTAAAATACTTACATATCAAATATCATGTAATTTGGGGACTCTTAAATTATATATCAAGTGATGAATAAGTAACATTTAGATTGTTCAATTTCGATCCCTTGAGTTAAGAGTTTTCAAATCATATAATTTTTGGTGTATTAGCAATATAGAGATAGTAAATCACATCGAATGACTTGAATCATTGCTATGGATCCTAGTCATCCCATTTCAAAAACGGTGTATCCAACCAATAATTTATGAGTTCTTAATCAAATGGATTATAGTGTAACATTATTGGGAGAATTAGGGCATTTGATAATCGTTATGGTGATCTTAGATCACTAATAATCATTATTCCTGAAGAATAAAATTTTCATAACTTAAAATTATTATATAATTATATTTATTATGTTAAATTTTAATTATTAAATATATTCATAATTAATCTATTTAGTACGACAAATTATCGTAGGCCGGGAGGCCATTGCATCCGAGTTCCAGCGCAGCTTACGCTATTTGGGGCAAGGAACCTAACCTTCATCTAAAACTCCAAAGTTCCAAAAAAAACCCCATCTCGAACCCTCCTGCGAGTAACGGACGCGGGCCTTCCCTTGGTCTCCCCCTGTCCTCGTTCCTTGTCTCGTCCTGCGAACGACCCTAACCCCGTTCGTGCGGTGCTGTGCTCCCGACCCAAGAATCCGACCTAGAAATCTTGACAAGAATCGAGTCAGAGGAAACGACAGATGGCTTCGAATCCTCAGCTGTTCGCCAACGGGATGCCCGTCCCGTTCCAGGGAGAGTTGTTCGTGCTGGCTAGGGATGGCGTCGAGTTCGAGATCGACAAGATCCCCGGGTCTCCTCTCGTTCACCTGTTTCCTTTCGTTTTCTTTTTTTTCGCTTATTTATCTTTCCTCCTGTTAGTGTAAGTAAACATTTGGCGTCGACGTTTCACAATTCATTGATTTGATATAACAATAAGACACAATAGGCATTGGAATTTTTCCCCGGCGATGAATTTGGCACCAATTGTTATGTGGTTGGTTGGTGGATGTTAGATCGAAAATTAGCCATTTAGATCCTTTCATATGGTGTGCTGTGCCAAATCAGATCATGGGGAAAAAGATTCAGTTTAAGAATAACTTTAACTTTTTTTTTTTGTTCCTTTGAAAATCCTTCTGAAGTTAATATTGTTTCCTATTATTAATGGAATGGGAAAAGGAAAACAAATCTATTGGAAAAAAATGCTCAACAATATCGATGCACATGAAAATTGTGTTACATTGATTGTATGTCAAGAAAACAAATTTAATCTTATTTGATCTGAAGCAACGTTTGTATGATTTTGATTGTAAATTGCTATGGTTATTAGGTTTTGGTTAATTCTGTACGTTTGTTTGAAACTGATACTGTGGAAGGGTCTTGGTTATGGCTGGAACTGATACCTTGGTTATGACAAAGAAGAGCATGCAATGATATCTAGTGAAGTACTGACATTTGCTTTTCCAATAATTAGGATCAATAATATTCTGCAACTCTGTCGACATCGCAAAATTGGTCGAATATTGGGTTAAATCATAAGGGGCCTTTTTTCACCATCAATCTGGGCAATGTCAATGTAGAATTTTCCTTTGACAACTAAATTACTAAGGGGGTTGCACTCTGCTTCACAGTTATATGATATTATCAGCATCTGCTTCTTGACGTCTTCATTCAAATATAGCCAAACACTACAAAAGTTGAATTGATTGTGGCCTTATTTCACTTCACCAATAGCTGATGGCTCTTCAATTTTGCTTCCATAAAATTTGATTTTGAGGTGTCACAGAATAGGGTTTGCCCAATATTATGCAGTGGCAAAGAATTTCATCCAAGAATACATATGACATCACTCTCGGCACCAAACAAAATTGTGAAACTTTACATTGTTGGAAGAAGAAATCCCAAAATAATATTGGAGATTTTCTTGATGATAGAAGCAGTACATATCTTCTTATGATCAAAGCGTATTGCTGCAACACCATGAATGAATATGTTACAAGGAAAATTGGAAATTGTATTTATTGATCCCAAAGTTTAAATTAGCATTTGCTATGCTATATCAAAATTAGAGTTAATCAAATGCCAGGCCAGGCCAAGTTGGGTCAGGCTGTACACTGATAGTTAGGATCAATGCTCATGCCTAGGCTTGACTCAGTCCTACAAGTGGCAATTGGGTCAAGTCAAGCCATAAACAGTTGGATCTAATGCTGGTTGACCATAAAAGCCACCAACCTGAACCCGATTCATTTATTAAACAAATTAGAATTTCAAATATGAAGCTAACCTCTTTAACAAATAGGTAATCCGAACTGATCCGCTTAACCTTTTTAACCTATTAACCAATAATAAAAAGGTCAGATATTAACTTGTTTAGCCTATTTAACCTGTTAACCAGTAATATAAATGGGTTAGATAAATAGATCAACTTGAATCGGCCCTACTCAATTAGCTATTTAAACGAGTTAAACTGATTAAATAGGTTAGGGACGTGAAATCTAAGCCTGATCCACTTAATATAGGGATCAAGATGGGTCAACCTATTTATGATCCAAACCTATTTAACCCTATTGTAGACCTATTTATTACAGGTCGGATGCGGGTCGGATATAATATTGCCACCCCTATTTAGTTTGGCCATTATGCCTATATTTCTAACTCGGCCAAGTTCAATCAAAGAGCCAATCCCAAGCCAATCCTAGTTCTTAGAGCAAGCTTATTTTTCTTTTCTTAATCTCATTCCACGGGCTTATTTTTAGCATCTATACAATAACAACAATAATAACAAAATTTTAATTTTAAACTAGTTAAGATCGGTTACATGAATCCTTTTTCTCCATTCAGCTCTATTCTTAGTCTTTTTTTTTTTAAGATACAAAAATTCTAAGTCTTTTTTATCACTTTCTTTCATGTGATTTTTGGTCCTACTCTATTTTTTTACATGTATCAAGTCACTCTTCTGCAAAGATGCACTTTAAGTCTATTTGCACATTTTCAAACCATCTAAGTCATTTTTCCTTAATTTATCCTCGATTGGAGCTACCTTTTTACGAATAATTTCATTTATTATTCTATATTTTCTTATATTACCATGAATCTTACATTTTTTTTCCATCACATTTATCTAATGTACATGTATTTTTCTAACTGCTCAACATTTCATGCCATAAAACATAGATGGTCTTATAGTTGTCATATAAAACTTTTTTTTCAACTTGGCAAGTACTCTATGATCACATAATATTCCATTGCACTTTTTTTTAACCTACTTTAATCCTATAGATAGCATAACTTCAGTCTCTCCTTGCTTGTGAATAATCGATCCTAAATACCAAAAATAATTATTTTTAGTAACTTCATCGTCCTCAATTTATACTCTACATTCATTTTATTTTTAATTGTACTAAAATTATATTTCATGTATTTTATCTTTCTCCTACTGAACCTAAGCACTTAGATTCTAATGCATTTCACCATAGTTGTAACTTACAATTAACTCTAGCTTTAGTTTTATCTACTAATAGCATATCATTTGCAAATAACATGCATCGTGAAATATCATCCTAAATATGTCTAGTGAGCTCATTTATAACTAAAGCAAAAGATAGGAATTAAGAATAGATCCTTGATGTAACCCTACTGTAATAGAAAATTCGCTAGTATTATCGTCAATAGTTTTTATACTAGTAATTGCCCTATCATACATATCTTTTATTATATTAATATACCTATAAATATTCCTTTCTGTTCTAGCACCCATCGTAAAATTTTTTAGAGATCTTATCATATGCTTTCTCTAAATCAATAAAAATGATATGAAGATCTTGTTTCTTTGCTTTATACATCTTTAGTTTATTTAATCCGAAATATATCTCTAGTTTTTTTATCTCTTACTCTTATAATTCTATATTATATCTTTTTCTTCATCTTTAGTTTCTAGCTTGCGATATAATTCTTTATATGCCTTATATCTAGCCTTTTGTACCTTTTTTAAATTTCTTTCTTAATAATTTTATAGCTTTCATATGCTTCTTCATTTTTACATTTAAGTAGTTTTTTATAGCATTCTCTTTTAGCCTTAACTATTAATCTAATTTTCTCATTCCACCATCAAGTTTTCTTATCATATTGTCATTTTTCTTTTAACTCTTCTAATACCTTTATAGCTATTTTTTAATATGTTAGCCATCTGTTTTTATATGGTATTATTTTCTTCGTCTAAACTCCATTTTTCTTCTTTCATCACTCTATCTTTAAAAGTTAATAGTTTCTCTCCTTTCAAATTCTACCATCTGAATCTTAGATTCTTATACCTTGCAATCTTTCTCATCTATTTTTGAATACATACATCCATAACCATTAATTTATATTATATAGTTAGACCCTTACCCGGTATAACCTTACAATATTTACAAAATGCTCGATCAATCTTTCTAGTAAGGAAGAAATCTATTTGCCTATCATTATATTCGCTTCTAAAAGTTATCAAATGAGTCCCTCTTTTTAAAATATGTATTAGCTAATATTAAATCATATGCCATTGCAAACTCTAAAGTAGCATTTTCCTTGTCATTTCTATCTCTATATCCATAACCTCTATGTTTTTTTTCAAAACTTGTATATACTTTCGTATATGTTCATTCAAACCTCCTTCAATAAATATTTTTTCTTTAATAAGAATCTCTTAAATTAGTTTATCCTTATCTTCCCAAAAACTTTGCTTTGTGACGCTATCTAGACAGGCTGGGTGGGTCACCTGGCCTATAATCGACTGTAATTAGAATGAGTAGTTGGTCAGTTAATTCTTCAATGCATGGTTATGAAGTTTGGGCTATGGTAGAGCTGGGCAGTTCAAAAGCAGGAAAGTGTTCAGAAAATCATTAAATAATTGAGGCAGTATTATTTAGGCATGAAGAAGTCTCATGATAAGAAATATAGACATTTTCAGGGATCTTAGGGTGATTGGCATATCCATGTTCTTCCATGGATAGGGATTTTCTATGTTGTAAGATTTATAGCCATGCCCTCATTCGCTTTCTCATAAAGCATTCAAAGTGAGTATAACCTTGTGTCCTTAATGATTACAAAGAAGATTAATTGGAGTATTCCATCTCTCATAGAAGCCTATTGCCCTAGTGAGTATATAAACTGTAGCGCTAATACATATTTATAAAGTCCCTCAAGTATAGTGAACAGAATATCATATTTATTATTATTGCAGCTGCTGTTATTGTTGTTGTTTGTTGTCATATCAATTTGGCTTGAAGAATAAATATATGCTATTTCTTTTCCAACATTAAGAAAAGTATTCCAAACTTTTCCATAAGGAATTATGCACTTCAGTTAGTGGCATTTTGAGGACCAATTGCGCTCTTTCAAAGAGAGTGCATTCAGTTTAAAGAACCAAGGTTTCTCTTCTGTGGTATTATAAGTGAAGGATAACACGAGAACTGCGTAGATGATCTTTTATGTGCTGTTGGCTAGATGTGCGCATGATTTCTCATATAAGCAATAGAGAAGCAAATTTATTGTTGCTGTAATCTAGTTTTTTATTGGCTAGTTGCTAGTTACTGCAATTTGGTAATTGTATGTGTACCTACAAGATTCAATCTAATATGCAATGCTAAAGCATATTTTGTTACTTACATGTGAATGTTTAGCAAAGTTTCTTACTAAATTTTGCCTTGTAGTAACTAGTTTGGGATTAAGGCTTTGTTGTTATTGTTGTTGTTGGTATCTCTATTTAATTTGTGCAAGTGCATATAACAGGTGGATTTTCTCTGCACTTGTTATGAATATAATTTCACACCTGATTTATGCTGACTGATAAAATTTTTTGTGGCACAAAAATACTATTATCAGAGCTCATGGTGGTCATGTCAAAGCTAAGGGAACTATTTACTTGTCAAATATACGTGTGGTATTCGTTGCTAAGAAACCTGTTGGAAATTTTGTGGCTTTTGATATGCCCCTGGTATGAATTTCTGCACATTTTGTGTCATTTTACTTTAATATTGTTCATTGGTCCTGCTCAAATTTTGCACTATTTGTAGAATTATATGATAAATTATTAAAATCTGTGATTGGTCAAATTGTACATTCATTGGATTATGAACTTTGAGCTTTTTGGAAGTTTTTGTGGTCTTTATAATGGATCCATGTTTTATATGGAGAGAATTTTTTCATTATGATATGAATGTCGAGGATTCACTACCATGAGGGTCAACTTAATAGAATGCAGAGAGAGAGGAGAAACCATACAATTTTGAAATTTACCACTGTTCTTGTTTGAGGTTGTGAAAGTGTGAAATGTTAAAGCCTGGGAAAAGATGTTTAATATCAAAAATAAAATAAAATAACTTCTGTTACAAAACTTTGATTTTTTCCATCAAAATTGAACATTTTAAAAGGTGGACAAAGAAAATTTCCGAATAGGATCCTTAGTCGTTGATATAGAACTTGCCCGGAGTTGGGACTGGCAATGAATGGGTTTGGTTACCCATATTTTTAGTGGGGTTCTGATCCATAAGACCAGAGATAGCCCAATTGGCTGAATATTTTGATTTGGTTGCATCCAAATTTACACCCACATTTTTTCTTTTGTTTTCTTTTTTTTTTTTTTTTTTTGAGGCTTTATTTTGATCACCCTTGATGTGACCCTAAGTCAAAAATCAGACCTAATTTGATTAGTGCCTGACAGGGCATGATCCTCCCCAATTAAACCCAAATAACCAGATGCAACACACCTTATACAATATATAAGTATCATATATCACTCAATCTTCTATAAATTGCCAATAGTTTTGACATTAGCTTTGCATGCCTAATGGGACTTTTTCAGCAGCACATTGTAAATTATAAGGTTCTACTTAAAATAAGGAATGGTCCATGAGAATTTATCATTTGAAATCATTGAGCTTGATTTGAAGTCAATGCTTATGTTTGTTTTCTTTGGTTTATGTTCTCAATCTAGTGGGTATCTGATAGAGTTATAAATTTAGCTGCTTGCATATTCTTGGGTTTTCCCCTAAGCTTGCAACTTCGCATGCATAATTAACAATAGCCTGCTATGATTGGCAGCTATTTGTGCACGGTGAAAAGTTTAACCAGCCAATCTTTTTCTGCAACAACATAAATGGATTTGCCGAGCCTGTAAGTATAAAAGAAGCTTCAAGTGAAGTGTTTGAAGTTGCATATCTGTGGCTCCAATAGCTGACTCACCATGCCAATAACAGGTAGTTCCGGATGATCAGCACAGGGCTCTTTACTCCACTCACTCCTTCAAGATTTTGTTCAAGGAAGGTGGATGCGGAACTTTTGTCCCCCTTTTCTTTAATCTCATTGCATCTGTGAGGCAGTTTAATCAACATGTGGCTAATTCTGCTCCGTCTGCTCCTCGCTTGGACCCCCTGCAAGCTGCTCAGACTCCAGTGGAGGACATGATGAGACATGCGTGAGTAGGCTAGCAGAGTTATGTGTTCATTTATTCACTAAGGCTAATTTATTGTGTTTCTAATAAATTTTCTGCCTGCAGGTATGTTGATCCAAACGACCCAACCAAAATCTTTCTGCAGCAACCCACACCAGAATCCCAACTGAGGAGGAGAACATACCATTCCCAGCCTGCTGAGAACTCATACTAAGTTCGGTACTACGTTGTGTTGCCTTGTATGACGGTACTGTCACATCTGAAGATGAATAAGATTGTGAACATAATGTTACCTAAGATGCTGTACTTTCCTTTTTATGTTCATATGACATTGTATCTCAGCAAGTGTACCCTGATGGTTGTGTAATATATAAGAAAATTTGATTGGTATATAGTCTTTGTGGTAAATTTGATTGGTGAATTTGATTGGCATTGTATCTCAGTTTCATTGGACAGCGTATTTTTGCCAAGTTTCTCCCTTGCTGTCTGTTTCCTATATTAATTTTAAATAAATATAAGCAGGGTATATTCAAGGTATACTTAAGACTGCAACAAAGGAGGGAGTCTTGTGGGTTTTATTCCCAACTTTTTTATTGGTTTTGGATCTGAGCTACTACATTGCCAAGCCTCAACTCTGTATCTATGGGAAAATTATTTGGTCTAAAGAGTATCATATGTGCAAGGACTCTGCAGGCACTGAACAAGTATCATGACATCCGTTATCATTGACTACGAGTTATTCAGTAAATCAGGCAGGGAGAGATGATTCAGATACTTCATTGTGCATCAATTATTTTTGGTTCATGGCCTTGCTGAGGGTCTTACAAAATGAATTTGATCGTACATGGCTGTCAACTGGATTTAAATAGCTGACATATATGGAAATTAGCATTAAAAACAATTTCTCAGGTCACAGCAACACAAGGAATTTTCATATCAGGATATTCTTCCATTCTTTAAAGATCTGCAAGCTACCATGCCTGCTGAAGTCCTCATAGGATGCACTCCAAGAACAGCCACACAAGCATCTGTAGTCCTCAGATGAGGTTGGACGGATTCCCAAATCTTCTTCTTTTGGACCTGGGTATGCAATCATCAGCTGAAGTCCATAAAAGAAAGTGTACAAAAATAATAGGATTATTCTATTCAAACAAGTACAACAGAATGATTGCATTACCGCATGAATGTCATGCGCACACACAAACTCCAAATTCTTAACTTGCCAAATATTAGATTTTAGAGTAGTTGGTCGCATCAAATTTGAGGTTAAGATTTTCATTTAATGAGATGTGAGTTTTGAACTGTTCTAAGCATATACTAAGAAGGATGTTCAATGCGAAACCACTACCAAAATATGTGCTTAATGCAAGCTTGAAATATGATTGCTAGAAATAACTTGAGCTGGAAGGCGACTCATCAGCAACTTTCCGTGGATGGTCAACTTATGGACCAAATTATTCTAAAATGGGACATACAATGGAATATATAAAGGACTTCACTTCTGTGTTCAACAAATGCCATTTCATGAATGTGAGGCAATGTGGAAACAAAGTGGCTGATGCTGTATAGCAAGAAAGGCTCACATCTTGAAAAGGTCAGGTTAGAAGAAACTCCTCAAGTTTCCGGCTGATTTACTTTGCTCCTAGATTGTAATTGAATCCATTTAACATCCATACCCTCTTTCCATCAGAAATGGGGGAAAAAAAGTGAATACAGCTGTCCGGATGGTTGGAAGCCAGGTTACAGCCAGTACTATATCCTGTACCAGTAACTTGCCAATACGATATCCCTACATCAACACATGGTACACTACTAGGTGATGCCAACAAAAAATATGAAGGGAAAACCAAGGAAATAGGTGATGCCAAAAGTTAGAAGCCAGCAAACATAATGTCATACAAATAAACAAGCTAGAAGGAGAAACTGGAAAACAACTATGAAAATGAGTAAGGTGGTTTAATTCCATACTTACTGAGACATTCCAATCTTCTTGGTTTGTACAAAGGTTTTTTGCAGTAGATACAAGACAATGGAAATGCAACAAACAGGTATTGACTGCCAAAGGCAAAACTTTTATCTAAAGAAATGAGCATGAAGAATATAGCTTGCATGTGATGAAATCTAAAAGGCAGTAATCTATGCTGAAGAATAGGTCAAGGAACAAATCCATGTTATGAATCTGATATGGAGGGAGATAAGCAACATGGATAGAGACACTCAGAAACCTAACAGACATTCATAGAGTCTAGTATACATAAGGAGATGGAGTTGCTGAAGTGGTTGTTGGTTAGGCTATAAAGGATATACCCATCTGCTGAAACAACATATTAAGAAAATGAACAGGCTAAGGCCAACAAGGTTCCCAGGGAAGAAATAGCCCATGCAGAATAATAAAAAGAAGAATTGGCAATAAGAAAAAGACTAAGACATGGTCTCAGATGATTAATAGATGCTTAAAATGGAACCAGAACATCAACAAGGGATGACAAGAAGGATGCAAAATGGTAGATAAAAAGATGTTAAATACAAAAATGGAGAACAAACAAACTAAATTTAAACCAATGTTGTCTAATTAACGTTAAATTTAGTTGCAAAGGGCAACATTAAACAGTTCTTGGAAGGAGGGAGATAAGAATGCATGTATTTTTGATACAATGGTTTCATAAAACATGGAAAGAAACATCAAGGAGATAATTATTTGGTAGCAAGAAAATATTGATGTTTTTCAGAATTCCCCACAAAAAACATCAGAAAATCGGAGATCCATGTCTAACTCCAGAAATCTTCTGACAATGACACAATTGAACAGACTCCTGTCAAACATAGTCTTTTGGTTCAGTCAGCACTGAAGGACGAATCTAGTAGTTGGCAGTTGGTCATCACATTACAGGATGCTAAGGTTCGCAATTCAGACACCAATGATGGAGATCGAAAACATGATTCAGTAGATATCCAAAGTTCTCAAGAAGAAGCGGGAGCAATGATCTTGTAGTCTACATGAGGACAGAAGTGGATTCAGGATTTATTCCCTGGAGAGCTAGATTAATTGTTAAAAAAAATATTAATATTGTAAATATTGATTAAAAATTTTAATATTTCATTTCATTACTTTTTCCCTGAAATTGTTCTCATGTTTTCTATGACTTCAGCAATACATCAATATACAGTTCATAGATTCCACTTGTCAAAATATCCTATCAAGTCAAAATAACACTTCTCATTAAAAGTGAAATCAAGACTTTAAATCATATGGGAAAATTAGTAAGAAATGAATTAAAACCAGATCCCAGATTTTCATGATGTCAACAAGAGCCACCTCCAAAATTGATTGCCTCAAAATACAACATAACCTAGAGGGGTGGGGATTCTACCTCTCGAGATGCTATAAGGCTCTGAAATGCAGCAAATGCTCGACCATTGAGTTCACCATAGAGAGGAGAAACTAGCCTCCCATAATGGGAAATGAAGAAAGATAGCAAATTATTGGTGTGACAAGCAAGAACAGAGAGGGCCATGCAGGGAAATTAGAGAGGTTTGGGCACCCTAGAATGAAATAAAATTATCATATTTTATGGACCCTTCAATGGAAAAACCAAATGTAAAGATTTCCAAATTTTATTTATTGCTTCAGTTCAAATAATTGAATTTTTATACTTATCAGAAAAGTTAAATATTTTCAAAATGTTTATTTGACATCCAGATATTTTTTAGAGTTCTAATTAATAATTATTATGGGTACTTATTAAGTAGGGTTTATAGAAAGAATCCCTAGTTGATATGTGTGCCTTATGTCAGTGGACTTTTATGGAAAGAAAAACATGAGTGCTAATATATGTTTGAAGAAAAAAAAAAAAGGAAATTTCAAGTGATGGCAACACCTTCTGGAAAGATAGTTCTGACTGTAATGTCTAGAGAAAAAAGCATGGGGAGAAGTGTGCATTGACAAGAAATAGCTATGCATTATATTTAATAAGCATAGTGTATTTACATGCACCTTCAACTGCAAACAACAGAAGTTGCTGTTTTATTGGCAGTGGTGCATACAAGGACATGCAATTCAGCTTTCCTTATTGATGAGTTGGCCACTCATTTATTAATCAGCGAGTGGAAGCAATGGCACAGGAAAAGTGGATGGCCAAATGACACCTGCTTTTCCATGCCCCATCTAATAATTCTCAATCAGTTGTGTCCCCTTCTTCTCAGAAGACTCAAAGCATTTCGACCACTAGGGAACACCCATCCCTTGTTATACTTAAAAATCATTTTTGAGGAGTATCAGGTGTACTCACACATGTAGGTATTTTTTTCCTACACATGCTGAGATTGAGACACCTAATGCTACTTCAATGCAATTATTCATGCTAGCAAAGATTGTTAGATGACCACCTAAGAAGGGAAATTCCAGCTGGTAAAAACTACACAACTGGTGACCTTTCCCATTCCCCTTACCTTTTGATTCCTCACACAACCAAGAGACCTGATGTTGGTGCAACTCTTTTAAAATTCAGTCCGAATAACATATAAAAAAATATTTTTTATTTTTAAAGTTAGTGTGTAATAAAAAGTGGCATTAGCTATCTGTTCCCATCTGGTTCGTCCTCTCAGGTTACCGGTTACCGGTCCTACATGGAATTCTCTCTGGAAATATTTCTTTTATTAATATGATAAAACATTATTATTGGCCATAATAAACAATAGTCAAAAGAAATAAGGTATGCAAACTAAAATATTTTTAACTATTTCATGAATAAGAAATAGTTTGATTTAAATAAAGTTTGGATGAGAAGAGTCACACTGGCTAGACTGCTGTTGCTCAATAAATCAATGTGCCAATCAATTTTTAAATATTTTTAGGTTTCCTTGGACTTAAACTACAGAAGTTGTCAAGGTTAGACAGGTCAATTGACTGATCTATCTAGTTAAAATATTGGCTTAAAACATGATTACTATTTACTTTTTATCTTATTAAACAATTAAAAATAACTTTCATTCTTTAATTTTTTGCCATATATCATCTTCAAATAATATTTTCAATTCAAATTTTATATCAGTAGAAATGTATTTTTATTCATGTTAAAATGTATTCAATTTTGTTACCAAAAGTTATTTAATTGTGTGATATGTAACTTCAGGATATACTAATTTTCGGTTATTGTCCATTAGAAGTAACCAGATTGTTTTCATTACATTGGTAGGTAATGTTTTTATATTATCACTTAACTAGGAAAATATAACTTTTTATAAGGTCTTTTGATTAAAAAAGAATGAGTAGAGAATACTGGGTTTTTTAAATTAAATTTTAAATGAGTTGCACCAATACCAAGTCTTCTGGTTGGGTAAGAAACAGACAAAGGAAACCAGGAAATTCACTAGTTGAGAAACTTTTATAGCAGCTGTGGGACTCCCTTCTCAATGGGTCCTCCAGGAATCTTCTCTAGTATTAATTAATTGCATTGAATGATTGCTACATATCATAACCTCACAACATGTAAGCTAAAAATGCCTACAAGCGAGTACATCCAGCACTCTTCATTTTTACGGCTTGGTTGAACTCTTGTATGGAGCAGAACTCTGCATTGATTACCACTGTTGTCGGTTGTTGCAAAAGTTCAGTTTTCATGAACTTTGCAATGGTATGCAGTTTATCTTACCAATGAAGGAGTACAAAATGTATTTTATGTTTTTTGCTAAACATTCTTCCAGCATGCAAGCAGATTTTTCCATTATACAACCAAAATATTCAAACTCATTCTCTGACCAAATAAAAATGAGTGACAAAGGAAGATTATAACATTTCGGATCATGAATTTCATGTTAAAGGAATTCCACATTTCCAAGGATAGAAATAGCTAGAGCTTCAAAAGGTAAAATTAGAAAACTAAAAGCAATACAAGAATATAGTTAATTTGCAAACCAATACCTGATTAGGTGTTGCAGCTTCTGGTTGTCCATCTTTTTCATCTTCTGAGCCAAACCAAATTCGTTCACCAGGGACTGAACCTTCTGGTGGTATAAGAAGCTCAACAGTTTCATGAGATTCATCAGAAGCAGCCATTAGCATTCCATTTGACTTAATGCCACGCATATTCCGAGGCTTGAGATTAGCTAGAACAACTACTTTAGCATCCTGCAAACATGAACAATGTGAAGTTAGTTCGTAACTTTTGACTGGTTGTTTTACTAGCTGTTGCTGGTACCAACTTACTAACAGAATGAAAATGTTCCATAACTAATGCTTGTTAAACTTACAGCCATCCTGAAAGTAACAGATTAAATAAACTGAGTAGGAAGCTCCAAATTTACGGCGAATAAACATACAAGCACTTGTACCTCAGGAGGCACAATTGCAATTTGAAGCTTCTTTGCAGCATTATGGTAACCTTACGCTCAACAAAATTCGTGCATGGAAAAAGCCATGATAAAAGTGTTTTATCTCTTCATGTTTGTAAATCCATTACTGACGCTGGACTGCTTGGTACAGTTTTTGTTTTCTTTTTCTTCTTTTTTGCTTAATTTGAATTGGCAGGTGCTGGTCCATTCTGATCCCTTACTGCCCCCATACTGTAGTAGTAACATAGCAGTGAGTGACCAGTATGGGTCCACACGTAGACTTTTATGTTCTTGTTTAATAAGGTAAACTCTCTCAACCATGGTACTAAGTGCAAAAGGCAAAGGAAAACTGCAGTGAGAGATAGCAGGTTATGTGCATGTTTTCATAAGGCTACAGGAAGAGGATGGAATGGACAAAGTACAGAGCTTTCTACAAAATTCACATCACACATCGAGTTAGCTTTGGTATGAGAGTAATTTGCAAACAAACTATAAACATTGTAATTAAGATTTATTCAAATATAACTAATTTTTGGAATGGAGATAAAGAAAAAACAGAGGTTTAAAATGGTTTGAAAAAATTGACTGGAATTATTTTAAAAAATATAAAGATACGACTCATCCCATCAATCATAAATAATTATTTAAGGGCCATAACGCATATAAGATAAGGGCAATCTATCTTTCAAATAGGCAAATACACAATAGTAGCATTTGAACTCTCTAAAGCTGATATATTCCATACCAAATATAGGGCTATGCCTCACTCTGCCAATTACATGAATTGATTAGTGATCAAGTGGTAAGAAAAATGCAACCTTATTCCATCATATATCCATGCATCTGTTTGTATGCATATATTTAAATGGAAAAGGTTTAGTTATTTACATAGAGTGTTGAGTAAAAAGAATGAAGCATTATGCAAGCCAATTATACTCTTAATGAGATTAGTAGTTGATACGGCTGATCATCCCTTCTGGGCGGCGTCATAACACCCTGCACAATTTCTAGAACCAAATGATGTGATTGCCCGGGATATTGGGATTCTTGTCCCTGCTCCAGCTTCGGCATCTAGTGCCGGCCTTTGGCTCCGGCCTCCAGCGCTAGCCTCTGACTCTGGCCTTTGGCTCCAGCCTCCAGCGTCGGCCTCGGTATATGGCTCCGGCCTCCAGCGTCGGCCTCGGTATATGGCTCCGGCCTTTGGCTCCGGCCTCCAGCGTCGGCCTCGGTATATGGCTCCGGCCTCCAGCGTCGGCCTCGGTATATGGCGCCGGCCTTTGGCTCCGGCCTCCAACGTCGGCCTCGGTATATGGCTCCGGCCTTTGGCTCAGGCTCTGGCGTCGGCTTCGAACCCTAGCTTCGGCTCCGGCTTTAACTTGGTGCCTTATTTTTCTACATACATTATAACCCACTTCAAGTAACAGATCCCGAGGTTCGAGACATCCGTTACCATATATCTCGCTCACCGAAATCATGGGCAAGAACTAGCACGCCCAGCGGTTACCGCCTTAAGCGGCCCCCATCCAGCAACGGCTTACCCACTTGCCGTTCGAGGGAGCTTATCCTAACAAGGAAGATTCGACGGTTGGAAATGGAACGGAAAGAAAGGAACCTCCAAGACAGGTATAAGAGGACCTCGAACTCAGTTAAAAGGGAGGACTCAATCTCTACTCTTTGATTAAAAACAAAAAAAAAATCCCTGTTCTCCAGATCGCTGACTTGAGCGTCGGAGGGTCCCCGCCGAAACCATCGGTCCGGAACTTTTCTTACAGGTTTTCGGCTGAAGAAGGCGGTCCCTATCATTCCTCTGAAAGCCAACAAAGCATTTCTGTCGCCTGACGCTCCTCAAAAGTGATTTGGTAGCATCAGATTGGCGCGCCAGGAAGGAAGGATCGCATACGTGGAAGGCGAAAGTTCTCCCTGTGACCCCACTATTCTGCAAGGAAGACGGTGGTGACAATACGAGCCCAGGAGGCTTCCACCAACCAGGCAGCGGAGCGCATTCCGCGGGCTGAGCAATCGGAGGCCAACCTCCATGTTTCGCCCCATGCATAGATGAGCCAGCCTGACCGGTTTGAGGTTCTAGCTCACCAGGTCCAGGACCTGATGACGGTGGTACGGGGATTGCAAGAACACTGCTTTGCCGCTGCACCTCAACCCCCTTCGCCTGGCGAAGGGGTGCGTGGAACAATTCAATCTCATCAAGGCGGGACCCCACCTGAGGCCTTCCGTCATTCACCTCCTGAACCTCGTCACCGAGAGGCTTCAAAGCGACGGCGATCTCTTTCCCATCACTCTGGTCGTTCCCACCGATGACCGGGCGAGAAGGAACCAAGACGGGTGCATTCCTTACGCCGGCGGTCTTCATCGGCTTCATCTTCTGACTCATCTAAAGACGACGCCAACAGGAAGACTACCCGTCGGGCCGAGCAACGGCTCGATGAGTATCATCAACGGTTGGAGGAGCTTAGCCGCCGGATTGCCAACCCTCATGGGACAAACTACGATCACCGTCCCCCGCTCTCCCGACGCATCATGGAGGAACCGGTCCTGCACCGTTTCCGTCTCCCCCAATTGGACCCGTACGATGGCACGACGGACCCATTGGACCATTTGGAGAGCTATAAGGTCCTCATGCAGGTCCAGGGAGCGACGAACTCCCTCCTATGTGTCGCCTTTCCGGCCACCCTTCGCAAGGCGGCGCGTGCATGGTATTCTCGCCTGCCACCGCGCAGCATCAATTCATTCCGACAGCTCGAACGATCTTTTCTGGCCCACTTTGATGCCTGTCGAAAGATCCCACGAGTGGCTGATAGCTTATTTGCTGTCCAGCAAAGAAGTGGCGAGACCCTGAAGGACTTCGTCGCTCGGTTTAAGAAGGCAGCATTGGAGGTATATAATCTGGATGATTCTGTAGCCACTTTGACATTAAAGCGAGGACTTTGTCCTTCTAGGTTTACCTATTCCCTAGACAAGAAACCTTTAAGCTCTTACGCCGAGCTTCTGAGCCAAGCGCAGAAATACATTCGCGCTGACGAGGCAGATTCTTCCAGGAGGAAAGCTGATAAGAATCCTAGCAAGAAACCAGCGTCCACTGAGCATGCCGAAGCACGATCCCGGAAGCCTGAGCCTCCTCACCGCCCAGATCGCCGGCCACAGACGCTTGTCCCCAACGAGCAGTTCACTCCTCTCATGGCTCCGATATCTCACATCCTACTAGAAATCGAGGAGGAGCCATACTTTAGGCGTCCGCCTCCCATGAAGTCTGGGACCCCCCTGCAATAAGAAACTTTACTGCCGGTACCACCGAGATTATGGTCATGACACTGAGGACTGCCGCCATCTAAAGAAGGCCATTGAAGAGCTCGTCCAGCAGGGTCACTTGGGCAAGTTCGTTCGAAGGGAAAACCTTCCTACTCCAGGTTCATTAGCGCCTCCTACACTTCAGACCGGCATGGACAATGCTCCTACGGAAAAGACCATAGCTATGATTTCTTGGGGGCAGATGGTGGTTCAAAAAGACAGCGAAAGGGAATAGACTCTGTAATTCCTTTCTTTGGAAAGGATTTAGATGGGGTAGTTAATAAGCATGATGACAGCATCGTCGTATCCATGACCGTAGCCAAACATCCTATAAAAAGAATTTTAGTTGATAGTGAAAGTTCGGTGGATGTTTTGAGCTACGAAGCTTTTGTTCGGATGAACCTATCAAAGTCTTCCCTTCAATCTGTCGCCACACCTTTAATGGGCTTTACTGGGGACTCTGTGAGCATTGAAGGGGAGATTGCCCTCCCTGTCACAGCTGGGACCCCTCCATGTCAAAGCACGGTGGTCATAAATTTCCTGGTGATCCGGGTCCCGCTGGCTTATAACGCTATCCTGGAGAGGCCGGGCTTGAATTTGCTAGATGCCGTCATCTCCACCAAGAGATTATTGGTAAGATTCCCCACCGACGAAGGAGTCGGAGAAATGAAAGAAGAGCAAAGCCCGCCACCGCTTTGCTATCACTTATCTCCCAGTCCACTGGAGGCGGCGTCGGCGATAACCTCTGAGCCGCTTGACCCCCGAGAGCCGGAAAGGAGGGGAGAACCAGCCGAGCACCTCCTGACCCTCCCCTTGGGGGATGACCCGACAAGGACCATCCTGGTTGGAGCGCTACTTCCGGAAGAGGCATGCGATCGACTTTTCACCTTCCTGCATGCCAACGCTGACGTCTTTGCATGGTCGTCCTCAGACATGCCAGGCGTCCCTGAGGAGGTGATCACTCATCGGCTCAATCTCAGGTCAGAGTGTCGGCCGGTCCGACAGAAGAAAAGGAGCTTCGCTCCGGATAGACAGAAAGCCATCGACGAGGAAGTTCGCAAGCTGATGGTTGCAGGCCATATTCGGGAAGTTCATTACCCTGAATGGTTGGCCAACGTGGTGATGGTCCGTAAGACTAATGGAAGCTGGAGGATGTGTGTAGACTTCATCGATCTCAACAAAGCATGCCCCAAGGACAGCTTTCCTTTGCCCCGAATCGATCAACTGGTGGACGCTACATCTGGCCATGAGATCCTTAGCTTCATGGATGCCTTCTCTGGGTACAACCAGGATGAATCCGGTGGATGAGGAAGCTACCTCCTTCATAGCTGAGAAGGGGTTGTATTGCTACAAGGTAATGCCATTTGGGCTAAAAAATGCGGGAGCCACCTACCAAAGGTTAATGAATAAAGTCTTCGAGGACCAGATAGGACGCAACATGGAGGTGTATGTGGATGACATGCTGACAAAAAGTGTCCATGCCACCAACCATATCGCCGACCTAACGGAAACTTTCGACAACCTTTGCCGATACCAGATGAGACTAAACCCATGCAAGTGTGCATTTGGGGTGACAACCGGAAAGTTCTTGAGTTTCATGGTGACCCGGCGAGGAATCGAGGCAAACCCGGACAAAGTTCGAGCCATCCTGGACATGAGGTCTCCCACCAACAAGAAGAAAGTACAGCACCTGACGGGAAGGGTGGCGGCCTTGAACCGTTTCCTATCCAAGTCCGCTGAGAGGTGCCTGCCTTTCTTCAAGGTGCTCCGCAGGGCCAATGGATTCGAATGGACGAAAGAATGTCAAAAGGTGTTCGAGGGGCTAAAGGAATTCCTATCTACCCCGCCATTGCTATCCAAGCCAACGGGTGGAGAAGAACTCCTTCTATACCTCGCGGCTTCTTCCGAGGTCGTTAGTTTCGTGCTGGTCCGCATGGACACCAATGGCATGCAAAAGTCGGTGTATTACACAAGTAAGGTGCTTCACGATGCGGAGACCAGGTACTCAAAGATTGAGAAGATTATCTTCGCGCTAATCGTATCTGCCTAACGCCTACGACCATACTTCCAAGCCCACCCGATCGCGGTGATCACAGACCAACCTCTAAAGACAATTCTCGCTCGCCCGGATACTTCGGGTCGATTGGCGAAGTGGGCGCTCAAGTTGGGGGAATTTGATCTATCTTTCCGCCCTCGGTCGGCCATGAAATCCCAAGTCCTGGCGGATTTTTTTGGTCGAGTGTACCTGGGGCAAGGAGCAACCCGAAGAGGCCTCTGCAAACCCCTCGCTTCTCGGAACTAGAGATGATGAATGGATCCTTCATGTAGACGGGGCATCAAATTCTCAAGGGAGTGGAGCAGGCCTCATCCTGGCCAACTCGGACGAAGTTGTAACCGAGTGTGCACTCCGCTTCCTCTTTTCAGCCACCAATAACCAGACGGAGTACGAAGCTCTGCTATCTGGGATAAGATTAGCCCGAGAGCTCGGGGTGAAGCGCCTTAGGTCGTTCACTGACTCCCAGCTGGTCACTGGCCAAATTGCAGGGGAGTATGAAGCGAGGGATCCTATCATGTCCCGCTACTTAAGCATGGTGCAGTCGCAAGCTTCTCTCTTAGCTTATTTAATGTTAGCTATATTCCTCAAGGGGAAAATGCTAGAGCCGACGCCTTGTCCCATCTTGCCACCTCAACTGACGGGATGTTGGGAAGAGCTTATGTAGAGCACCTGAAAGCCCTAAGTATTGACGTAACGAAAGAAACTCTACCAGTTGAGCAGGAGCCTTCCTGGATGGATGCTTATGTCCGGTACCTTACTAACGGTACCCTCCTTGAAGACCCTGCCAAGGCCAGGAAACTCAAAAGACGGACCTCAAAGTTTTTCATAATGGAAGGAAAACTCTATCGAAGGTCGTTCTCATACCCGGTTCTCAGGTGTGTTGGCCCCACAGAAGCGGATTATATCTTGCGAGAGATACATGAAGGTATATGTGGAAGCCATCTGGGGGGCAGAACTCTTGCATACAAAGCCCTACGGCAGGGATATTACTGGCTGACAATGAAAGAGGATGCGTCTGAACTTGTTAAGAGGTGTGACAGCTGCCAACGCCATGCTAATATTCAACATCAACCGACATCCCAGCTAACCCCCCTGGCCACACCCTGGCCCTTCGCCCAGTGGGGTATGGACATCCTAGGACCATTCCCTCCAGCCTCCGGACAATGCAAATTTTTATTAGTAGCAGTTGACCATTTTACCAAGTGGATCGAGGCTGAGGCTCTCGCCAAGATCACCGAGGGCAAAGTAAGATCTTTCTTCTGAAAGTCTGTCGTGTGCCGGTTCGGATTGCCACACACCCTCGTTACTGATAACGGCCGACAGTTTGACAATGCGGCCTTCCGGGAATTCTGCACCGGCCTGGGCATTCATCAACAATTCACCTCTGTGGGGCACCCCCAGACCAATGGCGCAGCCGAGGTGACCAATCGCATTATCCTCCAAGGGCTCAGGGCCCGGCTAGATGGCTGCAAAGGACGTTGGGTGGAGGAGCTCTCTAGTGTATTGTAGGCCTACCACACGATGCCACGAGCCCCCACCGGGGAAACTCCTTTCAGCCTGGTCTTTGGGACCGAGGTCATCATTCCGATGGAGATAGGTGTCCCCAGTCCTTGGACAGAGTTATACCACGAAGAAAGTAACCCAAGTAAGCTGCGGGCCGATCTAGATCTAGTGGAAGAATTGCGAGACCAGGCGCAACTTCGCATGCGGCTTTCCATCAGCGAGCAGCCAGATACTACAATGCTCGAGTATGGTCCAAGACATTTCGCCCTGGAGATCTCGTCCTGCGACGAGCTGAAGTATCAAAGCCGACGGAGGGAGGCAAGCTGGCACCGAAATGGAAAGGACCATACCGTGTCAAAGAGGTGCTTCATCACGGGGCAAACAAAGTTGGAGAGCTAGACGGGAAACCGCTCCCTCGCACTTGGAACGCCGACAATCTACGTCGGTATTATCAGTAATGTGCTAACTCCATTAATTTGAACATGCTTGACAGATTGCTGTTCAAAATATTTTCATTGCTTTTCGAGTGATCATACTTCTCAACAAAGCCCGGCTCCGCGCCGGCACCCAAAGCCCAGCTCCGCGCCGGCACCTAAAGCCCGGCTCCGCGCCGGCAACAAAGCTCGGCTCCGCGTCGGCACCTAAAGCCCGGCTCCGCGTCGGCACTTAAGCCCGGCTCCACGTCGGC